>JANEYF010004437.1:0-92528 GCA_029963845.1 Rhamnusium bicolor
AAATATGATATCCTGAGATAGTCTAGAATATAATCTAAGTTACTATACGGTGTCTGAAATATTATATAACATATACTATATATATATATATATATATATATATATATATATATATATATATATATATATATATATATATATATATATATATATATATATATATATATATATATATATATATATATATATATATATATATATATATATAAGTTCAGAGAGGGAAATTAGACGACTGTCTATGTTAAAAACAAATATTTTTAATTTTTAAACGGGGATTGCAGTCATGTGACAGGTAATAAAAGAAAAAGTTTTTTTCTGTTCAAGCTTTCGAAACTTTTATTGTTTCTTCATCAGGAACTCTACAATAAATTATAATTAATTAAACTAAGTTATGGAAAAAGTGAAAAGTACTTACGAATGTGAGGTTAAAGTTAAAGTTGTATTCATTGAAAACTACAAAATTCTTGACAAATTGTAGAAAAAAACACTAATAATTAATTGTTAATTAATAGTTCTAACCAGTCTTTCCAAATAAAAATGTCATCATTTCATAGTTTTGTTCACCGTCTGCTTGTAGTTTTTATTCGTATTGAAAGCACCACAATTACAATAGTATTACTTTATTAATAATTAGGAAGAAAAAGAACATTAAAAAATGCGTCACCATTACTTCATTTCATTTCACACTTGCTACTACTGTCAAAAAGTAAAAAACATTTTTACGTCTTAAATTATGCAACCAACAAAACACGGTTGTGTCACAGAAACGCCTATCTAACATTATTAACAAAACGAGTTTAAATTAAATGTCAAAAAGGATAAGATACAAATCAACACACCCCCATTTTGACAAAATTTAAAAATAAACTAAAACTTAAAATCACTGCATATTTTTGCTTTATTTCTAGTCCAATTTTCCCAAGCTAACTAACTCTCTGTTTACATTTGTCCAGAACTGCTTTTGTCACAGCTTTTGTTAGAAAGTCCGCTGCATTGTCCTTAGTTTCGACGTATCTCAAATTTATTTTGTCTGTCAATTTCATCTCTTATGAAGAAATATTTTCTCTGTATGTGTTTAGTTGTTGAATGATACATACTATTGCTTGATAATTTTATTGCTGCTTGATTGTCCGCGTATATTGTTAAGTCACCAAGCTTTTCTTCTTCTTTAAGGTCAATAAAAACCTTTTTCATCCATATCAGCTCCTTAATTGTCTCCATCAGTGCCATAAATTCGCTTTCGCAGGTGCTTAGTGCGACAACTTCTTGTTATTTACATTGCCAGCTAATCGCTCCTCCTGCTAGATTACATATGTAGCCGGAAAATCCTTTTCCATCTAAATTATTGTTCCAACTAGCATCACTATATAATTCTAACATTTTTCCATTCTTTTTGTAGGTTATACCTTCAGTCATGGTCCTTTTTAAATAACGTAATACATGTTTCGCCTGAATCCAGTTTTCTCTTGTATACTTATTATTAAATTGGCTTAAATAAGTTGTAACATAAGCAATGTCAGGTCTGGTTCCCTGTGAGAGATAAATTAAGCTCCCTATTACTTCTTGATATGGGATATTCTCCGTTATTACTTCTTTAACATTTTCTGTCAGTTTCTTACTCTCTGGTTGCATCGGAATACTTGACTCCTTGCAGTCAACCATGTTGAATCGTTGTAAAATCCTTTTTATGTACTTTTCTTGTCTCAAATATAAAATTCCTTCGTTCTTATTACGAATTATTTCCCAGCCGAGTAAATATTTGGCTTCTCCCATAAATTTTATATCAAACTTTTCTTTGAGTCTGTTCATTTTCTCTAATGCAATTTCTGTTGAGTTCGTAGCCCACAAAATATCATCTACGTACAGGCATATAATCATATAAATGTAATTTTTATCATAAAGAAACACGCATGGTGTAGAGTCTATCATTTTAAATTCTAGCTGCTCTAGTTTTCTCTTAATAGTTTCATACCAAATCCTAGCACTTTGTTTTAAACCGTCCCTTTTTTAAGTTTGCAGACTTTCTCATTTTTGTTTTCTTTTAGTCCTGAGGGTATTTCCATATATATTTCTTCTTGCAATGTACCATTTAAATAGGCTGTAGTCACGTCCATCTGATAAAGGTTGAGGTCACGTTCTGTAGCTATGGCAAAAATCATTCTTAATGTAGTTAACCTTATCACAGGTGCAAAAACTCTCTCCTTTCACTTGATTAAAACCTCTAGGCACTAATCTTGCTTTAAATTTATTAATAGTACCATCCGCATTTTCCTTTATTTTAAAAACCCATTTCGAATCTATAATTTGTTTATTTCCCGGTTTGTTTACTATGTTCAAGTTTTATTTAAGTGATGTGACGTTAACTCTTCGTCTACTGCTTTCTTCCATTCATTTTTATTTCTTGAATGCATTGCTTTCTCGTAATCTTTCGGTGTATAGATGTTATTGGTCATTAAATTAATTTTATTTCTATCACGGGATTGTATTCTTTCAGATCGCCTCAAAGTTTCAATTTCTAGGTTAGGTGTTATTTGTTGATAATCAGGGTCGTCTCCAGTCGTGTTTTTGCTCCGTCGTCTAATTCATTCGAGTCAAAACTAACCTCACTTTCTTCATCAATTTGATCAACTTCTCGTAAGTTTTCTTGTAATTATTCTTCTCTTTCGACAATTTCATTTTCGTTTATTTGCTCTTCATCATTTTGTTCGTCTGTTTCACTTTGTACTTCCAGTGACTCACTTTCATCAGGACTATATTTTATTTCAATATATTTATAATTTTCGTTTTCATTTTTTAATATTTTACTTCCCTTCTTGTCTCTATAATTTGTGCATCTCGTACCGTGATAATAGCATCTCTTTCTTTACAGAATACTCTAAAATGCTTTGTTAGATGATTGTAGCCAACAAATATAGCTTCAGTTGAAACAGGGTCTAATTTTCTTCTGTTTTGTTTATTCACTAGGTAATAGATTAAGCTTCCAAAAATTTTAAGATGTTTAACATCAGGTTTCTTGCAAGTAAACTTCTCGTCCGGGGTCATGCCAACTTTCTCTGTACATGTTCTGTTTTTAAGGTAAACACATAACATAATATGCGGCCTCTGCCCAAAATTTAATAGGTAACTTTGCATCGTTTAACATACATCTCACCATCTGGATATACGTTCGGTTATTGCGCTCCGCTATACCATTTTCTTGTGGCGTGTATGGTGCGGTTTTTTCGTGAATTATTCCATGTTCCTGTAAAAAAATCTTTAAATGCTTGGTTCGTAAATTCGCTACCGTTATCACTTCTAATTCGTTTTATTTTCTTATTTGTTTGATTTTCAATTTCGGTTTTGAAAATTTTAAACTTTGAAAAAGTTTCATCTTTTGACTTTAGAAAGTATACAAATAGTTTTCTAGAATAATCGTCTACAAGTAAATACATACACTTTGATTCGACTAATGATGGTTCCTGGATTGGCCCACACAAGTCCGTATGTATCAGTTCTAGAACACTTTTTGTTTTTATTTCTCGATGACCAACAAATGACTCCTTCACTGCTTTACCGATTATACAATTTTCGCACTTTAACATATTTTTACTTGTGAATTCAAGTCCATGTACCAATTTTTCATTGTTCATTTTGTTTAATGTCACTAAATTTTGGTGTCCGTATCTCCTATGCCATAGTTCTGCACTTAACTTCACTTCTTCTTGAATTGCCTGATCCTTGGATTGATCGGTAGCTCTCTCAACATCTGCTTCGTACAAGTATTAATCCTTTTTCCTGTCATCATTAAAACTCCGTCACTTCTTTTCATTCCACATATTCCATCTTTAAATCCCTTTTTTCTCGAAAGCACTTATCGAAGGCAAGTTCTCTGTGATTTCGGGTATAAACAAAACATTTGATATGTTAATGTTTTTATTCATTATTTTTACTCTTATGGTTCCAACTCCTTTTACTTTAATAATGTTACCATCTGCCATCTGCACCTCAGTGTTTTCAATGTCGCTTATTTGTATAAATGCAGATTTATTGTATGTCATGTGACTTGTTGCCCCAGAGTCTAAATACCACTTTATAGAGTGCACTTTTTCTTTTTCAGCCACGTTCATTGCACTTTCATAATTTGTTACATTTCCCTTAGCAGTGTTTACTTTCTCACTATCTTTTTCTTGTCTTCTGTCCACTCTTGTGTTTTGTCTGCTCTATGGTAACAGTCTCTTGCATAGTGTCCCGTTTTGTTACAGACCCAACAAGTTACACTAGATTTTGGTTTTGGTTTCTTGTGGAACTTTCCACTTTCTTTTGATACACATGCAGTTTCCAATTTTGTCTCTACTTCTGCGAGTTTTAATTCATCTCCTTCAGCTTTTAGACCACATCGAAATTCTTCTAGAGTTAATTTTTCTAGACCGTTTGCTTTCATTTGTACTCTTATTCCCTTATAAGTAATTGGTAATCCGTTTAATAATAATCCTATGTATTCCTCATTTGTTATTGGCGAATTATACTGTTCTAACTGATCTCTTAAGTACTGTGCCCTTGCTAAGTATTTTTCTACATTCTCAGTGTCGCTTATTCTTATTTTACTCAGTTCTTGTCTCAAATCTACTCTTCTTGATGCTACTTTTCCTTCATGTATTTGTTGTAACTTATACCATATTTCTTTGCCCTCGTCCAAATTTAATACTTGTTGTACTTGACTTGGTTCCAGTGACGATAATATTATTGCAGCGGTTAATGCACTTTTCTCTTCAAAAGTTTCTATCTCCTGGGCATTCGTATCTGTAGGTTCTGGTTTCTCCTTTTCGATTGTGCACCATGCCATTTTAACTTTCAACAGCAATTTTAAATGTCAAAGTATAAGATACAAATCAACACTGCTGACCTTTCCTTTAAGTCCAAACAATTTTGAAAAAGAAGTCAACACAATAAAACAAATAGCAAGGAATAATGGATACAAAGAAAGTATCATAGATAATTTAATAAAAACAAAACAAAAGAAAAATATGTATAAGGAATTTTATGCTGGTTCTGTACAAGACGCCAATATCATCCATAAATGTATTAATTATGGACCTGGAATTAGTGATAAAGTCAGCAATAAATTAAGTAAATTAGATTGCAAAACAATATCTGTAAATAAAAATAACCTAGGAAAAATATTAATAAACAATAAGGATAAAACAGAAAAATTACAAAAGACAGGAGTGTATGAACTAAAATGTAGTGACTGCGACGCTATATACATTGGCCAGACTGGACGTAACATAAAAAAGCGACTTGAGATCATAAAAAGTCTATTGTAAACAACGTATATAGCACCGGCAAGTCAACACACTGTATAGAAAACAATCACTTTATAAATATGGATAATGTAGAATTACTTCATTCCGAATAGAAAAGCAAAAAAATTAGACTTACTAGAAATATTATAAATTAAGAAAGCTCGCAAAAATAAAAAAACGGTTACAAATGAACAACAAATATTCGCAGGTCACCACATTTTAGATAAAGTAAATTAATTTTTCTAAAAAATTCCAAATCTTTCAAACCATTTTTATTAGTATAAGTTGCCAGATGTAACATTCAATATATAAGCAAGGAACACAAATTATAATTTAGTAGCTCTCATCTGTACTCTTGAAAGGGGCCTAAAATACCGAAACACGTGTAGAGTGAAAATGTAATTTTGAAACATTTAAAAGTAAATTTTCTTTGTTTATTTAAAATATTTAATAATGTTTCACAAGGAGCCAACTTCAGTACAATGTATAAAATTTATGGCTAAGTTAGATAAGATAATTAATTTCAAATATTGAAAATCAAGATCTATAATATTAAAATTTAGCAAAATTGAACTTACTCCTGAAGTTTAAGAGTCTCTAGAGTTAATAAGTGCATTGTGAAAAGTGTATCCAGACAGTGAGAAAAAAGTATTAATTAAAAAGTCAAATTTGACATATTGTACAAATTTACCTGCAGATTAGGCAAGTCACAATACCTGGATGTATTTGTAATCGCAGATACACATATTCATACACTTAATTATTATATTATTACAAAATTATAAAGTTTTAAAACAAAATTAAATCATTTATTCAATAATAATACATAGAAGAAACATCTCATATTTACCTATACAATATATATATATATATATATATATATATATATATATATATATATATATATATATATATATATATATATATATATATATATATATATATATATATATATATATATATATATATATATATATATATATATATATATATATATATATATATATATATATATATATATATATATATATATATATATATATATATATATATATATATATATATATATATATATATATATATATATATATATATATATATATATATATATATATATATATATATATATATATATATACACAGGGTGAGTCTTAAGTGCGTAGTTATATTTAAACCACCGATTGTTGACATCTGACACATTTTTTTCCTCTTAATTCCTACGTAAAATTGAATTATCGACTTTCAAAAAAATAAGATGAAATTGTTTTGGAACTGCTGATTACTAGAAACATTCCTCATTTTATCTGAAATATTGCGTTGACTTCAAACAGTGTTGCCGCAGTTCATATGCAATTTATCACCTAGCCAGTACGTTCGTTCCCGAATATATTAATTTTGAATGAAATAATTACGTACTTATGCGATTAAGTGCTCCATTTGAAATAATTTTTAAACATTTTAAAATACCTTTTAATATAAGAAATGTACAAGTTTGTCTTTTTCTTGCATCAATTAAACTTTCTTTCAAGTGTTTCGTAAACCAAAACCAAAACCAAATTTTCCGATAAACAGTAAACATAAAATGCTACTGGCAATTTTGATTTCGTTTTTTCAAAGTTTATAAAAGAATTATTATTTTTTAACAAGTAGTAGTTACTTACCCTGCGATTATAATAATTTGAAGTAATCCTGTAATTTATTAATAAATAAATCGTTTTCTAACAGTCATATGTTCGGCTGGTTCATTGACCTGATATGTAGGTCAATGGGCGAGTTACGCTAACCTATCTTTTAGGTACATTACATTACCAACTAATTTATGATTCAAATTACAGACATGAAGCATATTCCTATGAATTAAGATGGAAAATCTAGTTCAAATCAGTAACTAACAGTCACTAAATAAAAACAACTACGTAACTTTATTTGTAAACAAAATCCAAGCTTTGACATGAACTATTCAAATAACAAAAAAGCACTTTTAGGTACTGTTAAAATATCGCAAAACTGAAATAAAAAAAAAGCACAAAGAGAACAACACGCACTTAAATCGAAACTAAACTTATTCTCGATTTATCTAATACTTAATGTCAATGACGCTAAAGACGTTTACGTAAATTCACTCTGAACGATTTCCAATTATTATTCTCTCTATTGCTATAAGAATAACAAAGACAGCGAGAGCAGAGACAACTGGCGAGAGTGAGTTTGGCCTCTCTAGGTATATTTTCGTAAACCGCTATGACCGATACAGAAACAATTTGCTTGTTTAGATATCAACATAGATTTATGAAAGGGGGAGATAGAACATAGTTCACGGCGCACGCTGCCAATTCCCCCACTGCTGTCACCCACCAATCACAGGCAGTGTGTCGGTATCTTCGACAGTTCGATCGCATCCATATTGTATTTCGATGTTCGTTGTGGAAGTGAGGTTTTGATTCAGTGACTATTTTTGTGACTATAGCGTGAAAAAATGCCCAGGTGCATTATAAAAAGTTGTGTTTACCACAAAACTGCAAACTGTGTGAGGGATAAATCATCTATTCATTTATTTCGGTAAGTTACTTAATAAACATGTTTGTTTTGGAGGCCATATTCGATTGTTTAAGGAGACACAGAGCCGTATTTCCCATTTCCATGTGATTTGCAAAGATAATTATTAATTATTGCATTAATGTGGATTACTCAAAGAGGATTAATATATTGAATGTTGACAGTAGCACGTTTTATACGATTTTACATAATAGGTACTTTAAGATTGTATTATTTTTAGTGCTCCAAAAGATACTGAGAGAAGAGAGGCTTGGAGAGTACCTTTAAATTTGGAAAAGAAGATATGTTTGTGAATTCCAATGTATGCCACTTACATTTTACCCAGGAGTCTTATAATTTTGAGAAATCACCTTTTTCACTCCATTTAAAACAAAATGCTTTACCTATTATGGACATTATGGTAAGTAGATTCGAAAGAAATATATAATATTAGTTTATTAAGATCACTAAAATAATTATTATTAAAAATACAGTACCTACTTAAATTATTAAACAAAGAATTAATAGTGTCCAAAAAATTACCTTTTCCGAAGTTCTCAAATATTTACTTACATAAAATTTTATAAAAAATTAGAAACGTATTTAAAATTTTGTGCCTCAATTATTTTTACAATAATGTATTTATTCATAACTTTTGTTTATTTACTGTTTCCATATGAGCAGAAAAATTATTTTATAAATACCTATTAAATTTATTCGAGAATATAATTAAAAAATTGGTGTGTATTATTTAGGTATACTATTATTTTCAAATATATTTTTTCGAGGTTTTGTTTTTGTGATTTTCTTACAGAAAAACAAATCAATATAGAAAATGTAAAATTTTCCAAGGGCCTTTAATTTTTTTTTAAATTCAGGTGAATGATGTTCAATAAAGCAGAGGGATAGTTCAATTAGAAATTTTACATTCTCAATATTCATTAATTTTTTCTGATTGCAAATTATGAAAATTGAGAAAAATCCATAAAACTTAATATTTTTCGATAACTCCTAAAATGAAGTCTACAGGGGGGCTCGACAGGGGGAGTGTCAATATATGAGGAAAAAACCCTGTAGATAAAATATCAAAAGGATTTAAACAATATAAACAATAACACGTAGGTATAATACATCTTATTTTTTATAGGATACTAGTAAAAGCTTGACTACATCTACATCTGTTTCGTCTCAACCATCGACGAGTGCTGCTATATCTTTGTTAAATGAACCACGGCCATCAACAAGTACTGGATTTTATTAGGACATAGAAAGGACAGAATTGCCACAAAGTCATTTACTAGTTTGGGTTTTGTGGAAAATAAAACACCCCCGAGTTCACCTATTCGAGGGTATTCTAAAGTAAGTTAACTAAGTAAAATTTATTGTTGATTACTATTACTAAGTATTTTAACTTATTGAAAAATAAAGTATACTTATTTAAAAAACATATTAAATAAGTTGTTCAAATTGTTCAGTCAGCATTGCCAGGGCCTTTATTATTTAATATTGGCATTCAGTAAGTAATAGAAGTATGTTAAATTAAAAGAAAAAATAAACATCTTATGTAAAGTAAGTCTTCATTCAATCTATAATCAAAAATAAAATCAATAATAGTGCCAATATTGTTTATTAATTATGTAAATTTTTTTAAGGTTGAAACACCCCGAAAACGAAAACTGAAGTTTCAGTTGACTAAAGCTCGTAAAAAAATTAAGAGGCTTAGGACAAGTCTTCGCCATTTTAAAAAAAGAGTTGCTAGGCTTGCTGAGGTGATTAAATCACTCAGTGGCAAAGTCACCGATGAAACTTTGTGTAAGATAGGACCTAATGAAGAATTTTTGCAGAGACAGATGTACCATAAACATAAGTATGGCGAACAGCTTACAGCCTTTTCATTAACTCTTCTTTATTATTCTGTTAAGGCATACAATTTTGTTCGTAATACTTTTAATTCGGCTCTTCCTCACCCAAAGACTATATCGAGGTGGTACAAAAAATATAAATGGCGAGGCCGGATTTACAGTTGAAGTTTTCGACCTATTAAAAAATCAAAGGACAGAATACAGATTATAAACTTATTTGCAGCTTAACTATAGACGAAATGGCAATTCGTCAGCATGTGGAGTGGGATGGAACGAAGTATTACGGATTTGTAGATTTTGGAGTAGAAACTGAAACTGACTGTCATCCTGTAGCCAAGGATGCACTCGTGTTCATGCTAGTTTGCATTAATGAGTCATGGAAGCTTCCTCTTGGATATTTTTTAATAGATAGTTTAACCGGTCAACAAAAAAAATTAGTGCTACAGTGTCTAAAGTTAGTCAATGAAACGGGGCTACTGTTGGTTTCAATATGTTTTGATGGAGCTAGGAACAATGTTACGTTGGCCAAACAGTTAGGGTGTAATTTTGATCCCAAAAATATACAATCTACATTTGTTGATCCCAGTTGTGGCAGAAGAATTGCAGTCTTTTTTTACCCCTGTCATATGATTAAATTGTTAAGAAATTTGTTAGGAGATAAAAAAAATATTATTGATAACGGTGATATTTTTCAGTGGGAATATTTAGTAAAATTAATGAAATTGCAAGATGAAGAGGGTGTTCATTTAGCTAATAAATTGAGAAAATCACATATATTCTTTAAAAACCAAAAAATGAAAGTTAAATTAGCCACCCAACTATTCAGTACTTCTGTAGCACATGCTTTAGAGTTTTTAAAAGAAACTTTAAAATTAGAGCAGTTTAAAGATTGTGAAGCTACAATAAAATTTATTAGATGTATCAATAACTTATTTGACATCTTGAATTCCAGAAATATGTATCAGTATGGTTACAAACAGCCTGGTAACAACAAAATTTTGAGGGTTTTAATAAATTTTTGTCAGAAACAGCAGATTATTTAAAATCTTTGGAATTAGCGATCGGCAAACCTGTTTGTGAGAGTGTAAGAAAAATGGGGGTAATAGGATTGTTGTTTTGTATCGAAAGTATAAAATTTCTCTATAGCAATATTATTGAAGAAAATCAATTATTGTTGTATATTCCTACTTACAAAATTAGCCAGGATCATGTTGAACTTTTTTTTGGGCAAATCAGGGCAACAATTTAAAGTCGCGTATAAGAAAATGCTTGTACACCTTGAATTGAGAGATTCTTTTTAGAGGAAATTGTATTCCATTGGAAACAATTTCAGTTTTGTCTCCTTCTGATATTATTAATAAATCGTGTGGTAGACAGCGAATAGCAGAAGATATAAACGAACCAGAAATGGACGAAGACATGTATTACCACATTCTAAATATAGAAATATCAGAATTTAAAAAATGAAATTCTTATTTATGTAGGGGGTTATATTGTAACCAAACTCTTGAAAATTCTAAAATGTGAAGAATGTGTGGAAGCATTGTTAGGGGACAGAGCTGACTTTCTAACGTCCTTTATAAATCAGAAAGACAGAGGTCAACTCTCGTATCCCTCTGAAGATGTAATATTTATTTGTCGAACTTCAGAGAAAATCTTTCAAATTTATATAAATAAAAGAAATAATTTAATAAATGTCAATTTATTAAACATAAAATTGTTCGATTTGTTAATCAAAACTTATTTAAAAACCTAAATAATTATTTTAAAGAACAGACTGCGTTTACCTGTCACTATAGCAATTTAATTAAATTAATATCTCTATATTCTAAAATTAGAATTCACCATTATAACAGCAATATGTTTGATAGAAGTAGAAGCATGAGATCTGTTTATAATAAATTAATATTATTTAAAGGACAATAATGTATATATTATTTTATATAAGTACACTATTTTTTATAATAAGATGCACATTTAAATAAATGATTGTTAGAAACTTTGTTTTTTTAATTATATTGATACATAGGTTTATAGAGTACTATACATTATTTAAAATACACAATGCATAGGTTAGCTAATATAAAAATTGTTTTTTGTTTCAATAAAATCACTTTATTTTCAATACTAATTTTTTTATTTGAATTATATTTTAGAAGCCAAAATAAAAAATGTATATGGTTTTAATAAAAATATTTAAATAGTCTGGATGTTCTTTATTGTGTTATTTAAAGAAATATACCCAAAAAAACCTACAAAAAAAGCATCTTATATTTGAGACACAAAAGATTACATCTAGTTAAATAAAAAAATAAATATAAAGCTAAAACTTTCTTAAATACCTTATTTTTTAGTTCTTGCAAAGAAATTAGGAGTCAAAATGTTTTGTTTCTTGTAGGTCTACAATATAATTAATATATTATTATGTTGTATACATAAAACCGTTTTATGGCATTGTAATGACAAAAAATACCGAGAAGAATACTATGTAATTAAAATAATGCTGAAAACTAAAACAAAACTGTTACTGATGCTAACCTCTAAATTGTATCAGTTGTAGTTGTAGTTCGTGTTTACAAGTGCAGTGATAACAATTCAGTGGCGGCTGGTGGATTTAGGCTAAACCATATCTCAATATTGGAGCATGGAATCCAAACATTATTTTAAGGCACGACTACCAGTACTGAATGAAAAAGTCTTGCAAAAAAAATTAAAAAAAAATTTGAGAAAAGGTTACAAAAATACTCTGCCGATCCAGATAACTTCTAGACCATTAGTAAAATATTTGCAAACTATTTTTTTTTCCTAATCAGAAGGAAAATTTATCATCCCGTTTTTTTTGGTTTTCGAAAATTGTGATTTTTTGTAAAGTTATGACATTTTAAAAAATTCTTCATTGTGTAAATTTCAAATTGTCATAACTTTACAAAAAATCAAAATTTTCGAAAACAAAAAAAAAACGGGGTGATAAATTTTCCTTCTGATTACGAAAAAAATAGTTTCCAAATACCTATTTTACTAATGGTCTAGAAATAATCTGGATCGGCAGTGCATTTTTGTAACTTTTTTTTCTCAATTTTTTTTTTCAATTTTTATTTGCAAAACTTCGTTCAGTACTGGTAGTCGTGCCTTAAAATATTACTTGGGTTCCATGCTTCAATACTGAGATATGATATAACCTAAATCCACCAGCCGCCTCTGTAACAATTAATGTTTCGTCCGTGGGAAGATTGCAACGAGTAAAGTTGTGACATTGTAAGTGTGATATTTTTGTTAGTGATTAGTGTTATTCTCGGAAACTGTGATATTATTTAATAGTTATTAGTGTGTGTTTTTAATTATTGATTATTATTAGTGATTTATTTTTGCTGTGTACCAGGGTATGTGGATTATTTATAGAAGAGATTATTTTATTTCAATTAGGTACGTGCAGAATGCCAATTTTTTTTTTATTATTTATTTCAGTAAGTATTTGAATTTTTTTATAGTTTAATTTATTTATTAAGGAGTTTAAGTTTTTGTTATCAGAATTTATTGTTAATTTTACTAACATAGCCTCACCCAAACTAACAACCCAACCACTTCCTGGCAGGTAAAGCTCATACCTCCACGTGGTACTTGCTGGGCAACAATAATAATTTCTTATTTAAAATTTTTTTTGTTGGATAAACTGGGCAAAAAAATAATTTCTATTTTGGATGGGTTATAGCAATTAATAATTTAAGTGAGTACTTAATTCATTATTGCAAAAATATTAAATTATCTGAATACGGTCCTGTCCCACCAGACTTGGACGTTTGATTGATTCATGGAACAGCAGTGAATCAACCTTGCGGCTGATCTTTCTGTGCCATCCACGTGTTAAGTAAACCAATCTACCTTTCCGTTCTTTAAAGTACATGCTTCTTTATAAAATGATTATTTTCAATTTTGTTTCATTTTTAGTAAAGTGAAACCAAATTACCAGATGTGTACTAATTTAAAATAGATTTATGCGGAACGCTGACAGTGGCAACACTGCCTTGAGTTACGCCATTTCTATGAACACAGATATCCAGTGACCATCAAAATGTCGGTTGCCGGAAGACGAAAAAAATTATCAGAAGTTCAAAATTTTTTTTTGTTTAAAAAATTTTTTTAACAGTGCCAATTGTACTCGACGAAATATATTGAGGGTTAAAATATAACTACGCATTTAAAACTCACCCTGTATATATATATACATACATATATATATATATATATATATATATATATATATATATATATATATATATATATATTATATATATATATATATATATATGTTGTTTTTAAGAAGTTTATATTCTTTTTCTTTTCTTGAACCTTGTTTCTATATATTTTCTTGTTGTTTTTTCTTGGGAATATGGTTCTTGTTTTAATAATTAATTTTTTAAATTGTGATGGAATTCATTTATTATTATTTTTTTCCGTATAAACGTTTCGGTATGGATTTATACCTTTTTCAATATATTCTAAAATTGAATTACTAAAATTAACTTACTGTCTAGGATTATATAAATTCAAATTAATTAACATACCTTAAATTTAGATTCTTAAATGTGGCACTAAACTACTTTATTAACGTCTTTTTTTTTAATGGTTCTTGTACACTTTTATTAATATTTCTTTTTTGTATATCATTGTTCTGTTCTTTCTATGAGCACAAACGATGAACTGATTTTTAAAATATACTATTTTGTTAGTTTTTTCTCCAACATGTGTTGGGTTATTATTTTATCTTTTTAAAGAGGCTGGCAAGTGCCTTAAAATTTTTGTATCGGTTTAGGTACATACGTTTGTTTACAGACTTTCGTTTCTGTTTCATACTTGACCAATAGGTTTTGATTATTTTTTTAATTATTATTATTATCTCTAGTGAGATTAAGAATTTTTATTTCTATGTTGTTGTTTGATTGAAAGTTGTCTAATTGTGTGTTTTAATGTTTTTTTTTTTAATTTTATGTGGTGGTTATTTTATTCGTTTGTTTAAGTAGTAAGTTGTTGTAGATTTTACTTAAGTTTTGTGTGTCTGTTTTGTCATTTACTGTGTTTGATTTTTTTTTCTATCATTTCGAGAATTTCTCTTTTCTTGTTGTGGGTTTCCGTTGCAATTATTTTTGTATTGTTGAAGTCGAATTTGTGTTTTGTTGTCTGTGTATGTTTTGTAAGAGCCGTTTTATTAATTTTATCATATTTATGTGCCTGAATTCTTTTTTCTAAATGTTGGGACGTTTGTCCTATATATACTTTGTTGCAGTTTTCACAAGGTATTTCATATATTACGTGAGTTTTTTTGAATTGGGTACTCTACTTAAGTAGATTGTGTCCTTTGTGACTAACTTTGATGTTGTGTTTTTTTAACTTTTTTTCTATTTGCTTGGATAGTCCTTTTGTATATGGTATAGATATATAGTTTGTTTGAGGGTTGTTATTTTTAGGTTTTTCGTTCGTCTGTGTGTTGTCATTGTAAAACTTATTTATTCGTTTTTTGAAAATAGCGTTAATGAATGTATTGGGGTAATTGTTTTTGTAAGTGCACCTTTGGCTTTATTTATTGCGTCTTGTCTATATTCTGGGTCTGAGAGTGTGATAGCTCTGTCTGCTAGCCCTATGACTACACTTTTTTTTTGGCAAATAGGATGGTTTGACATAAAATTTATATATCTTTCTGTCAATGTGTTTTTGGTAAACCATTGTGTTGTGATTGTGTTGTTCGTTTTTGTTAGAGTCAGGTCCAGAAAGTTTAAGTTATGATTTTTTTTCTATTTCTATTGTGAATTGTAATTTGCTATGGTATGAGTTGAATAAGTCTAGAATGTAAATAATTTTATTCTGCGGTATAAGTGATACAGTTATCAACGTATCTGTAAAAAAATGATATGTCGAAGTTTATCTGGGGCATTATTGTACTTTCGAGATCTTCAAGTACTAATTGAGCGATTACACTGGATATTGAGGCCCCCATGGCACAACCTTCGATTTGTTGATAATAGTTTTCTTTATATTGAAAGTATGTTGATGTAGGGGCGTAGTCTAAAGCTTCCAGGAATTCTTTTAATGGTAAAGTTTATTGGTATGTTTGTATATAGGGATATTACATCTAGTGATATAAGAATGTAGTCTGTCGGTACCTTTATATTTTTAATTTTGTTTTTGAATTGCCAGGAATTTTGGATATAGTATTTATTTTTGTTTATGACGTTAGATATAATGGATTTTAGAAAATCTGATATGTTGTTTGATGGGGATTGAGTGCATGATACAATTGGTCTAAGTGGTATATCTGGCTTGTGTAATATATTTTAGGAGCTAGAGCATTATGTATTTTTAAGTTTTTAGCGGAGGTGGGTGAGATATAGGCTTTTTTCCCATTTGTTAATTATGTCGTTATTTTTTTTTTTTTTTGGAATTGATTAGTCGGATCTCTTTTTATGAGCTTGTACGTAGATTGGTCTTGTAGTAGGTTATTCATTTTGTTATGATAATCATCCGTGTTCATTATTACTGTTTTATTAGATTTGTCCGGTTTTAGGATAAGAAGTTGTGGGTAATTTTTTATGAAGTATTTTGTTTCTTTAATTTTTTTATTGAGTTGTTTTTGTTTCGGAGTTGTTTGTTTTTGTTTTGTGATGTGGTTGGATATTGTATTGTGTATGTGACTTCTAATTTCGTCTTTTTTTATTTATGTCATATTTTTGAATAGTGCTTTCAATGTTTACAAATTATATTATTTATTGGAATGTCTTTGGAATTTGTTGTGTGGGTAGCGTAGTTTGGTCCAAGGGCTAGTATTTCTTGAATATTTTCGGGGATCTCAGTGTTAGTCAGATTTTCTATCCAGTTTGAATAATGGTTGTCTGTTTGTTTTTGTGTTGGTTGTTGTTTTCTTAAATTTTTTATTTTGTTGATATTTTTATTTTCAATGAAGTTGAATTTTTTTTCGTATTTAATATTTTCTGTTTGAAAGAATTTGTTAATAATGTCGGTGGGTAAACTTTTTCTTAGATTGTTTTCTGTATTTTTTATGTTGTGAACTATTTTTTTTTAAATGTGATTATTATCCGATATAAGTAGATTAATTAGGTTTGATTTAAATTTTTCCAGTACCACATTTTCGAATTTTTGTTTAAGGTTAACATTGTTTAAACATATATGATCTAAATTAATGTTGAGAAATTTTGGGTGTAGTTTTTTGTGTTTGCATCGTAATAAGAATATGTTTCGATTTTTTTGGTTTATCAAGTTAGTATTTAATTTTGAGTAATATTTCATTTGTTTCGCTGTGTGTTGTCCATACTGTTCTTAGATCTGTTGGTAGAATTTTGCTCATACAATAAATATATGTTTATACTCACGTGAATAGTAAAGAAGAAAAAAAGATAATACATAAAAAACCAACTGATTAGCAATTTTGTAAAGAAAAATGAGAGAAACAAAAAAAAACAAAAAATCGATATACCATAAATACATTTCAATATCATAAGACAAGAGCAATATAGTTGTTCCATTTCAATAAAGTCTTAAGTCAGCTTCGCATAGAACTTCACACTTTTTATTTTGTTTATCACACCAAATGTAAATTTTTCCTCCAGTAGACCAGGCACGTTGCATTCCCACCTTTTTCTTAGCTGCTAATAAAAGCTCATAACGATTTTTAGTAAGGTCTTCAAATATGAAGATTCCGGACTTTTTTAATAATTTTTTAGTATATAATATTTTGTTGGTTATCCAACCATTGCTAAAGCTGGCAATAATAACTCGAGGTCGTGCCGCTCCAGTGTCGTATTTGCCTATACGAAATGCACTATCAACATCACGCTGTTCACATGTAATGTTAAACTTTTCGTTAATAAACTGGAGAACTGTTCCTTGCGTGTCCTCATCACTATCTTCTTTAATGCCAAGAATACGCAACGTATTACGTTTATGATGTTGGTCAAGAGAGTCGCACCTTTTCTCCAAATTGGCAATGAGTTTTTCATTACATTTAACAGTATCAACAACGATACTGAGAGACATGTTGACATCACTAAGAAATTTCTCCAACTTGGCATCAATCTTGACTTCCATTTTATTAGCAAAATCAGTGCATATTTTACCAATTAATTCTTCTGTAAGCAATTCTTGGCAAACTAATTTAATTTCACGTTTCGACATAATGACTACTTTATCAAAGCGGTAGGACTATTGTAGATGATTTCGTTAAGTAAATTCAAATTTATGCACTAAGGGCACAATAAGTACCAGTTTACAAGTTATCAATCACTTACTGGAACCACACCAGGAATTATGTACACTAATTATAATTAAATTTTAAGTATATCAAAGGAATTTTAAGAATTTAATTGGAGCTCACACACACAACCTTACTCGTACGACATCTAATTCGAATTATATAAATTCAAATTAATTAACATACCTTAAATTTAGATTCTTAAATGTGGCACTAAACTACTTTATTAACGTCTTTTTTTAATGGTTCTTGTACACTTTTAATAATATTTCTTTTTGTATATCATTGTTCTGTTCTCTCTATGAGCACAAACGATGAACTGATTTTTAAAATATACTATTTTGTTAGTTTTTTCTCCAACATGTGTTGGGTTATTATTTTATCTTTTTAAAGAGGCTGGCAAGTGCCTTAAAATATTTGTATCGGTTTAGGTACCTACGTTTGTTTACAGACTTTCGTTTCTGTTTCATACTTGACCAATTTTTATTATAGGTTTTGATTGTTTTTTTAATTATTATTATTATCTGTAGTGAGATTAAGAATTTTTATTTCTATGTTGTTGTTTGATTGAGAGTTGTCTAATTGTGTGTTTTAATGTTTGTTTTTTTTTAATTTTATGTGGTGGTTATTTTATTCGTTTGTTTAAGTAGTAAGTTGTTGTAGATTTTATTTAAGTTTTGTGTGTCTCTTTTGTAATTTACTGTGTTTGGATTTTTTTTTATTTCTATCATTTCGAGAATTTCTCTTTCCTTGTTGTGGGTTTCCGTTGCAATTATTTTTGTATTGTTGAAGTCGAATTTGTGTTTTGTTGTCTGTGTATGTTTTGTAAGAGCCGTTTTATTAATTTTATCATATTTATGTGCCTGAATTCTTTTTTCTAAATGTTGGGA
Source organism: Rhamnusium bicolor (assembly GCA_029963845.1). Classification (NCBI taxonomy): domain Eukaryota; kingdom Metazoa; phylum Arthropoda; class Insecta; order Coleoptera; family Cerambycidae; genus Rhamnusium; species Rhamnusium bicolor. The sequence continues at coordinate 18,827 of JANEYF010004437.1, forward strand.
CGTTTGTCCTATATATACTTTGTTGCAGTTTTCACAAGGTATTTCATATATTACGTGAGTTTTATTTGAATTGGGTACTTTACTTTTTAATTTACTGTAGTTGGACTTAAGTAGATTGTGTCCTTTGTGACTGACTTTGATGTTGTGTTTTTTTTAACTTTTTTCCTATTTGCTCGGATAGTCCTTTTGTATATGGTATAGATATATAGTTTGTTTGAGGGTTGTTATTTTTAGGTTTCTCGTTCGTCTGTGTGTTGTCATTGTAAAACTTATTTATTCGTTTTTTGAAAATAGCGTTAATGAATGTATTGGGGTAATTGTTTTTTGTAAGGGCACCTTTGGCTTTATTTATTGCGTTTTGTCTATATTCTGGGTCTGAGAGTGTGATAGCTCTGTCTGCTAGCCCTATGACTACACTTTTTTTTGGCAAATAGGATGGTTTGACAAAATTTATATATATTTCTGTCCATGTGTTTTTGGTAAACCATTGTGTTCTGATTGTGTTGTTCGTTTTTGTTAGTCAGGTCCAGAAAGTTTAAGTTATGATTTTTTTCTATTTCTATTGTGAATTGTAATTTGCTATGGTATGAGTTGAATAAGTCTAGAATGTAATTTTCCGAAACGTTTATACGGAAAAAATAATAATAAATCAATTCCATCACAATTTAAAAAATTAATTATTAAAACAAGAACCATATTCCCAAGAAAAAACAACAAGAAAAAAAAAAATAAATATATATATATATATATATATATATATATATATATATATATATATATATATATATATATATATATATATATATATATATATATATATATATATATATATATATATATATATATATATATATATATATATATATATATATATATATATATATATATATATATATATATATATATATATATATATATATATATATATATATATATATATATATATATATATATATATATATATATATATATATATATATATATATATATATATATATATATAATAAATATATATATATATATATATATATATATATATATATATATATATATATATATATATATATATATATATATATATATATATATATATATACATATATACAGAGAAAGAGTTTAAACGCGGGTTTATTTACATTACAGTAAAAAAATAAATGAAATTAACGGGTACCGCCCCAAAAAAGAAAAAAGTGCACGGTGGAAAATGCAAAAATTGCAATTGGCAGAAAGATGCAAACCGTGGACACGTGTTTCTGACTAATTGGTCTTCATCAGCACGGTGTAGCTGAGTTAAAATGATGGATAAAACTCATAAAAGACACAAAAGGAAAAACCACTGACAGGAAGCCAGTCGCACCTTTGTGGCTTCCACTTGGATGGCTCCGGTATGGGAGCATCGTCCAAGCATCGCACACGCGGGCAACTATAGCAACCTGCGTGGGATTCCGGACCCAGGAAAATGAATAGGTACAGAGAAAGAGTTTAAACGCGGGTTTATTTACATTACAGTAAAAAATAAATGAAATTAATTTTTGCATTTTCCACTGTGCAATTTTTTCTTTTTTGCGGGCGGTACCCGTTAATTTCATTTATTTTTTACTGTAATGTAAATAAACCCGCGTTTAAACTCTTTCTCTGTACCTATTCATTTTCCTGGGTCCGGAATCCCACGCAGGTTGCTATAGTTGCCCGCGTGTGCGATGCTTGGACGATGCTCCCATACCGGAGCCATCCAAGTGGAAGCCACAAAGGTGCGACTGGCTTTCTGTCAGTGGTTTTCCTTTTGTGTCTTTTATGAGTTTTATCCATCATTTTAACTCAGCTACACCGTGCTGATGAAGACCAATTAGTCAGAAACACGTGTCCACGGTTTGCATCTTTCTGCCAATTGCAATTTTTGCATTTTCCACCGTGCAATTTTTTCTTTTTGCGGGCGGTACCCGTTAATTTCATTTATTTTTTTATATATATAGTATATATATATATATATATATATATATATATATATATATATATATATATATATATATATATATATATATATATATATATATATATATATATATATATATATATATATATATATATATATATATGTATATATATATAATATAATTAATTTTGAGCAATTAAGTGAGGGTCACTAAAACTTTCAGAAATATACAAAGGTCGGTACACACTGGTCTGGGATATCTGAAGAGTCGTTACTATTTCCATTACCTTCCAAAACAATATTTTACCAATCTAAAGGCGCAGTTGGCACTGATAAGTCTGGTGCATTGTGAGGAACAGGTCTTAGTGTTAATGGCAAATTCGGATATTTGATTTTTTGTTTTTCTTTTTTGGAATATCCCTAGTTCTTATTACACAAAAATAGCAACCATCGAAATGATTGGTGGGTTCCCGCCATATTATTGGAACCGCAAAAGGTGTCCTTTCCTTTTCCCTTTCATTCGCTGCACTAGTGATACGCTACAACTTACATAACAAACATGGGAAGCCCATTGCTTGTTTTGATCTCCGACTAAAACTCCGAAATATAGAAAATACGCTTTTTTCACATTTTCAGACAATGGAGAATTCCTTGTGACTTCACAAGGAATTCTCCACAAATGTAATAAAACTTGTCAGGTGAGGTTAGGTGAGGTCAGTTATGTAGACAAACAAAAACAATTTCTAAGAGACATAAGAGGGTGCTATTAACAATATAAAAACAATAGTGTGAACTGTTACAAAAATTGTGTCGGCCAGTTTTATTAAATTATCCGATACTGTATGCATCACTGTATGTTTATTTCCACCATTCTGTAGTTATTATACAAAATTGATGAAGTGTCAATTTTAAATTACATATTATTATTAGTAATTATGAAAAGAAAATTTTTAGTTGTTGAATATACAATTGGTGGGGTGGGTTAATGCAAGTTAAAATTGGAAATTAAATCTTGTACTATTTTTAAATAATATAATGCCCATACAAGTAAATTATAACATTAAAATAAATTGAAGTAGTTGCGGTTATAGGCGTCCTTGCTTATTTTTCAATTTTACTTGCAAATTATTGCCCAAACTTTTTTTAGAAAATATTCATAAAATACGTTAATACGCTTCGTATAATTAACTAATTATTAATTTGTTTGGCATGAATGCTATCGATGATGTTATCACTTTTTAGGATATTATAAAAAGCTAATCTTATTTATTTTGGTGGCATATGCGTTTTCAATAGGTTGGTATGTAGGTAGGTACCAAGTAAAATTTGAAATGTATTTTTTTTTGTGGTGAACACAAGACAATATATGGGTGTGTTTGGGAAACATCGGATTTATTTGGATTTTCCAATGATTTCAGAATTAACTAGACAATTAATTCCCTATTCATTATAAAGGAACTGTTTGGTTCTGTTGTGTTTATTAGGGAACTCAATACTCCAGTGGGGTGTATGTTAGAAAGGGTGATAAATTTGAATTTTTGTCTAATTTATACATACTGATTTTTCTCCTAATTTGGCTTTAAAATAATATCAACGACATGCAGACGTGCAGAATTAGTTGTTGAGTGCAGACGTGCCTCGTATCTCTCCTGTGAATTTCGTGTATAAATGTGGTTTAAACTTTGTTGAATTGGACAAAATTTGTACTGGCTTAAAACGTGAAAAATCCTGTATAAACTGTTATATATGTTAACATGACACGAGCTATTTTACATAGTGTTATTTAAATAATATTGTGAGGAACAAAGCTGGACAGGGCGAACGGTTGTGTCTTAGTGCAGTAGCCAGGCTAGTTAAAAGATCATAAACTGTGCCTTTCTACCTGTGAACAAAACTGAGTGTTTGTGACTACCCCAATAAAACGTTGGTCAAATGTGCAGGTCAGGACTTTAAATTCATCATAGACAATATGTCACGCTGTACTATTTGTATCAGTGCTATTACAGCAAAAAAACAGGCCATACATTGTGAGGGTCTGTGTAAAAAACAGTTTCATCTAGGTTGTATTGGCGCGACAAATGATTTAATCACTATTATAAAAGATGTACCCGGTTTATCATGGAAATGCGTTAATTGACTTTAGACAAAGAAATATTGCACGAGATCTTCAAGGAAAAGATAACAAGCTTCTTGGACGAACTAAATCAACAGTTTATATCAGTTAAATCGGAGTTCTTAAAAAAGGCAGAAGAGCAATTAGACGAAATGAAAAGTATGATAAATGTAGCTAGAGACGTAGCAAAAGACGTAAAGAATAGTAGCGAAGAAAGTAGTTCTATTGAGACAAAGGAAAAAGTTATGCAGAGGCGGCAAGGGAAATAGTAGTAATCAAACCTAAAACGAAGCAAGAAAGTAAGCAAACGATGGAAATTGTACAGAAATCCTTATATCCCACTGAGTTGGAAGTAGGAATTAAGGCAGTGAAAGCTACAAAGGAAGGTGCAATATTAATAAAATGTAATACGGTTAAAGAAGTTGAGAAAATTAAAACAGCGGTTGAGACAAGTTTAAATGAAAATTATAACGTGACAATACCAAGCCGAAAAAAACCCGGCTTTGAAAATTATAGGTATAGATGAAGACTATAATAAAGAGCAACTAAAACAAAATGCATATATACAACATGATAATATGGAACTAGAAGTGAAACTGGTAAAAAAAATGAGGACCGTCTAAATGGCTATTGTGGAATGTGATCCCTTGTCTTCTAGTATGATTTTAAAGAAAGAAAAATTGAGTATTGGATGGTGCAGTTGTAGAGTATTTGAACATGTGAGAGTTTTTCGATGTTTTAAGTGCGGAGGTTTTAACCACAAGGCAAATGATTGTAAAGCAAGTGAAAAGTGTAAAAAGTGTGTTGGAGATCACAAAGAAGAGGACTGTATATCCAGTGTAAGTAAATGTAGAAATTGCATAGAAGCAAATGAGGGTAACCCTGAACTTAACTTAGATTTTAATCATTATATTTTTGATGCTTCATGTGCGGTACTACAAAGAAAGATTGGAATTGAAAGAAGATCAATGAAGGCAATACAGTAGCAACCAAGAGGAAATATATTTGTGTTAAATTCCCAGAGCTTGATTAAACATTATGATGAAATAAAATATTTTATAGGAGTAAAAAAATCCTTTAGTTATGTGTTTAAGTGAGAGTCACGTAACATCGGAGATAGAAGATTTTGAAATAGCTGTTACAAATTATAATATCGAACAAGTAAATTCAGAAAGCAGGCACACTGGTGGTGTTATTTTTTATATACGTTCAGATATTAAGTATAACGTCTGTTTTAATACAACTATCGAAAAGAATGTGTGGTTTATTGTTATTAAAATTAAGTTAAATAATGATTATATTACTCTAGCAGGAGTTTATCATTCACCGAATCATTCACATGTAGAATTTATAAACTTTTTGGGAAACTGGCTGAATCAAAATATGTTAAATATATCTCACACATTTTTAATGTTTGGAGATTTTAACATTAATTGGAACTCCAATTTAGGGAAATTGTCAATGGAATTCCTAGATATTATCTAGATATTATCAATTGGAGCATAACCCAACAAATTTTCTAACTTCCATTTATTGGATAAAAGTGAACTCAAAATTATAATCTTTTCATTAGCAAATAAATGCAGCCCCGATGATATTGGAATGATTTTTTATAAAGATTTCTTTGACGTACTAGCTGATCCGCTTCTTAACATTATAAATACTTCGTTGGAAGTTGGAGTTGTTCCTGATGCATTGAAAATCTCAACTATCGCTATAATAAGGAAAGTAGCTAAAACCATTAAGGCAGAGGAATTTTGTCCAATAAATATGCTCGCAGCGATTGAAAAAATATTGGAAAAAGTTGTATATGTGCAAATGTTACAATTTGTGATAGAAAACAATTTGATATGTAAGTTTCAGTCTGGCTTTAGGGTAGGACATAGTTGTGAAAGTGCATTGCAGTATGTGATTAACGAATGAAAAGAAGCATGTGACTCAGGAAAAGTGACCGGTATAGTTTTTTTAGATTTAAAGTGTGCATTTGAAAAGGTAGATAGAGATAGACTACTAAAAAAGTTGAAAGAATATGGAGTTGATGGAGTTGTACATATGTGGTTATATAGTTATTTGAGTGGCAGAATGCAAAAAGTAAAGTATGACGAGTATGTATCGACAGCAAGTGGTATAAATGTTGGAATACCGCAAGGAAGTATTTTTGGTCCACTTTTATTCATTTTACACAGTAATGACATGGCAGCTCTGTTTAGTAACTGCTGCTATCATTTGTTTGCAGATGATACGGTCATTCATGTAACAGAAGAAAGCGGTGGGTCGATGATGAATAGAATGAATGAATTTCTAAATGAAGTGAGTGAATGATTAGAAGTGAATAAACTGAAGTTGAATGTGTCTAAAACAAAAGGTATGATAATGTGAAAACAGAGGTTTAAAAACGAAATAGAACAGCAAGGACTAGAGTGATTGAAGTCGTGAAGGAGATTAAATACTTAGGAGTAATCATAGATGATAGACTTAAATTCAGTAATCATGTCAATTATGTGTGTAAGAAGATTGCTAAAAATATTGGTGTGTTAAAAAGAGTTAGTTGGTATCTGACTATAGCAAGTAGAAAATTAGTATACAATACTATCGTTTTACTGCACTTTAATTATTGTAGTACGGTTCTATATCTCGCAAACCAAAGCGACATGGATCATCTGCAAAAGTTACAGAACAGAGCCATGAGGGTAATATTAAAATGTAACATTTACATTAGAGTGAATGACATGTTGAAAATATTGGGTTGGATGAATGTGTACAATTATATGGAGTTCAATGTATTCATTCTCATACATAAAACTAAATTGCAACTGGTACCTCCCTATCTGCAAGAAAATGTGCAAACTTTTGAAGATTTTCACAGCTACAACACTAGAGGTAGGATAAATTTTATATTGCAACGAGTAAACACAACTGCTGCACAGAGGTCAATTTTTTTCAGGGGTTTAAATACATATAATAGCCTTAGTAGGGAAGCTAAGCAGGCTAGTAACATAGCTTCTTTCAACAGAATAGTTAGAGATATTTATATATAGGATTTCAATTATATGTATTAATATAGATAAAAAAAGAATTAATTTTTTACAGATAAGTTATGATAGGTGTATAGTTAAGAGAGAAAGTGTTAATTTTATTTTTCTATTTAAATAGGTGATATTTATGGTGCATATATGTGTATGTGTGCATGTGTACATATGTGTATGTTTCACTATATTTATGGCAATCTGTGTGTACCTAAACCACTGTTATGGCACCTGCCAAATTTATGGCAACTTACACGCGTTGCCAAAATTTTGTGCTGAAGTAATTCCTTAATTTAAAGCTACATGCATATAATTATTACTACAGATCATTTGTTATTCATTTTATTACCTAATGAGAATTTAACCAATATTATTTTCTTATTTCATTTCTTTCTATACATTAATTTGTAATAATCTGTGTAAGTTACCACAATAATGGATGTAGTATGTTTTTTACACTCCCCCATTTGTGGAAACAAAGGCGTGGTAAGACGGTGGTGCCCTCTTTAAGACACTGTTGCCATTTTATTATGGTCCTAACTGAATTAACGGTTTAAATATTCATTTCGCATTGAGGTTGCCAATATTTAACACAGTGTGTAAGAATGCATAGTTTTAGTTTAAATATGAAAAAAGTGATATAAATATGCAAGAAATTATACAAAGTTTACAAAAAATTACTATTAAATTTGATTTAAACTAAAAATTCTATCACAAACTTTACAGTAGAGCATATTTATGAAAGCCGTTTTTAAATGTTATTTAAAATTAACAAACGAAAATGTCCGCACCATATGGAATTTTTTTCAATTATATGCTCATATTTCTTTAATTAATTAAGTGGTGGATGCTACTAAATCTATTTAAACTCGTAGTTAAGTAACATAAAATTTCATGTACAATATACAGGGCAGAAAAAAAATGTTTAAAATTTGGATTTTTAAGCAAAGAAAAAGGTTTGTTAATGTTTTATCCTCAAATACCATTGTCGAATTTAATCATTTTTTGAGTACTTTTGTTTGTGTAAGAACGTTTATTACATTCCCAATACAAAATATGTAGGAACGTACTTTGTTTAAATTTTTCCGGACTGTCAAGCAAAAAATTGAATAAGGATCATAAATGTATTTTTTAAAGAAATATCGTAATAAACTATCTTGCACTGGCAAAAGTAACCATGAAATAATTATATTCGAATTTGAGCAAAAAATAGTCCATTTTTTACTGACCAGTCATTGACAAAGTGAATGTGAACAGTAGGTGTTATTCCTTTGTTCTTAAATGTTTGGCTGCACAAAATCTAAAATCAATATTTTTTGGTCTCACCCTCCATGTCGGTGACATTTTCTAATATATGAAAATTGTGTACCATTAATCATATAAAATTAAGTTATTATTATTTAATATTACTTTAAATTGCTTAAAATCGTGCATGATAAGTGAAGCTTGATTAACGAGTCTAATGGTTTTAATCATTGTTTGTACACATGCAAAATTCTTATTAAAATATTAGTTAAATTTCATAATCTGGATTCAAACAAATATTTTTAAAATATTTTTGCTGCAATCAGACAAAAAATGTTAAAAGTGATTTGGACCGCGAACCTCTCGCTTTCCTGGCATATTATACCCCAATTTTGGATAGGGGGTTATTTCGTTATGTTGAAAATTCCGCTTAGAGGTGTTTTTGCTGATGATAACGAGGACCCGGTGCTGATATTCTCAATTCTTTGAATTGTTTTAATTTGATTTTATTTTGTTTAATTTTTATTTGATGGCTCTTGTTATATAGTACACCGCGCATTTGCTCTTTTAATAATTCTTTTCTAGAAGGCAATTCTTAAATGGTTCTTCTTATTTGTTGTTGCTGCTTCTTGTTTCACTTTCGTAATAATAAGATGTGGATCAGCTTTTATTTTATTATTTATTAAACACTAAATGTACAATATATGAACAAGTTTGGTTAATTTTCATTATCCTAAATTGGCTGTGTAGTGTTGTATTGCAGAACTCAGACTGCCGAGTGGTAAAGCATGCTCGAATTAATGTCATTGTTAAATTAACAGTTAATTTGGAAATTACGAAGTTGAAATTATTTGTCGTCAAGTTTCGATTAATAAAACATAATTATTCTTTTATGGTTATAATATTTCACCGTCTTCCGTCCTCGGTAGTTCTATGGGTTCGCTTTCAACGTGGGCATCGTAGTAGCACGGATGTCGTCAAATACGCAGGTACATTCTTCTAGTCGTGGAATAGACGTGGGCAGCGCAGGAACGAGACACTATCGCGAGCACCTGGAGGTAGCGGTACCCCTGACGCTACATCGCTTTTGGCGTCACCCCGAAGAGTTATTTTTGCGGATCTCAGATCCAGACTATGAAACTCTGGAAAAATCTACTGTGGTACATATTTGTGCGATTTCTTTTTAGAAGGGAAGCACTGAAAAGTGTAAATTTGCTTAAAGTCCAAGGAACAACTGAGTTGCGGGAGGGGTCGCATACAATTTCTCTAGTAGCACACTAGCTTTATAAAGGTAAATTAAATGTCTAAATAATCATGTAGATGATTTGCAGCATACTACAAATCATCTACATGAATATTTAGTGACATAATTTAATTTACATGACCAAACAATCATAATATATATATATATATATATATATATATATATATATATATATATATATATATATATATATATATATATATATATATATATATATATATATATATATATATATATATATATATATATTTATAGTGGTGAGAGGTATGAAACTTCTCATATGGTCTGAATGCTACTATCCGACCGACATCATAGATGTCTCTGTGGCGGATAGCGACTTGCGACGCAGCAAGTACCGAGAGCGGCGACCCCTAGCCCAGGTGGACTAAACTATTGTTATCAAACATGATTTGAAGGAAACAACTACTCAGCGGGCAAATACCATATATTGTTTTATTACATTCAATGGCTACTATGATTTTTCCAGTGTTATTAGGTTACCAGATTTTAAACAGAAATGTGTCATTTTAGTTTCCAAAGCCCACTAATCTATTAGCCGCATGTTTCTAAAAGCTTGGTTGCATTGGCTGAAATCTCAAATATTTCTGAGCGGATTTTCAAAGTTTTGGTATCATTAGATTCGTATGAAAATGGGGTATTTAAAAATGTTGGTGAACGATTAACTTCCCATTTAAAAAAACCGAGTTAGTGGGTAAAAATCACATTTAAAAAATTTTAAACGCCTCTAGACAATTAAGTAATGCAATCATATTGCTCTTTTTATTTTTATAGTAACGTAGCACACAAACTAAAATATATTTTGGGCACCACAGCACTCTGGATTCAGAAATAGATTTTTTTAATAAAATTTTTAATGTTTATCAAAAAGTGACCAAAATGGATGTATTGTATTAAAAATTTCCTCTAGATTCCAAAAATGTAAAAATATATAGGGTGTTTCATTTAAAAATCGAAAGTTGTGGGCATTTCCGGTCAAACCGGATGTGCACCAAACTTGATTTTTTATTGAAAAGATGGCATTTTAGTCGTATAATAAGCCCTCGAATTTCAATTTTCTATTCCAAATATTTTAGGAGATATTGGGGCGAGCGCAATTCGTGACTCACCCGGTATACTAACTAAGGTAAAGTGAATAGTGGTGAGAGGTATGAAACTTCTCATATGGTCTGAATGCTACTATCCCACCGACATCATAGATGTCTCTGTGGCGGATAGCGACTTGTGACGCAGCAAGTACCGAGAGCGGCGACCCCTAGCCCAGGTGGACTAAACTATTGTTATTAAACATGATTTGAAGGAAACAACTACTCAGCGGGCAAATACCCCGACCTGCATTGAATTACACCCTCAAATCATGATGGATCGATAGCAAATATCATTTGTCAATTCCTAACCAGACATAGACCGGTTTCGAACTTATTTGTTCTCTTCAGTATACCATAGGTTATGCAACAGACAAATGATAGTGGCCAACCTGCTAGTTATATACTAACTAAGGTAAAGTGAATAGTGGTGAGAGGTATGAAACTTCTCATATGGTCTGAATGCTACTATCCCACCGACATCATAGATGTCTCTGTGACTTGCGACGCAGCAAGTACCGAGAGCGGCCATAACCTCAGTATGCCATAACCTATGGCATACTGAAGAGAACAAATAAGTTCGAAACCGGTCTATGTCTGGTTAGGAATTGACAAATGATATTGGCTATCGATCCATCATGATTTGAAGGTGTAATTCAATGCAGGTCGGGGTATTTGCCCGCTGAGTAGTTGTTTCCTTCAAATCATGTTTAATATATATATATATATATATATATATATATATATATATATATATATATATATATATATATATATATATATATATATATATATATATATATATGATTTGCAGTATATTACAAATCATCTATATGGTTGTTTAGGTATTTAGTTTACCTTTATGATACCAGCAACTAGGGGTAGACTTGTATCCGCCTAGGGCAGTGGCGACTATTGGATATAAGTTATATCATATTTCAGTATCGGAGCATGGATTAAGGCATGACAATCAGCACTGAATAAAGAAGTTTTGCAAAAAAAAAAATTGAAAAAGATATTGGAAAAAAAGTTGCAAAATTGCGCTGCCACCCCAGATTATTTCAAGTTATTAGAAAAAATATTTGCACGATATTTTTTTTCGTAATCAGGAGGAAAATTTATTGACCCGTTTTTTTTTGATTTTCGAAAATTTTTTTTTTGTAAAGTTGATATTTTGAAATTTAAATGATTCATTAAATTTCAAAATGTCATAACTTTACAGAAAAGAATTTTCGAAAATTATAAAGAAAACTGGTGGATAAATTTTCCTTTTTGATTACGAAAAAATTATTTTACTAATGGTCAAGAAGTAATCTGGGATAGCATCGCATTTTCGCAACTTTTATTTTCACTTCTTTTTCTGCAAAACTTCTTCATTCAGTACTAATAGTCATGCCTTAAAATATTGCTTAGGTTCCACGCTTCAATATTGAGATATCGTATAACCTAAATCCACCAGCGCCACGTTTAGGGGTACTGCCAGACATCTTGCAGCAAAGTGGCTTACATACCTTATGCTGTAGTACCCTGAAAATTGGAAAGTCTTAGAATAATAACGTTTAATTTGAATTAGAAAATATTTGTAAGTCCTGCGGAGCTGTGTCGACGCTAAGAGCGGAGTGAGTAGCCTGACTGGTCCACAAAGTTTAAAATGCAGTTATGTTCCTCCCGTGAGCCGCGGTTTCGTTCCCCAATTGCTCATTAACTGGGTGCTCTAGCGCCGACAACATTACCTCGTCTGGAATTAAAAACTTTGTTTTTATTACAGTAAAATAAAATTTGTACAAAACCCAGTCTTAATATATTCCATTATTTTACATTGCACTTATGTTACTTAAATATTTCAAATAAAGAAGTGATAAATATAAGGTAGTAGTAGTAGTAGTAGCTACTTATTTTACTAGGCAAGTAGGCCACAATGGGCCCTTTTTACCTAGGGACCTACAGTTTAGCGTGGACTCCGAACCACGGTCCTCGACTGTCAACTAACCCACCGCCTGGGCCTACCCGCCTGCACCGCTAGCAGAGTGGCAAACCTCCCGGGTAGGGCCTCTTCGCCCCCCACCCCGCCCGGCTCCCCCCCCCTGCATCAGGCTAGCGGCCTTCCGGGATGGTCTGTTGACAGTCTACCGACTGTCAGACGAGCTATCGTTCATCCATCTAATTGCCGGACTCGATCAGTGCTGCTTAACTTCACTGATCGAATATCGGAAATTAAACGGATGTCCATACCTCATCCCCGATAAATATAAGGTAAGTATATTATTTGCAATTAATTACATGGCGCGATAGTCACTCATGTTCGCAGGATCTTCCGCCTTGGATGATGAGACCCACTTGGAGGGTTAGCTTTTCGATCCCGCTTGCGCGGAGGTTTCGGGAACGACATCGGTAGGAACTCGTTCCATCTGACCCTGGAACAATTCGGGTCTGGCTTTCTCAAGGGCCCTCCGGAGGCACTCTGTAGAAACACGTGTGTACATGCCCCTGAGGGTACGGCCGTGGACCGCGTTTAATTATCTAAGCTTGCCGGCTGCCGGTGGCTGGAATTTTTCGGCCTCGATTTTCCGAAGGCTTGCTGGAACTAGGTACTGCTTGGCCCCTACACCACCTGCTGTACATGCCGCAACATCCTCGGTCTCGTATGTATGACAGAAAATACATTCTGCTTTGCTACTGTACCGCCTGATGTACATGCTGCGACATGGTAGTTTTGAATTTCCTGGGACTTCATCGTCGTCGCCCTGCTGGTTACGGTCTTTCTCTTCTGGCGCTCTTCTATTTTAGTGATCCTATCGAATTGCAGAACGGAATTGCAATCATGCACTGGCTGTCAGTGAGGTGGATATAGCTATGCAGCTCAGGACGCACAAGACCTCAGCGTTTATTGGAGAGCCTTGGCTCGCTGAAATATAGTCTGAATTATTTATGATTTTTCAAAAATAATTTCAACAAGAATCCTATAAAAAAAAGTTGCTAAATTAGGGCACGCTGACTCCGGATTTTGAGAGACCAGTTATTTGCGGATTGAAAATTGAAAACAGAATTAATTCTGACTAAATGAAAATGATTACAACGCTAACATTTAAGATGAACTTAACTAAATATTTACATATTTTCGGCTCTACGAGAAAAAGATCTCAATTTTAATTTTGCCTTTCTGATTGGTTTCTTTCATCCTCTGAGCCTGTGTCCGTCCGTCGCTTCGAACGTGCTTGGCATGGGCATCGTTGGTAGGGAGGGTAATCTTAGGGACATTGGCCATAGTTTGGTAATAATTTTCTTTCTTCTTCTGATTTCAGCTTGTTCTTACTGTCAGTCTCCTCGACGCTAAATTGATTTGTTTTCTCTGGTGACCTAATAAATTTCGTCTGAAATTTACTTCGTGATCTTATGTGGTTTTTGCCACACTGGCAAAAAGACATTTTGGCTTTTCCGGTAAATTTTCTTCATTTACTCAGTCTTTCTCCTTAAATATATGTGTTAATTGAGCGTCAGATTGCGAATTCTTCTCCTGGTATTCCCTCTGGTGTTGAATAACCAATTCTGTACGTTGTTCTGGGTTTTCAACTTTATAGATTTGTCTCTACTCTTGAAGTGATTTGATTTTGCTAAAATATACTCTGGATGATTTATGATTTTTCACAAATAATTCCAACGAGCTTTCTATAGAAGTGCATTGACATTCTAATGTATTGTTTATTTCTTAGACAAAAAGATAGAAAGGAAACCTAAGGCATGGTCAAATAAAGAAATGCTGGCAGTTTTGGAGTTTTTTAAAATTAATATTAAAAAAAAATATTGTACCTACAAAAAAAAAACATGCGACGAGTGTATTGCAAAATACCCTACACTGTCAACCAGACCGTGGAAGAATATAAAATATTGTGTTAAAAACCAAATTCAGAAGAACCGAAGAGTTATGATTAAATAATATTTGTAGTTCATCAACATATCTTAGACTTACATTTTGTAAACACATATTTAAAATTTCTTTTGAGTTGAATGTACTAATGTTAAATAAATAATTTAGAATTATTCGAATATTTGCCTTTCATTTTTTAATAAAACAGATTTTAGGCCATTTTCAATTTTAATTTCCAATTATTTGGGATTTTCTTAAAAATTAGTGAGTTAACAAATATTGCCTTAACCTCAAATGACTATTCTTTACTTCGGGGTCGTTCTTTCTTAGGAGTCCCGACACAAAAAAAATACTGTATGACATTATGCCAGCTTTTTTTTTCCTCTTAACACAGTAAATTTTGTTAACTAGCGCTTTATAATTTGTTTGGTTTTTTTGAAATATTAGGGATTCTAAGTACGCGAAAACCCTTTTTTTCAAACAAAATTTTTTTCATAGTACAAATTTTTATATAAAAAAATTATGTGCATATAAACCTGCTTTGAATTATTTCTGGTAAATATTCATCTTTCCTGCATAAATACATAGTTTTTAAAATTCAATGGATTCAAGTCATTAATTCCAAACAATCGGCAATTAGAACTGTAAATGAC
This sequence comes from Rhamnusium bicolor, assembly GCA_029963845.1. Classification (NCBI taxonomy): domain Eukaryota; kingdom Metazoa; phylum Arthropoda; class Insecta; order Coleoptera; family Cerambycidae; genus Rhamnusium; species Rhamnusium bicolor. The sequence continues at coordinate 34,029 of JANEYF010004437.1, forward strand.
CTAAAACCTGTTCTATTTTAATATTAACACTTACACATTACTAATACCTAATAATTGTGGCAACCGATTGATTTGGCAACAAGGTAATTTACACACTTCCTATAAAGTTATAATAATGGCTTCCTGCTTACACATCTTCTTATACCTGCATACTTAAGGCAACTTTTTTTACACATACTCAGTATTGGCAACGGTTTCCACAAATGAATTTCCGTTATAAATTCAAATCTATGGAGTGTAAAACTAAAATTCCCAGATTTATACACTTCTTATAAAAGCAGCCATAAACATGGAACATATTTCACGAAGTGCCATAATTGAGGATTTAGTATGTGCTGCCATAAATGTTGAGGAACGTGTATGTGTGTGTGTATATATGTATATGTATACATATTTTTTTCTCGTACCACTGTAAAATTGTAAAATATGTATAGCAAAGTGCTAAATAAAGGTCTGTTATTATTATTATTTAATTTAGTTCTATATTTGTTTTTTTGCTCTTAAAATACCGGCTTTTTATTTCATATAGTTTTTGTGTACCCGCATTTATACGGCGTCACAATGAGGTGGCTTTTTGCAACCATTCCCAGAAATCATAGTGACATGGGTCTTGTTAGTAATTAATGTGACGCACGCCATAAAAATCTAAAAACGCCCCTAATTGTTAATATTCGCGCGATTATAGTGTTTATTACTAGTTTAACTAATCTCTAACTTTGTGTGTATCATTGGAGGTGTGAATTTAACATTTAAACCCTGTTAAATAATTAAATAACTAGAGTGGACTTCTTTCCGTGTCTGCTTTCTAGAACCAGAGATTGTTATTCCCCAAGTTTAGAGGGCCCTCTCCAACGTGGAAGACTGGGAGCTGCATAATCTACATGGTAAGTCGCTCTTTCTCGCCATCTCATTGCATATAGGAAAAATTACGACTACAGTTCATTTATCTCTCGCGAGCTTATAAAACTAAATTTTCATTTTTTGTTTTGAACCCAAAGAAAAAACATTGATCCTTCAGACTCCGGATTAGCTACGTAATTTTTCATTTTAATTGTCATTATTTTAAGAGTAAAGTGCAAAAATAATAGTTTAGCATTACTTGTTCTTGAAAGGATACAGCAGACTTCTACGCAGCCGCATCCCCACTTGTTTTTAGTGGACGCGCGATCTATGAATATTGACACTGTTGACAGAGTTTACAATACCTGCATCGATAACCGGTCAATATTATCATCAGCTATTTTGACTTGTTAACAGTTTTTACGCTCATTGATAAGAATTGCTTCATATTTTATTATTTATTCTCATTAAAAATACCTTGATATTTCCATAGATTAACACTTTAATAATTTCCAAGTATTAAAATGGCAGAAAAAATGGTTGAAAAGGTTAGAAAAATTAAACGTTTTCGCCAAGTGGAAATTCAAAAAATAAATAACATGTTAGAGGCTGCAGAACTCGCCCGCATTGATGCAAATGAACGCGATATTTTTAAAATTATGTTCTCTGATGTAGAGGAAATTAAGTTGGAATTCATGAAACTTCTTTGATTAATATTGTTTTTAATGAAGAAGACGACTTTAATGATGCGCTTTCAATCATGTCTGATTTTAACAAAATAGTTTTTAAAATTAAATGCATTTTTGAAACTTTGTTTAACGTATAGGATGTGGTAAATCCGAATCTACGGTTAATCCATCACATATTAATTTGCCAAAAATCGAGTTATTTAAATTTAAAGGGGATATTCAGTCATTTCCTACATTTTTGGACATGTATGACTCTTTAGTACATAATAACGCCACTTTATCTGCAATCGAAAAATATAATTATTTAATTTCATCGCTTGAAGGTCCTCCGCTTAACATTGTAAAGTGTTTACCAATGTCTAGTGCTAATTATGAAATTGCATATAATAGTCTTGTAAAACGTTATAAAAATAAAAGATTACTCTCACAAGTGCATTGGTCAGCAATTGAAAATGCTCCAAAACTATATTCCGAGGATCCACATGCTTTACGAAATTTATTAGATGTCTTTTCTGAAAATGTAGAAGCCCTAAAAATTCTAGAACATCCTGTGCAACACTGGGATTTTATATTAGCAAGTGCATTGCTTAAAAAAAATTGATAATTCAACTGCAACTCGATTTGAATTGCATAATAATAGTTCCTCAGAAATTATGCCCCAGTATCAAGACATTTTTAAATTCCTTGAACATCACTGTAACGCTCTTTTTACTGTAGATTCCTCTGCTGGCAAACCTAAATTTAAGAAAAATGATGTTAAAATTACACGTTCTGCAACGCGACCAGTTCATGCTTCTACTTCATTTTTAGGTACTAATAATAATAACATAATAATAATGTCTCAATGCGCCATTGCATTTTATGCAATAACCACCACGCCTTATACAAATGTCCTGATTTTAGTTTAAAAATCCTCAGGAACGCTTTCAGTTTGTTAAACAAAAAAACTTATGTGTCAATTGTTTAAGTAACATCCATAAAACTGTAATTCAACAATGTTTTGTCGGACTTGTAGTAAAAGACATCATTCTTTATTACATTTCGATTGCTCTGTACAATTTTCTAACTTAGGTCCTGCTACATCGCATACCGCCTCGCCTGATCCTGATGTACATTCTCGCCCTTGCCACTCTGAGACACAAACTCAGATGTTGGCCAGTTTCTCTCACGCTTCTAATTCAGTTTTACTTGCAACCGCTATCGTTGAAGTTCTCGATATACGGGGATACTATCAGAAAATTAGAGTCATAATTGACACTGGTTCTCAAACTAGTTTAATTACTCGAGAATGTGTGAATCGACTAGGTTTACCGAAAAACAAATCATATTAAAAATTTAAAACTCGCAGATCCTGAATTTTACAAACCGGGATCAATTGATCTATTGTTAGGCGCAGATTTATTTCCGCTAATTATAAAATGTGGTCGGGTTTTTGATAATGCCAATGAACCTATAACTCTTGATACCATTTTCGGTTTTACATTAATGGGTAAATTTGAAAATAAATCTTCACCATCAACTGTTAACTCGCTTTTATGTCAAACTCAACCACAGTGTATAGATGAACTCTTATCTAAATTTTGGGAACCCGAAAATATTCCACAAAAAAAAAACTGTTGTCCCCAGATGATGAACTTTGAGAAAAATTATATTTAGAATCGGTTTCTAGAAATTCAGAAAGACGGTTTATTGTTGCTTTACCTTTTCGCGAAGATGTACCTAGCTTTCTTGGTAGCAGAGATATAGCTTTAAATCGTTTTTATCATTAGAACGACGATTATTACAAAATCCTACGCTTTATAAGGATTACTCTAATTTTTTACAGGAATATCTTGATCTAAATCATATGGAATTATTGTCAGACCCTGTATACTCAGATAAATCTTTTTATATACCGCATCACTGCGTTTTAAAACCAGATAGTCTCTCTACTCGCATTCGAGTTGTCTTTAACGCTTCGATTAAAATAAATAACTTGTCCCTTAATGATACACTTTTGGTAGGACCCAAACTACAAAAAGACATTGTACAAATTTTATTAAATTTTCGCCTATACGAAGTCGTACTCACCGCAGATATAAAGAAAATGTATCGCCAAATATTAATTGCACCTGAACATCAAGATTACCAACGTATTTTATGGCGTTTTGACCCATCTAGTCCAGTGTTAGATTTTCGCCTACGCACGCAAAGAAAAAAACAATGATAATATGCCTCCTGGCCTATTATTTATTTGTTAGTTACTGTAATTATTTTCAGTGTTTAAGTAGGTAGTATTGTCTCGTATACCTGTTTTAAATATTTTCTGTTTAACGTGTTAGCAAGTAACATTTTCTCAACATACCTATTTAACAAAATTTTATATTTAACCTCTAATAAAAGTGGTGCTAATGGCAACTGGTGCGTTTTTGGCATATTAATGCAATAAATTTCTATTGTTTTAACCTCTTTTTCTTCTTTCTGATCTTACTAAGTGATCTGGCGCCCATTTCCGAACCCACACCCCGCTCTCCTCTACTAAAGACTGAATCTAAACATCAAGCTAGTCGTGCTTTTGTTACCACTCCCACCTAGCGCAACCCACCATCGGACTAGTTATTTGTCTAAAGCCTGAAGTTATAATATCAATCTAAAACAAACTAGAGTCCCAATTAAAAAACGAAGTGAAGGGGTAATCCCACATACAAATAAAAAAACAGATCTATTCATTTTTCTGAAGTTTAAAAATATATAATATATATATTTTTACTATTCTAAAAAATATATTAAAGTTTCTAGTTCATTCTATGCACAATACTATTCAAATATCTAGATCGCAGGATTTCGTATCCCCTTCGAGCACCGAGCCTCTACATTCATATTCATTACATTATTCCTTTATAGAATTTAAAAATCTTGGGTCAATCCACAACTTGTCTTGAAAGTTAGCTACGGACCGAATTTACAACGAATTAAAGTGAAATAGACTTATGCGCGATTCGTCAGAAAGCAAAAAAAGACAGAAAACACTGGCGGGGACAATGACCCTGACACATTTTATGGAAACGGTAACGCACGATTCGCACGAAGTTCAGTTCAGTAGAGCAGTTTTAATACTGACTAGGTACGCGTTGGTCGGTAAATTCTGTAGCGTTGTTTTTAATGTTTTTATTTGTGAACATTTTATTAGTAAATCTCTACTTGTCGTGAAATTAAGTAAAACAGTGATTTTGGTGTTTACTATTAAATATGAGTGTTGTACAAAATATATTAAAACTGAAAGATGGATATAAGTTGGGTTATGGAAACCGAGTGAAATTCAAAGGTCGTGCCATCCAAAACCTAATATGACGATAAAGCAAACATCTCTTGATAAGAGAAAAGAAGTTAATAGGTATTTTAGAAATTCAATGTACGAATTATCCGAGTGGATTTGCGGATGCGAGATAAAAAATGCATTTTTTTTGTTTCCCATGCCTGTTATTTGGTGATGATCCTGATCCTATATGGTCCAAAATAGGTGTAACTAACTTGAAACATTTAAAAATAAAAGGACAGAAACATTCGCTCGCATCAAGTCATATGAATAACTGTTGTAGTCTAGCAACACTTGGTACAGTTGATATTAGAATGCAGTTAGACAGTGCCAATAGAAAAAGTTTAAAAGCTTACAACGAAAACGTTCCTAAAAATAGATATATTTTAAATAAAATAATAGACTGTGTATTATTCTGTGAAGCTTTTGAGCTAGCACTACTAGCACTACGCGGACATGACGAAACTGAGTCCTCTGATAACCCGGGAATTTCGAGGTCTAGCAAATTTTGTAAGTAAGTAAGTAAATTTTATTTGACAAAAAGCATCAAGTCAGGATAAAAGCATAAAAATTTGTTTTGCTAATTTACATAGCTTTTCTTCATTCTTTGAAAAATCGCCAAAAAAACCAGCCGTGTTAGATAATGTTGTTAAGGTAAGATTACTACCTAAAGCGGCTCCAACACGATGGAATTTTAATACAAAGTGCATAAGAGACTGTTTATATCTATCGAACAGAATTATTAGATTGTTTAGAAAACATCATTGATAATGAATCAGAAAACAACACTCTAAACCGAGCTATTGGTTTAAAAAACTACTTATAAAATGAACATTTTCTTTACTGGTAAAATTTGTTTCATTTAGTTATGCCTCATTGTGATATATTGTTCAATCAATTACAAAAATGTAATATCGATGTCATAACAGTAAATAAGTGTATTGGCGTTTTTAATAGTAAAATTGAAGACATCAGAAATAAAATTTTGAATAACTATTTGGAGGAGACATCCATGCAGTCTGCCCAGAGATGTAAAACGGAAGAATCAAAAAGGAGAATTTCATTAGAAGTTTGTGATATAATTACATCTGAGATCAAAAACAGGTTTGGCTTTAGTAATCATTTAGCAGTATCTCAGTTATTTCACGCAGATCGATTTAAAGATGATAAAAAAAGCTTTCCTCAAGATATGTTTAAATTAGTTAAAACGGAGTATCAGTCATAAGTCATTTGAAACTTAAAACTGAATTAGAAGTATTATATACCGAGAAGATTTTTCCAATAGTGAAGGTGCAATTGCTTTGTTACAGCTTTTTATTAACAATAATTTGTGCAATATTTTTCTGTCAAACTGTTAAAAATCTTGTGTACTCTCCCTATGACTACCGTCGAAAGTGAACGTTGTTTTTCCACCTTAAAAAGAATAAAGACAATTTTAAGAAATACCATGGGTCAGGAAAGGTTATCTTCTTTAGCTATGCTTACCATAGAAAGGGCGTTAATAAAGAAGATAAAGGACTTTAATGAAAAAGTAATTGACCACTTTGCATCTCAAAAAGACCGGAGAATCGACTTGGAATTTAAATCACTTTAAAAGGTAGGTAATACAATAAACTTTTCTAACTAACTTTTCTAATTGACCCACGAACCGCCACTGGTATGCAATGTTTTGCACCAGGCCTGATCTGTGTATAGCAATAAACATCTTAAGTCGATACCAAAGCAAGAACAATCGAGAGCTTTGGAAATGCTTAAAAAGAGTGTGAAGATATATTAAGGGTTCTCTTAATCTGAAATTAACATATGTAAGAAATGATAAAAATGTCAATATACTTATTGGAGATTCTGACTGGGGTAATAATGAAAACGATAGAAGAAGTACAACTGGGTATTTATTTAAAGCTTATGAAAATTGTACAAAATCATGGAATTCTAAACGGCAACATACCGTAGCCGCATCCTCAACAGAAGCTGAATATATGGCACTTTTTGAATGAAGTGATTTGGCTTAAATCTTTAGTAAATAGTATAAATTTAAATATTTCTATCCCGATTCCCATTTTTGAAGATAATACTGGCTGTATAAGCATTGCTAATAATCCAACAGAGCATAAAAGAACTAAGCATGTTGACATTAAATATCATTTTTCTCGAGAACAAATTAAAGAAAAGAAAGTAATTCTTAGATATATTTCTACAGCTGAACAACTTGCTGATGCCTTCACGAAGTCCCTTGGAACAACAAAATTTAATGAAATAAGATTAAAAATTGGATTGCAATAAATGTTATCATTAATAAAAAAAAAATAATTACTCCATATTTACTTAAAAGTGAAGAATTATCATTTTATTCTTTTGAGTGGGAGTGTTGAAATTATATAAGCAAAACAATAAATTAGAATATAATTTATTAACCGATATATTAGAATGATTTATATATATATATATATATATATATATATATATATATATATATATATATATATATATATATATATATATATATATATATATATATATATATATATATATATATATATATATATATATATATATATATATATATATATATATATATATATATATATATATATATATATATATATATATATATATATATATATATATATATATATATATATATATATATATATATATATATATATATATATATATATATATATATATATATATATATATATATATATATATATATATATATATATATATATATATATATATACATGGTGTTCCACCTAAGAGGGATTCTTCTGTAAATATGTAACTGTAAAATTTATAAAAAAATGGCCATGTAAGGAAAATATTTTTAGCTTTACAGGGTTTTTCATTTTGCGTGGACGCTACATAACTTTGTTATTTTAAATGGAACACCTTGTATATTATTGCATTTTTGAATTTCTTGGTTAATATTAGGTAGAGTTTAATAAATGTACATGGTATTTTAAATCTTACCGTTTTTGAGATATTTGGTTGTTTTTGAAAAAAATCACGATTTCAGCTCTCTAATTGAGGCTAGATAGCATCTAAACCGTAAGAGTTAGAAACGTGCAGTTTTGACAGTTCGTTTTGGCATAAATTACTCTATCTTGTCATCTGTGAGCAAAACGTGTACGTTATTCAGACTTGGAACTACTGAGACCTACATTTACGAGTTGAAAAACTTCGTTTTTGTTCAAATGGAATGACCTATATTAATTGTCATGGGTGAATTCAAAATTGAATGCCCTTTCGACTGATATAAGGTTGTCCATACTTATCTCTAACAGTTTACCAGAAAAATCAGGTTCTTTTCTAAAGTACGAAAAGTAGCTATGTAACAGCGTCAAGAAGGCCTTGCAAACAATATATATTGCACTGTTTGACATACAAAGCAAATTAAATCTAGTTTTGATTAACGTTGACGTTGTAGTTATTTTGCTAAGTAGAGGGTAAAAGTTTATTATAATATTTTCAAAATGTCGCTGACGCAGGAAGAAATGATTGATATGGTTTTTGTCCTCGGTGAGTGCGAAAGAAATCCGTTATTGACATCACGAATTTATGCACAGCGCTATCCAGACAGACCACATCCACGGCGTAAAGCTTTCCAACTAGTGCTTGATAGGTTTTTAAATACTGGTAATATTCGACATACAAAACGAAATCGCCATAAAACTGTAGTTACGGAGGAAAATGAATTTTTTGTGCTGGGGTGTATTCAGGAAAACCCGCAAATAAGTGTGCGACAAATTAGTCACACAACGGGTATTAGTACAACGTCGATACAAGGGATTTTAAAAAAGTACAGCTATCATCCTTATCGCATCCAATTACACTAAGAGATGCTAGAAGTAGACTTTCAGCGGTGACTGGAGTTTTGTCAGTGGGCACCTGAGATGTCAAATCAAGATGATAATTTTTTTAAACGAGTCATGTTCCCCGATGAGGCTACTTTTCATTAAAATAGTTTCGTTAATCGTCATAATGGCTATTATTATGACACAGTAAATCCTCACCAATTCCGGACAACTCATAGCCCACACAGATGGTCTTTGGACGTGTGGGGAGCAATTTTGGGAACCACCCATTAGGGTGGAGTGAAAAATTCGACATTTTAGTTTTTGAACGCCTATATGTGGAAAAGTGGTGGACTAAGTAATATTAATTCCCTGCCAAATCTGGAATCGATTGGATGACGTTTAGCGGTGCCCCCACCACTTCCAAAAATGTGTCGCCGACTGCCAGAAACAAAGCCAATTCAATTGGTTCTCCAGCGACTGTCGTTAGGTGAGAGTGCGTTTAAGCTGCCGATAATCATTTGAAAATAGTTTTACAAACGCGTAATTGTATCTCGGTTACCTTAGTTGTTATTTAGTGAATTTTGATATTCAAGATTTTTTGTGAAATATGCCAAAACCTAGAAAAGATATTGACTGTCCTGTATTTGGGGCGCCTTCCATGTTTAGTAAAAATACGTTACCTACATATGCGGGTGTGATGAAAAACTATGCATATATACGTCAAACCTTAATTGATTCAGCTCAAAATAAAGCAGAACCGACCTTAGGTAACATTGCAGAGATTAGATTGCAGAGCTGAAACTTGTTTGGTCTAAGGCGTCTATTCCCGTGGTGACAGATCAACAAATTTTACATATGATAAGACAATATCACGGAAAATTGAGAAACCTTAAAAAAACCTCTAAAATCCCGATTGAATGATGATCTTAGACAAAAAGTGAAAGAATTTAGAGAAATTGCAGAAACAAAACTTTTCAATATTTCGTCCTGCAAGTGCGCGAACTACAAGGCCACTACAGTGGTTCATTTGTATGTTGCACGTAAATGAATTATCTTTGCGTCATTTAATGAAACATTTAGATGGGGAAACTACTAGCCCTTCTGGGTTTTCTGGCGAAATCGGAAAAGCATTACCATCTTGCGAATTTATACCAGTCACAGAGTTTCAAAAGATTACCACAGAACTTACCGAAATTGACTTAAAAATGGTAAGCACAGACCAAAAAATATTTGTATAACATGAGTTTGTTTATATCGAGGAGTAACATATCGGAGGATTTGGCCAACACAAAACCTGGGAAAATGGCTCACTCAAGATGGTTAACTACTGCGAATAGTGTTACGCCTGTATGTGGCAACTTCAAACCCTTCTAAACATTTGCAGTGTTTAACAGAATACATTTTGAAGGTTTATGCTCCAACATGGTTTTCAATTAAAGTACATTCTGAAGTTAAATATTGTCCACAACATTTATTCAAACTAATCCAGCGGTCACGATATATACCATGTCATTTGAGACAAATTGTTGACAAAATAATTCAAATTAATGGATATTTTGCACATCCAGAGAATATTTTGATAGCAATGCTTGCTGATTCGCGCGTTAACATCCGAGAATTGGGATTGAGGCGGATTCTAAAATCTAGAGATCATATTCTTGAGACGGAAATACGAAAGTTCAAAATACCACAAATTAATTTTGAAGCCAATGAATACTATGAGCTAATAAACTGGCAATCAGTTGTTGTTACTGAGCCACCAATCACTAAGAAATTTTCTACAGATGAACTTAAGGAAATGATTGTTAATGTTCCAGACCAAATGTCACTTTTGAATGTCCCCTGTCATTCCCAGGCTGTAGAGAGAAGTGTGAAATTAGTTACAGAAGCCTCATCATCTGTTTGTGGGCAAGAGGCAAGAGATGGATTTATTAGAAGTAGAATAGCTTCTCGAGAAATTTTGCCAAAATTTGAAACTAAATCTGACTTCTTAAAGGCCTTGATTTGAAGAGCCAGTATAGGTAAGAAGGGTGGGTGGCTGAAACTCGACATGCAGCCACCTCCACGTGGTAAGTTCTGGGTTGTTTATATTAAAACAAGCAAAGAGCTGCATAAATCATAAGTTTTTATGGTTTCATTTATTTAGAAAAAAGTCATACATTTGAAGAGCCTGGGACACCGGAAAACGTAATCGTATGAGGCTCAGTTTTCTCACAGTAAATTGACCCCATATGTAGCCACTTTTCCACATATAGGAAAAATCAAATTCGAAAAAAAAATTTCTTTTGCCATTTTCGCTCCACCCTACCACCCATATCATTGGACCATTCTTTTTTGACCAGCATCTAACTGGAGCAGTTTATTTAAACTTTTTAATAACACTAGAAGATTTGTTAGGCGACATTCCTTTAGCTACACTTCGAAGAATGTGGATGCAACATGATGCTGCTTCACCTCACAATGCCGCTGCGGTTCGTCAGTTTTTACACGAAACTTTTTCCAACAGATGGATTGGGCGCGGGGGACCAGTGAGTTGGCCTTCAAGGTGTCCAGATATGATGCGACTTCTTTTTATGGGGATAAAAAGTAAAGTTCACGTTACACCACCAACTACCGCGGAAGATATGCGGCAGCGCATTACAGTGGCATTTCAAGAAATTACGCCATACATGCTGACCAATGTTGAACAGTCCTTTAAAAACTGAATTCGTTTGTGTATTATTCAAAATGGAGGACACTTCGAGCAGTTGATGTAAATCAGCTGTCTAAGTATTCTTCTCCATGTTGTGTTCAGAGTTTCAGTTTGTTTCGTTTAGAGTTTTGTTTTAGTTGTTGTTATAGTGGTTTACTTTTATTTGTCAAACCACTTATTAAACATGCCATATATATATATATATATATATATATATATATATATATATATATATATATATATATATATATATATATATATATATATATATATATATATATATATGTATATATATATTTTTTTACCAATTTTTATTATGGGTTTTGATTGTTTTTTTAATTATTATCATTATCTCTAGTGAGATTAAGAATTTTTATTTCTATGTTGTTGTCTGATTGAAAGTTGTCTAATAATGTGTTTTAATGTTTTTTTATTTTATGTGGTGGTTATTTTATGCGTTTGTTTAAGTAGTAAGTTGTTGTAGATTTTATTTGTTTTGTGTGTCTGTTTTGTCATTTACTGTGTTTGGATTTTTTTTTATTTCTATCATTTCGAGAATTTCTTTTCTTGTTGTGGGCTTCCGTTGCAATTATTTTTGTATTGTTGAAGTCGAATTTGTGTTTTGTTGTCTGTGTATGTTTTGTAAGAGCCGTTTTATTAATTTTATCATATTTATGTGCCTGAATTCTTTTTTCTAAATGTTGGGAAGTTTGTCCTAAATATATATATATATATATATATATATATATATATATATATATATATATATATATATATATATATATATATATATATACATATATATATATATATATATATATATATATATATATATATATATATATATATATATATATATATATATATATATATATATATATATATATATATATATATATATATATACATATATATATATATATATATATATATATATATATATATATATATATATATATATATATATATATATATATATATATATATATATTACATTTTTATTTTTATAAAAACTGTTCTAAGGCACAGACCTAAAGACTAGAGATATTATTATTGAAATAAACTAGTTGACTGGTTACAGTGTGCTTCTATTTACAAGCCCTTTTCCAATAGAAAGATTTAAATAAAACATATAAATACCTTAAATTAAATGCATTAAAAATGTAAACACTTCTTAGAAATATGTATATAACTCTTTTGAAGACTTCTTTTTTGTCAAACATCATCTAAGAATGTTGCCAACTGTCTGACAGAAAATACGGTGGTAAAATCAAATGTCAGAAAAATTACAAGTGGTGGCAGATGCGCCTCACTGCCGAAAGCATCCCATCCCCACGGAAAAAATTAACTACAAAAAATTTTAACCCATAAAAACTCGTGCAAAAACATTTCAGAATGATTTCTTAGAACAAAAATCCATGACGTTGACACCAAATTTTGTTGCAAACCCCCTTCACCACTGCCTTAGGGGGTTTGGGTTGTGTAGTGTAGCCTACGAGTCGGCTAAATAGTAGAGTAAAATCGCTCCTCTATCTCGTTTATTTCTGGTAGTTTTTTTTTTTAGGTATAACTAAATGGGACCTTCACTATCTTGTAGGGGTTGAATTTGGCTAGTCGAAATGGATATTTACAACTTTTTTTAGTAGGGACGAATTTTGTAAAATCGTTTTTTCTCAGCTGGAGGACTAATTTAAAAAATATGTTTTTCAAAACATACATCGTGTTATTAAATCAAGGATTTAAGTTACCATTTTGAAATTCTTGTCAGTTACATAAAAAACTACAGCGCTTCTAATAGAACCCACGAATTTTCTAAAAGCTAAAGCCTTTTCGAGAAAATGAGCCCCAAATTCGCCATAACCAAATCCGTGCATTGAAAACTTCACCGTGTGAGGAATTATGTTCATTATTAAAAATTTTTTTGTTATATATATATATATATATATATATATATATATATATATATATATATATATATATATATATATATATATATATGAAGTCAAATGTAGACAAAACTATAGAAAAGTTTTTAGAAAAAAATTCAACTCGCTAGGTCTCATAGTTTTCGAGAAATCGAATTGTTAACGTAGCTCATTTTCACAGTAAACATAATGCGCTCAGACAGTCGTCAGTCGGTCGGCGTCGGAGTGTTTGTAATTTAACACATTGAATGTAAAACGATCGGTGGTACACACCGGATAGATGCAAGTAGGATCTTGTATAGTTAAGTTGTTTTACTCGTGTATTGCTTTATTATTTACAAAATATTTGAAAATAAAGTTTGGTAAGTATGTTTTTATATAGAAACTGCGCGAATAGAAATAGTTTTAGTTGTAAAATTAATTGTAGTTTCTGTAAAAAATGTAAAATGTATGTTTAATTTGTGGGAGTGCTTGTGACCCTTCTAGACTCAATTGTTAACAAACCCACTAAAAAAGAGCTATTAGGCATAGTAAGAGCTGCTGAATCCAGACAAGATGAATTTTCTGAAAATATCCTTATAAAAATGAAATATTGTCTGGTATGAAGACATTTAGATTTCATACATCTTGTAGAAGTTCTTATGTTAGTAGAGGAAATATTGCTGCCAAATTAATGCCTTCTGACCTTTCTGCTTTGCCAAGCACTAGTTCAAATGACCATTTTCGAACGCGAAGTACTAATTCGTTTGAGATACGTACAATGTGTTTATTTTGTAAGAGAGCGGGAAAATAGAAACAAGAAAAATTAATTTCCATACAAACAGGTTCGTATATGAACGCCATTTTAAACAGATTTAGTAATTATTAGTTATTGGTTTAGTGGAAGAACAGTTGTCACATGCTTTTGTATGTGCCAAACTGAACTTCGCCACTTATTTTTTGTACTGCTAAGTTTATATGCATACGTTTTTTCTCTGTTTGTTTCTCTCCTTGAAACATTGCATAATGTATGTATGAAAAATAATAAAGACGTTTATTATTATTATTTTTTTTTTTTTCGGTTTCCCGATGCCGGTCAGTCCTCCCGTGGCCTCCGACGCCTCACGAGAGTCGCGCCGGCGCATCAACTACAGCCACTCCCCACGTCCCGCAGGGTCAGTGACTGTAGATACCAGAATCGTGTGCCCTAAGCAGACGGAGAGAACCCAGAATGACCGCCTTCTGCATTTGGCCTGCCAGCCACTCGGCTGATTTTTGGCAGGCCGGTATGATCTTTAGTTCCGAAAGTAGCGTAGGCTTTATCCCTTCGAGTACACCGATTATAAGGACGACCATTTTTACCGAGTAGCCTGGGTACAGCACTTGGAGCTCGTACCGGAGATCGCGATATTTGGTCCGTTTCTCCTCCTCCATGAAGGAGATGTTTTTCTCCGCAGGTGCTGAGAACTCGATGACATACATCACCTTGAGTTGATGGTCGAGGAGGACTATGTCAGGCTTGTTGGCTTGGATTAGCCTGACAGTCGGGAACGAGTAGTTCCAGTAAAACCGGCATTTCTCGTTCTCGACAACGGACTCAATATCACCGGGGATGAAAGGCAGCACTGGTGTCTGGTCTACCCCGTACGAGTGCCTTAGATGGTAGTATAGCACTCGTAAAGCCGCGTTATGTCGGTGGATGTAGGCCGAAATCGCATATATAGGGCATGCAGAAAGTAAGTGCATGAGCGTTTCCGGCACCTGATGGCAGGTCCTGCAGTTGATATCAGGAACCTCTACACGCCACACGCGGCTACGGTAGACCAAGGTGTTGATAACACCATCCTGGCAGGCCATAATGCATCTCTCGATCTCTGACTTAAGCCTGGCTGACCTTAAAAAGGCGAATGTCAGCCTGGTCGATAAACCCAGTGTTTCTATGTTCTGATAGAAAACGCCATGCTGGGGTTTATCGACATGCTGCCGAAACAGATTTTCCGTTTCGGCAGCTCTGATTCGGGCTTTCAGACGATTTGACTGAAGTTCGATGACTGACTCAACATCAGCACCTCGCCGGTCTCCTCGCCCGATGTCAAATGCGAGACCGAGTTCATCTGCGGCTCTTTTTGCTGCCTTGAACAATCCTGCTCCCACTCCTACAGTTTCGTGATGTTTTACGAACCGCAAGAGGGGATCTGAGCTCCTGAGGATGTTACATGCCGTACTCAGAACTACTCTGCCATGCGTACACTCCAGGCTCAAGAGTCCTCGGCCCCCCCGTTGACGTGGGAGGTACACACGAGGAACGGACGATCTAGGATGAAAACTTCTGTGAATATTCATCATCTTGCGGGTATCTCTGTCTAATTGACACAGCTCATCTACCCTCCACTTTACTACTCCGAAGGAGTAGAGCAGAATCGGAACGGCAGGCATATTAGTTGCAGACACCTTGTTCTTCCCCGAAAGTTCGGAAGACCAAATCTTTCGGAGGCGGTGTCTGTACTTGCCGCGGAGAGAATCTTTTTATTTGCGATACATCCTGGATGTGCCTTTGTTGCACACCCAGATATGTATAGATCTCTCCGGCATCCAGATGTCTTAGGATGCTTCCGTCTGCGAGCTGCGCATCTTCAGGGAATTCCCCGCATCGTCCTCTCTTGAGGTGGACGACAGCACATTTGTCCAACCCGAAGTCCATACCAATTACCCACGTATATTCTTCGACCACCCTAAGAGCGTTTTGTAGTAACGCGCTCTCTGGAGGCATAAAGTTTAAGGTCGTCCATATAAAATAGATGGGTGACCTTATGGCTCCGGTCGCTGGGTGGCCCGCATTGATATCCGAGGATCTGGCGGAGCCCAAAAAGACAACGGCAGCAGTGAGATGCAGAAGAGGAGAGGACTCAGGGAGTCACCCTGGAAAACTCCTCTCCTAAATGTCACCTGCTCTGTCGTGACCCGTTGTGCACCTGATGTTATGGTGAAGCGGGTCTTCCAGAGCGGCAGCAGCTGTTCTATGCATCTCACTAGTGGTGCTGGTACCGCAAGACATTCGAGCAAGTACAACAATAGCTCATGCGATGTTGTATCAAATGCCTTGCGGTAATCAATCCAGGCTATCGATAGATTCCGCTTGTATTGCACAGAATCCTGTGTAATACAGCGGTCTATCAGCAGGCTGTCCTTGCAACCTGCCATGCCCTTCTTGGCACCACGCTGTTCGTGTATCTGCTGGAAGACCGGATCAACGGACCTCAGCGTCCTAGCATACAAGATACGTGTAAATATCTTGTAGCAGGAGTTAAGGCAAGTGATCGGCCTATAATTCTTCGGGTCGGAAAGATCCCCCTTTTTGGGGATAAGCACAGTACGTCCCTCGACGAACCAGTGCGGAATCTGCTGCCCCTCGTTCAACCATGAGTTGAAAACTCGCGCCAGACAACGGTGAGTGGAAGGAAATTTCTTCCACCACCAGTTGTTAATGCCGTCTGGGCCCGGGGCAGCGAAGTTCTTGGTACCAACAAGTGCTTGTTGAACTTCCTCCGTACTGATTGCCGGGCACACTTCTTCTGGCTCTTGACGATGTCTGTGGCACAGAGCCTCGAAGTGTGCAATTGATGGAGTGTCGCTATTGAATGGACGCGTCGTTTCGTAGATTCCCTTCCAGAAGGTTTCAACATCTTCTACAGTCGGCGGATTCTCGACAACACGCTGTGGCTCTTGAAAGAGGCGGGAAGGATTCGTACGGAACAAATTGTTTTGTTCCATACTCCTCACCCGCCTCTTCAATGTTTTCTTTATCGCCATGAGCGCTCGGATCCTATCTAGACAGTGCTGCTTGATGGTAAGCATCACTGTCAGATTTATAGTATGGTGTTGACGCCTTAATCCGGCAGCTATGCGCCGGATCCTGGGAGTAAAAACTCTACCAGTCGTCTTATATTCCACCACACTCTGGATCCGAGAAGCATGTTGTCTGGCCGACTGTATCTTGCCTTCTATTTTTTGTACACGCCGCTTGGCTTTCTCGACCCCGTGATTGGTTGACCTCTCACGGGGGACGAGTTGCTTCGCGGCGTTTTACATGGCACAGTTGATTTGCCAGATGTCTACATCTTCCGGAATTTCCTCATCGATGACCGCGTCCATTCTAGCCAGGTCTTGTGGCTTTAGGTTAGCCCTGGTGTTAAGGCTAACCCTCGTCCCTAAGTCTACGTCGGTGAACTCTAAAGGATGTTCCCCATCAACTGGTAATTGCCGCGGTGGGACTGCAGCTGGCAGTTCTTCCAGCTGACGGGGTGCCCTTACGTAACCTGTCCTGAGCAGAAAGGATACTTGATCTCTCAGATGTTGTTGAGAGAAGGCGCGATGCTCTGGATGCATTTCGCACCAAAGTGCATGCATTCGCGCCTTGTATCCCCTTCGCTCAGGTTCGCTATTCTCGCGGCAGGTCAGCAAGTCATCCCGAAGTTCCCTCGTCCACTTAAAGCATTCGTGTGCATTGCCAATTTCGTCGTTGTTGAGACTGTCCGGTGAGGCCCCTCCCGCCTGTCTCTGACCCCCATCCGCTTGAGGTCGATCGTGAGGGTCCCTTCTTCTTAGCTCGTACGGAACCAGAAGTAGTATAGGGGGTACCAGGTGGTTAGCCTTGGTACCCCCCCGGCCGACATTAGTCAGACAGAGTTACCTCTGCCTGTCCAGGGTGCACCAACGCGGAGTTAGCCGGCCTTGCACCCCATTATTATTATTATTATTATTATTATTTTTTTTTTCGGTTTCCCGATGCCGGTCAGTCCTCCCGTGGCCTCCGACGCCTCACGGGAGTCGCGCCGGCGTATTAACTACAGCCACTCCCCACATCCCGCAGGGTTAGTGACTGCAGATATCAGAATCGTGCGCCCTAATCAGACGGAGAGAACCCAGAATGACCGCCTTCTGCATTTGACCTGCCAGCCACTCGGCTGGTTTTCGGCAGGCCGGTATGATCTTCAGTTCCGAGAGCAGCTTAGGCTTTATCCCTCCGAGTACACCGATAATAGGAACGACCATTTTGACCGAGTAGCCTGGGTACAGCACTTGGAGCTCGTACCGTAGATCGCGATATTTGGTCCATTTCTCCTCCTCCTTCAAGGTGATGTTTTTCTCCGCAGGTACCGAGAACTCGATAACATACATCACCTTGAGTTGATGGTCGAGGAGGACTATGTCAGGCTTGTTGGCTTGGATTAGCCTGACAGTCGGGAACGAGTAGTTCCAGTAAATCCGGCATTTCTCGTTCTCGACAACGGACTCAATATCTCCGGAGACGTAAGGCAGCACTTGTGTCTGGTCTACCCCGTACGAGTGCCTTAGATGGTAGTATAGCACTCGTAAAGCCGCGTTATGTCGGTGGATGTAGGCCGAAATCGCATATATGGGGCATGCAGAAAGTAAGTGCATGAGCGTTTCCGGCGCCTGATGGCAGGTCCTGCAGTTGATGTCAGGAACCTCTACACGCCACACGCGGCTACGGTAGACCAAGGTGTTGATAACACCATCTTGGCACGCCATAATGAATCCCTCGGTCTCCGACTTAAGCCCTGCTGACCTTAGAAAGGCGAAGGTCAGCCTGGTCGATAAACCCAGTGTTTCTATGTTCTTATAGAAGACACCATGCTGGGGTTTATCGACGTGCTGCCGAAACAGATTTTCCTGTGCGGCAGCTCTAATTCGGGCTTTCAGACGATTTGGCTGAAGTTCGGTGACTGACTCACCATCAGCACCTCGCCGGCCTCCTCGCCTGATGTCAAATGCGAGACCGAGTTCATCTGCGGCTCTTTTTGCTGCCTTGAATAATCCTGCTCCCACTCCTACAGTTTCGTGATGTTTTACGAACCGCAAGAGGGGATCTGAGCTCCTGAGTATGTTACATGCCATACTCAGTACTACTCTGCCATGCGTACACTCCAGGCTCAAGAGTCCTCGGCCCCCCCGTTGACGTGGGAGGTACACACGAGGAACGGACGATCTAGGATGAATACTTCTGTGAATATTCATCATCTTGCGGGTATCTCTGTCTAATTGGCGCAGCTCTTCTACCCTCCACTTTACTACTCCGAAGGAGTAGAGCAGAATCGGAACGGCAAGCATATTAGTTGCAGACACCTTGTTCTTCCCCGAAAGTTCGGAAGACCAAATCTTTCGGAGGCGGTGTCTGTACTTGCCGCGGAGAGATTCCTTTATTTGTGTTACATCCTGGATGTGCCTTTGTTGCACACCCAGGTATGTATAGGTCTTTCCGGCATCCAGATGTCTTAGGATGCTTCCGTCTGCGAGCTGCGCATCTTCAGGGAATTCCCCGCATCGTCCTCTCTTGAGGTGGACGACTGCACATTTGTCCAACCCGAACTCCATACCAATTGCCCGCGTATATTCTTCGACCACCCTAAGAGCGTTTTGTAGTTCGCGCTTATTATTATTATTTTTTTTTTTTTTTTTTTTTTTTTTTTTTTTTCGGAATATCCGATGCCGGTCAGTCCTCCCGTGGCCTCCGACGCCTCACGGGAGTCGCGCCGGCGCATCAACTACAGCCACTCCCCACATCCCGCAGGGTTAGTGACTGTAGATACCAGAATCGTGTGCCCTAAGCAGACGGAGAGAACCCAGAATGACCGCCTTCTGCATTTGACCTGCCAGCCACTCGGCTGGTTTTTGGCAGGCCGGTATGATCTTCAGTTCCGAGAGCAGCGTAGGCTTTATCCCTCCGAGTACACCGATAATAAGGACGACCATTTTGACCAAGTAGCCTGGGTACAGCACTTGGAGCTCGTACCGGAGATCGCGATATTTGGTCCGTTTCTCCTCCTCCTTCAAGGTGATGTTTTTCTCCGCAGGTGCCGAGAACTCGATGACATACATCACCTTGAGTTGATGGTCGAGGAGGACTATGTCAGGCTTGTTGGCTTGGATTAGCCTGACAGTCGGGAACGAGTAGTTCCAGTAAATCCGGCATTTCTCGTTCTCGACAACGGACTCGATATCTCCGGGGACGTAAGGCAGCACTGGTGTCTGGTCTACCCCGTACGAGTGCCTTAGATGGTAGTATAGCACTCGTAACGCCGCGTTATGCCGGTGGATGTAGGCCGAAATCGCATATATAGGGCATGCAGATAGTAAGTGCACGAGCGATTCCGGCGCCTGATGGCAGGTCCTGCAGTTGATATCAGGAACCTCTACACGCCACACGCGGCTACGGTAGACCAAGGTGTTGATAACACCATCTTGACAGGCCATAATGAATCCCTCGGTCTCCGACTTAAGCCCTGCTGACCTTAGAAAGGCGAAGGTCAGCCTGGTCGATAAACCCAGTGTTTCTATGTTCTTATAGAAGACACCATGCTGGGGTTTATCGACGTGCTGCCGAAACAGTTTCTCCTGTTCGGCAGCTCTAATTCGGGCTTTCAGACGATTTGGCTGAAGTTCGGTGACTGACTCAACATCAGCACCTCGCCGGCCTCCTCGCCTGATGTCAAATGCGAGACCGAGTTCATCTGCGGCTCTTTTTGCTGCCTTGAACAATCCTGCTCCCACTCCTACAGTTTCGTGATGTTTTACGAACCGCAAGAGGGGATCTGAGCTCCTGAGGATGTTACATGCCATACTCAATACTACTCTGCCATGCGTACACTTATTATTATTATTATTTTTTTTTTTTTTTTTTTTTTTTTTTTTTTTTCGGTTGCCCGACGCTGGACAGTCCTCCCGTGGCCTCCGACGCCTCACGGGAGTCGCGCCAGCACATTAACCTCAGCCACTCCCCACATCCCGCAGGGTTAGTGACTGTAGGCTCCGGAATCGTGTGCCCTAAGCAGACGGAGAGAACCAAGGATGACCGCCTTCTGCATTTGGCCTGCCAGCCACTCAGCTGATTTTTGGCAGGCCGGTATGATCTTCAGTCCCGAGAGCAGCGTAGGCTTTATCCCTCCGAGTACACCGATAATAAGGACGACCATTTTGACCGAGTAGCCTGGGTACAGCACTTGGAGCTCGTACCGGAGATCGCGATATTTGGTCCGTTTCTCCTCCTCCTTCAAGGCGATGTTTTTCTCCGCAGGTGCCGAGAACTCGATGACATACATCACCTTGAGTTGATGGTCGAGGAGGACTATGTCAGGCTTGTTGGCTTGGATTAGCCTGACAGTCGGGAACGAGTAGTTCCAGTAAATCCGGCATTTCTCGTTCTCGACAACGGACTCAATATCTCCGGGGACGTAAGGCAGCACTGGTGTCTGGTCTACCCCGTACGAGTGCCTTAGATGGTAGTATAGCACTCGTAAAGCCGCGTTATGTCGGTGGATGTAGGCCGAAATCGCATATATAGGGCATGCAGATAGTAAGTGCATGAGCGATTCCGGCGCCTGATGGCAGGTCCTGCAGTTGATATCAGGAACCTCTACACGCCACACGCGGCTACGGTAGACCAAGGTGTTGATAGCACCATCCTGGCAGGCCATAATGAATCCCTCGGTCTCTGACTTAAGCCCGGCCGACCTTAGAAAGGCGAAGGTCAGCCTGGTCGATAAACCCAGTGTTTCGATGTTCTTATACAAGACACCATGCTGGGGTTTATCGACATGCTGCCGAAACAGATTTTCCTGTTCGGCAGCTCTAATTCGGGCTTTCAGACGATTTGGCTGAAGTTCGGTGACTGACTCAACATCAGCACCTCGCCGGCCTCCTCGCCTGATGTCAAATGCGAGACCGAGTTCATCTGCGGCTCTTTTTGCTGCCTTGAACAATCCTGCTCCCACTCCTACAGTTTCATGATGTTTTACGAACCGCAAGAGGGGATCTGAGCTCCTGAGTATGTTACATGCCATACTCAGTACTACTCTACCATGCGTACACTCCAGGCTCAAGAGTCCTCGGCCCCCCCGTTGACGTGGGAGGTACACACGAGGAACGGACGATCTAGGATGAATACTTCTGTGAATATTCATCATCTTGCGGGTATCTCTGTCTAATTGACGCAGCTTATCTACCCTCCACTTTACTACTCCGAAGGAGTAGAGCAGAATCGGAACGGCAAGCATATTAGTTGCAGACACCTTGTTCTTCCCCGAAAGTTCGGAAGACCAAATCTTTCGGAGGCGGTGTCTGTACTTGCCGCGGAGAGAATCCTTTATTTGTGTTACATCTTGGATGTGCCTTTGTTGCACACCCAGGTATGTATAGGTCTCTCCGGCATCCAGATGTCTTAGGATGCTTCCGTCTGCGAGCTGCGCATCTTCAGAGAATTCCCCGCATCGTCCTCTCTTGAGGTGGACGACTGCACATTTGTCCAACCCGAACTCCATACCAATTGCCCGCGTATATTCTTCGACCACCCTAAGAGCGTTTTGTAGTTCACGCTCTCCGGAGGCATAAAGTTTAAGGTCATCCATATAAAATAGATGGGTGACCTTATGCCTCCGGTCGCTGGGTGGCCCACATTGATATCCGCGGGTTTGGCGGAGCCCAACAGACAACGGCAGCAGTGAGATGCAGAAGAGGAGAGGACTCAGGGAGTCACCCTGGAAAACTCCTCTCCTGAATGCCACCTGCTCTGTCGTGACCCGCTGCGCACCTGATGTTATGGTGAAGCGGGTCTTCCAGAGCGGCAGCAGCTGTTCTATGCATCTCACTAGTGGTGCTGGTACCGCAAGACATTCAAGCAAGTACAACAATAGCTCGTGCGATGTTGTATCAAATGCCTTGCGGTAATCAATCCAGGCCATCGATAGATTCCGCTTGTATTGCACAGAATCCTGTGCAATACAGCGGTCTATCAGCAGGCTGTCCTTGCAATCTGCCATGCCCTTCTTGGCACCACGCTGTTCGTGTATCTGCTGGAAGACCGGATCAACAGACCTCAGTGTCCTAGCATACAAGATACGTGTAAATATCTTGTAGCAGGAGTTGAGGCAAGTGATCGGCCTATAATTCCTCGGGTCGGAAAGATCCCCCTTTTTGGGGATAAGCACAGTACGTCCCTCGACGAACCAGTCCGGAATCTGCTGCCCCTCGTTCAACCATAAGTTGAAAACTCGCGCCAGACGGCGGTGAGTGGAAGGAAATTTCTTCCACCACCAGTTGTTAATGCCGTCTGGGCCCGGGGCAGCGAAGTTCTTGGTACCAACAAGTGCTTGTTGAACTTCCTCCGTACTGATTGCCGGGCACACTTCTTCTGGCTCTTGACGATGTCTGTGGCACAGAGCCTCGAAGTGTGCAATTGATGGAGTGTCGCTATTGAATGGACGCGTCGTTTCGTAGATTCCCTTCCAGAAGGTTTCGACACCTTCTACAGTCGGCGGATTGTCGACAACACGCTGTGGCTCTTGAAAGAGGCGAGAAGGATTCGTACGGAACAAATTGTTTTGTTCCATACTCCTCACCCGCCTCTTCAATGTTTTCTTTATCGCCATGAGCGCTCGGGTCCTATCTAGACAGTGCTGCTTGATGGTAAGCATCACTGTCAGATTTAGAGTATGGTGTTGACGTCTTAATCCGGCTGCTATGCGCCGGATTCTGGGAGTAAAAACTCTACCAGACGTCTTATTATTTTTTTTTTTTTTTTTTTTTTTTTTTTTTTTTCGGTTTCCCGATGCCGGTCAGTCCTCCCGTGGCCTCCGACGCCTCACGGGAGTCGCGCCGGCGCATCAACTACAGCCACTCCCCACATCCCGCAGGGTTAGTGACTGTAGATACCAGAATCGTGTGCCCTAAGCAGACGGAGAGAACCCAGAATGACCGCCTTCTGCATTTGACCTGCCAGCCACTCGGCTGGTTTTTGGCAGGCCGGTATGATCTTCAGTTCCGAGAGCAGCGTAGGCTTTATCCCTCCGAGTACACCGATAATAAGGACGACCATTTTGACCGAGTAGCCTGGGTACAGCACTTGGAGCTCGTACCGGAGATCGCGATATTTGGTCCGTTTCTCCTCCTCCTTCAAGGTGATGTTTTTCTCCGCAGGTGCCGAGAACTCGATAACATACATCACCTTGAGTTGATGGTCGAGGAGGACTATGTCAGGCTTGTTGGCTTGGATTAGCCTGACAGTCGGGAACGAGTAGTTCCAGTAAATCCGGCATTTCTCGTTCTCGACAACGGACTCAATATCTCCGGGGACGTAAGGCAGCACTGGTGTCTGGTCTACCCCGTACGAGTGCCTTAGATGGTAGTATAGCACTCGTAAAGCCGCGTTATGTCGGTGGATGTAGGCCGAAATCGCATATATAGGGCATGCAGAAAGTAAGTGCATGAGCGATTCCGGCGCCTGATGGCAGGTCCTGCAGTTGATATCAGGAACCTCTACACGCCACACGCGGCTACGGTAGACCAAGGTGTTGATAACACCATCTTGACAGGCCATAATGAATCCCTCGGTCTCCGACTTAAGCCCTGCTGACCTTAGAAAGGCGAAGGTCAGCCTGGTCGATAAACCCAGTGTTTCTATGTTCTTATAGAAGACACCATGCTGGGGTTTATCGACGTGCTGCCGAAACAGTTTTTCCTGTTCGGCAGCTCTGATTCGGGCTTTCAGACGGTTTGGCTGAAGTTCGGCGACTGACTCAACATCAGCACCTCGCCGGCCTCCTCGCCTGATGTCAAATGCGAGACCGAGTTCATCTGCGGCTCTTTTTGCTGCCTTGAATAATCCTGCTCCCACTCCTACAGTTTCGTGATGTTTTACGAACCGCAAGAGGGGATCTGAGCTCCTGAGTATGTTACATGCCATACTCAGTACTACTCTGCCATGCGTACACTCCAAGCTCAAGAGTCCTCGGCCCCCCCGTTGACGTGGGAGGTACACACGAGGAACGGACGATCTAGGATGAATACTTCTGTGAATATTCATCATCTTGCGGGTATCCCTATCTAATTGGCGCAGCTCATCTACCCTCCACTTTACTACTCCGAAGGAGTAGAGCAGAATCGGAACGGCAAGCATATTAGTTGCAGACACCTTGTTCTTCCCCGAAAGTTCGGAAGACCAAATCTTTCGGAGGCGGTGTCTGTACTTGCCGCGGAGAGAATCTTTTATTTGTGATACATCCTGGATGTGCCTTTGTTGCACACCCAGATATGTATAGGTCTCTCCGGCATCCAGATGTCTTAGGATGCTTCCGTCTGCGAGCTGCGCATCTTCAGGGAATTCCCCGCATCGTCCTCTCTTGAGGTGGACGACTGCACATTTGTCCAACCCGAACTCCATACCAATTGCCCGCGTATATTCTTCGACCACCCTAAGAGCGTTTTGTAGTTCGCGCTCTCCGGAGGCATAAAGTTTAAGGTCATCCATATAAAATAGATGGGTGACCTTATGCCTCCGGTCGCCGGGTGGCCCACATTGATATCCGCGGGTTTGGCGGAGCCCAACAGACACCGGCAGCAGTGAGATGCAGAAGAGGAGAGGACTCAGGGAGTCACCCTGGAAAACTCCTCTCCTAAATGCCACCTGCCCTGTCGTGACCCGCTGTGCACCTGATGTTATGGTGAAGCGGGTCTTCCAGAGCGGTAGCAGCTGTTCTATGCATCTCACTAGCGGTGCTGGTACCGCAAGACATTCGATCAAGTACAACAACAGCTCATGCGATGTTGTATCAAATGCCTTGCGGTAATCAATCCAGGCCATCGATAGATTCCGCTTGTATTGCACAGAATCCTGTGTAATACAGCGGTCTATCAGCAGGCTGTCCTTGCAACCTGCCATGCCCTTCTTGGCACCACGCTGTTCGTGTATCTGCTGGAAGACCGGATCAACAGACCTCAGCGTCCTAGCATACAAGATACGTGTAAATATCTTGTAGCAGGAGTTAAGGCAGGTGATCGGCCTATAATTCCTCGGGTCGGAAAGATCCCCCTTTTTGGGGATAAGCACAGTACGTCCCTCGACGAACCAGTCCGGAATCTGCTGCCCCTCGTTCAACCATGAGTTGAAAACTCGCGCCAGACGGCGGTGAGTGGAAGGAAATTTCTTCCACCACCAGTTGTTAATGCCGTCTGGGCCCGGGGCAGCGAAGTTCTTGGTACCAACAAGTGCTTGTTGGACTTCCTCCGTACTGATTGCCGGGCACACTTCTTCTGGCTCTTCAAGATGTCTGTGACACAGAGCCTCGAAGTGTGCAATTGATGGAGTGTCGCTATTGAATGGACGCGGCGTTTCGTAGATTCCCTTCCAGAAGGTTTCGACATCTTCTACAGTCGGCGGATTCTCGACAACACGCTGTGGCTCTTGAAAGAGTCGGGAAGGGTTCGTACGGAACAAATTGTTTTGTTCCATACTCCTCACCCGCCTCTTCAATGTTTTCTTTATCGCCATGAGCGCTCGGATCCTATCTAGACAGTGCTGCTTGATGGTAAGCATCACTGTCAGATTTAGAGTATGGTGTTGACGTCTTAATCCGGCAGCTATGCGCCGGATCCTGGGAGTAAAAACTCTACCAGTCGTCTTATATTCCACCACACTCTGGATCCGAGAAGCGTGTTGTCTGGCCGACTGTATCTTGCCTTCGATTTTTTGTACACGCCGCTTGGCTTTCTCGATCCCGTGATTGGTTGACCTCTCACGGGGGACGAGTTGCTTCGCGGCGTTGTACACGGCACAGTTGATTTGCCAGATGTCTACATCTTCCGGAATTTCCTCATCGATGACCGCGTCCATTCTAGTCAGGTCTTGTGGCTTTAGGTTAGCCCTGATGTTAAGGCTAACCCTCGTCCTTAAGTCTACACCGGTGAACTCTAAAAGATGTTCCCCATCAGCTGGTAATTGCCGCGGTGGTACTGCGGCTGGCAGTTCTTCCAGCTGACGGGGTGCCCTTACGTAACCTGTCCTGAGCAGAAAGGATACTTGATCTCTCAGATGTTGTTGAGAGAAGGCGCGATGCTCTGGATGCATTTCGCACCAAAGTGCATGCATTCGCGCCATGTATCCCCTTCGCTCAGGTTCGCTACTCTCGCGGCAGGTCAGCAAGTCATCCCGTAGTTCCCTCGTCCACTTAAAGCGTCCGTGTTCAATGCCTAGGTTGTCAACGTTGAGACCATCCGGTAAGGCCCCTCCCACCTGTCTCTGACCCCCATCCGCTTGGGGTCGATTGTGAGGGGCCCTTCTCAGGTTATAAGGAACCCATAGCATAAAGAGTACCAGGGTGGTTAGCCCTGATACCCCCGGCCGGCATTAGTCAGGCAGAGTTGCCTCTGCCTGTCCAGGGTGCACCAACGTGGAGGTTGCCGGTCCTTTGCACCCCTTATTATTATTATTATTATTATTATTATTATTGTTATATACTTATTTTACGGGGTGTTTCAGAGACTGACGAAAAAATGGCAGTAGATTTCGATGAGTATAAACTGTAACAAATGTTTTCAAAACCCGGTACAAACCATTAACTAATTTTTTAAAATTGTATGTTTGGGATGCAAAAAAATCGTCAAATTTTCCAAAAATAGGAGATATCTAAGGTTTACTGAAACACTAGTTTTCTTTTGTTAGATCCTATGAAACACCCTTATTATATGTTTTTTTGTATAATGTGTTTCTTATTGAATTAATATTTTCGATTAATTAGGTACAGGACAAACAACACGATCAAAAATTTTAGAAGCTGCTAACAGATGTGGTGATACAGAAATGATTTCGCGGCTAGCAAATTATAACGATCTTTTTGCTTGCGACGCAAAATATCATAGAACATGTTATAGCCAATATATTTCATATAAAAATGTAGCAGCAAAAATTAGACAAAAGTCCGATAAAATATGCGATTCAGATAGAGATGCTGATAATGTTATGCCTAGTAGTTCAGATGAGGAATTTTCACAAGATAATTCTTCAAACCTCTCTGATAAGCAAATCCTCCATAGAGCTACGGAAATTTTGCAAAAAGTTATATCTGGCCATAAGAAAACGAGAAAAGCATTTCCCTCTGTTAACGAAATTAGCAGAGAAAAATTCGAAAGTCAAGTTCCTGATGTTCTATTGACATTTTCAAAATGGCTTTTAAAAACATCTGATGACAATGAAGATAGTATAGATTTTTTAGTCCTTTCAAATATTATTATGAGCTTTTGCTCCAAACAATTTTCTAAGAATAACTTACAGATAGGTTTAGGTTTGTATATATATAATAATGTCAGAAGCAAAAAAATATAGATCTTCTCTATAACATGGGATTTTCGTGTTCTTACAATGATGTAAGAAGTATGACAACAGTTTTGGCTAAACATGGGTTGAGTATTGAGAAAGAAATTTATGTCCCATATGGACTGGAACCAATTAATGATAATAAAGCAAATTATATACATGCCAGTATTGACAATTTCGATGTGAATGAAGAAAACCTTGACGGCAAAAATACAACTCATTCAATGGCAATGGTGGTTTTCCAAGAATTATCTCAAAATTCCTATGAATATGAAGTCGTACCCAAAGATACCAAATATGCTTTAAGTACTGATGACCTAAATATACCGTTTCAAAAAGTTAACAGAAAGTGAGACCAGAGCCTGAAAAAATGGAGCAATTCAAATTCTCCACAAAAGAATACAGCAATTCACAAAATATTAATTTTGCATGGACATTTTTGCGATACTTTGATGGAACAAAACCATTTCTTGGATGGAAAGAATATCACGACTTAATTTCAACTAATGAAATTAAAGTATCCAATATAGCATACTTACCGTTTATAAATAACCCACCTACCGACTTTGATACAATTTACATGTCTATGTTACGTTTAGTTCATTTAGCAAACCATTTAAATCAAAAGCATATAGTCATAACAGCTGATCTAGCAATTTATTCCAAAGCTCAAGAGATCTTATGGAATCATCCTCCTGAAATTGATGGAAAAGTCACACTTCAGTTAAGAGGGATGCATTTAACTATGTCTTTTATAGCTAGTATTGGTTTTCTTGAGAAAATATTAACTGAGCTAAAAGAGAAATCATTTAATGCCAACCACTTTAATGATTTTTTGACTAGTCTCATCCCATTTAAAGAAAAGGTTAGAGAGTTTGAAGAATCTGGAAAAAAGTATCTCCAACATTTGAGTACTGGTTGTCATTTTTAAAGGCCGTTGATTTACTATTATATTTATTAAGGGCAGAAAGAGATGGAAATTTCGAATCGCATCTAAAATGTGTCTATAAAACTCTGCCCTATTTAAAAGGTGGAGGAAGGCACCTTTATTCAAAGTGAGTTCCCGTGTATATTAGGGATATGTTACAGCTGCAATTGAATCATCCTGAAATGTATGGGTATTTAAAGAAATGAAACGTTGTAGTTAGGAAAACCACCTTGAAAAAGTTTAATTGCGTCGCCTCCGATATGGCGTTAGAACAGTCTATTAACAAAGATTGTAAGAGTTCCTCTGGAGTAGTGGGTTTTACTCAGAAACCATCGGCTCTCTTAAGATGGATTATGAGTCGTCATGTACTGGGATCATATTGTAATCGTTTTGAAGGTAAGATAGATATCCAACATATGTATACAATTTTTATAATATATTTATAAATGTTAAAATTGTAGATATTTTCCTAAGCTCAAAAACAGCAAATAGAAATGAAAGCATTACTCTCAGGAATAGAAATGAAAATAATGTTATAAAGCTCTACACTTATGTAAAAAATGAATGCAGTAATCCATTTTGTTTGAATGATGCACCTTCTACTCTAATAAACATATGTACAGGACGTATTGCTTCAACAGAAACCCAACAGAGTCTTTCAAAATTTATCGAGAAGTCAAAAGTAAAAAGCGAAAAGTTTATAGAAGATGTTCTCATAAAACAAGATCAAAGCTTTTGGCAGCGAGTGAAGAAACAAAAGACGTTTACATTTAGCGAAATAAAAACGAAATTGTCAACAACATTGCCAAAAAAGTTTATTGGGTCGGAGGGCATGTTTCGAAGAATAGTTGCAGTAACGAAATTTCAATCACTGAATTTGAGCGATATTTTATGTCACGAATTAACATCTATACCACTGTCTATGTTCCATGAGGATGAAACTATGAGAAAGAATACCAAGTCAGATTTAATTTCAAAACTAGAACCATGGGGTCAAGTTACTACACCTTCCATTGTCAATTCTATATATATATATATATATATATATATATATATATATATATATATATATATGTATTTATATGTATATATATATATATATATATATATATATATATATATATATATATATATATATATATATATAGTTTTTAAGAAAGTTTATTTTCTTTTTTTATTTCTTGAACCTTGTTTCTATATACTTTTTTATTTTTTCTTGGGAATATGGTCCTTGTTTTAATAATTAATTTGTTAGATTGCGACGGAATTCATTTATTGTTTTTTTTTTTCGTATAAACGTTTCGGTATGGATTTATATCTTTTTCAATATATTCTTAAATTTTGATTCTCTTTGATTCTCAAATGTGGCACTAAACTAATTTATTAAAGTATTTTTTTTAATGGTTTATGTATACTTTTTATGATATTACTTTTTGTTAATCATTGTTCTGTTGTCTCTATGAGCACAAACGATAAACCATCCATCACAATCTAAAAAATTAATTATTAAAACAAGAACCATATTCCCAAGAAAAAACAAGAAAAAAAAAATATATATATATATATATATATATATATATATATATATATATGTATATATACATATTTTTTCTTTTCTTGACCGTTAATTTCAATTAATATTGATAGTTTTTTTTTTGTGGGGATTTCGGTCAGGTATAACTAATTTTTTTTTCTAACGTTTCGGTTTATTACACCATCATCAGAGAACTACAATTAATATAGTATTTTAAAAACAGAGATAACGTTGGTGGTTTTGTTCTATGGCGTGTTTGGCTAGTGCTGTCGTGTTTTGGTTTTGAGTTTTTATGCTATATTTGTGCGTGTATACTCTTTTATGTAGATATTGTTTAGATTGGCCTATATAGGTACCATTACAGTCGTTGCGTTTATCTTGTATATAGTGTTAATTTCGTCTTCGGTTGGTAGTCTATGTTTAAGTTTTGTGAAAAATTTTTTCGTGGTATTGCATGGTTTATGGGCTATTTTTATATTGTGTTGTTTAAATACGCTTGCTATTTTCTCGGATAATGTTGGTATGTACGGCATGGATACATATTTATTATTACTATTATTTGGTGTGTGGGTTGTTTTATTATAGGTTTTGTGTATTCTTTTTTTCTATTATTGGTTCATAAAAGTGTTTAGGGTAGGAGTTTGCTTCTAGAACTTTTTTGATTTTTTTTCAAATTATTTGGCCTGTATTTTGGTAGGTACTGGAGTGAAATCAATCCACATTTGTTCATGGAAACTCATACCCAAAGGACTCAGAAGTTAAATGTTTGGGCTGGCATCTTAGGGGATCACATTGTTGGACCGTTTTTTATTCCTGACAGTTTAAATGGCGAAAGGTACCTCGATCTGTTAGAAAATAACATCGACCCAATGATTGCCCAAATCCTCGAAGAAGACGATAATCTTTTAGAGGGCGAACTGTTTTTTCAACAGAACAGGATGGGGCGCCCCCACATTTTGCTGTAACAGTCCGTCAATTTTGGGATAATCGGTTTCCTGAGCGATGGATTGGAAGAAGAGGTCCTGTGGAGTGGCCCGCGAGTTTACCCGATTTTACACCCTTGGATTTCTTTGTGGGGACATTTGAAATCGAAGGTATTTGGAACAAAACCCGCATCTCTGGAAGAGTTACGTGAAAGAATTGTTCGAGAGTGCCGTTTATTGGCTCCATATGTGTCCAGAAATGTTCGTACAGAATTTCAAGACAGATTATGCTACTGTATGGAAGTCGGTGGGGGTCATTTTGAACAATACATACGATAATTTAAACTGCTTCTTTTATTTTTATTTCCCGAACCTAAAATAATGAAACAATTATTTCTCAGGAGCGAATCGATAAAAGTTTAAAAAAATACACAGTTATGTAGAGAACTGAACGACCTTTCAAAAGATGTATCACGCGACCCCCCCTGCCATTTGAATTTTTTGAGGGGGTGGCCGTGTAGGGTAGAGGGATGATGATAGGTATACAACTATTACATTAAAGTATGTCCCCTTAGAAACAAGGTCGACGTGTTTCACCAATTTTCCAAAAAAATTTTATCTCCAAAGTTATTCAGGGTGCCTACTTTTGGTTGGGACATCCTTGGTACTCCAATTTTCATTAAAGCACATATTTTTTCATATTTTTCGTCATTCTTATAAATAACTCTTAGAAATTCTAATTATAGCCACGATTGCAGACTCTTGTGAATATGGCGTACAAGTACATATGCACTACGGTGTTTCGAGGTCACGAAAAGCGTCTTACCCACATCAAAGCACTGACAACGTAGTGATTTTGCTGGTCTCTTTATGCTGTGACAATAGGATCTATTAATCCCAATATGATAATCAAAACAAAAACATGTCCCCCACCATTCACTAATACCTCCCACCACCAGCGTGAACCTATGAGACATATGAGAGTTCAAGAACGACGTCCCATCATACGATTTTTTGAGAAATTGGTAAATTTGCAAAATAACCGTAAATGAAAAGGTCGATAGCAGCTGCAATATGATATGCTTTTAAATTACTCAGTATTCATACACGTGCTTTGTGCAAATATGCTAAATAAGCATGAATAGAGAAGTCGACTAGTGTATTTTGATATATTTTCATATTACTTACTAATCATGGTCATTCTGAGAAATTTATTATAAATAGAGCAATACTTTATACAAGTTTGCAAATATGTTAAATAAACACAAATGGAGAAGTGAATGACTAGTGTAATTTGATATACTTTTAAATTGTTTTAAATTTATAAACAGAACATTGATGTCCTCTCCATAATAAATATTACAAAATTAGCACTAATTAATACTGTTCTCTGTAGTAAATAATAGTACCTGTGAGTTATATAACTTGATTGGAGAATTCCGTTTTTAAAAAACATTTATTTTTTAATCGACAAATTTCACAATACAAAGTTACAAATGAAAAATACTATAGCCTCCGGCTGCAAGTCCAACAGTGAATAATTTTATTATATATTATAAGTTTTTATACATTATTTTAAGTATTGTCAGCAAAGTTGCTTATCATCATGTGGGTTTTGCGTATCTAACTCCTCCCTTCTGAGTTTTTGACGTCCTCGTCAAGGGATGTTTTGGCGTCCTCCTCAAGGGTTGTTTTGACGTCTTGAAGCGTCTGTAGTTCCCTGGAGGATATGTCTCCTAGCACAGAATAATTGGTATATTCTTTTTCTAAAAATACATGAAAAGATAATAATACAGATACATAGTATAATTATAATTAATGTCGTTGTGACGTGGGCGGCGTTTAATTGGGGGTTGTCCAGAATACTTTCTTCTCGCAGGGGTTGTAGGTCGTCTTTGAGTTTGGAGATGTCTTCTAGGTGGTAGGACTGAAGATTTATTGATTGCCCTGGTTCCTTGTTGAAATAACTAATAGCATTAGTTATGGGTATATCCAAGGTATATATGTTGGTATTCATCGTGATTAAATTATTGTCAATTATTATTGAGCAAGTGGATAATATTATATTGTTGTTGGTCACCGAGTGTCTGGTTACGACGTTTGGGCACTTTTCAATTATTTCTTTGGGTTTTGAGAAGGTAGTGAGTAATCCATGAGATATTAGCTTGTATGCTTCTGCTCCTGAGGTTTTCGTTAAATCATATCCGGTAGTTGCTTGTAGATCGCATTTGTTTAGTTGAAACGATTGACATATGTACAGTCCTATAGTGGGTTGACATCTGTCTGTCCATCTGTTTTCCATACCATTTTCTAGGTAATACTGCGTCAGGGGTATTAGTGCAATGGAATCTTGGTTAGGAATAGGATATATCCTGGAAATGTTGTAGTAGGTAGGATTAAGGATGAGTCCCTTAAGAGCCATAACTATTAAATTATTGATAGATATTATTCCTAATTTGGTGCTTTGCAAAATTTCGAATGGGTGCAACGAATCGTATGTAATCAGAGTATTTTTGTCATAATCTGAAAATAGTTCGTTTTGTTTAGTTCAGAAAAGGTAATAATTTCTAAGTTCGGTATTTCGTCATTATAAGAGTAAGAGTTCGAGTAATTACATCTAGTTGTTTTTCAAATGCTTCCAAATAATCTTTGAGTTTGCAGAAAATAAAGCTGTTCAAACTGGTTATTGTATAGATGTAACATTGACACAGTATAGTTTTGATTTATTTCTATTGCTTTTAGTTCGTCATATAATTTTTCGGTTATTTTAGAAAATATTGTGACACTTTGCGATATCTTTTTGTTGAGGTTGTTCTGATTTTCTGTGAGAATGTCAATATTTTTATTTATATCATTAAGATCATCTTGATCTAGGTTACCCGTGATAAATTTTACAATATTTCCTAGGCCATTAATTAGTCCTTTTTTTTGTTCTAGAGGGATTTATGATTTTGTGAAGTTTGTGTTCGATTGCTTCGATTTTACTTTCAATTTGGTTTATAGCTATCTTATTGAAGAACCCAGGTGATTTTTTACTAATTTGTAAAGTTTTTTCTGTCTTGTGTTTAATTTGATAAAAGTAGTTATTCAAAGTATCTAGGTTATAGGAGAAATAGATTTTGTGGTAGAAGTTTAGGGTTTTGGCAAGACCTAGAGGTTCTTGATAATATCCTGGCGTTTTAATCGGGATGATTTGAAGCATGTGCGTCATCGTCAGGGTGAATCTGAAAAGAAGGATCTTTTCTTACTCTTTTTATTTTTGTCAGGTTTCTATTGGTTATATTACCATGGGGGTTACAAGGTTCGCAGTGTTTTCGTCTGTGTTAAAGAGAGTCGCTTCCTTGTAAAGCGTTTTATGTTTACTCTGGGGTTGCGGTTTCGTTACATAAAGAACCATATTTTCAGGAATGTCAATAGTAGATTCTCTTTGGTTATTTATTTTATCTAACACGTTTTGTTCTTTATTTTTGGCTTTCTGATAAATTTGATCTATAAACGGTTTTAGTTCATTTTTACGTTTAAGATTATAGTTTTCATAAAGTTCATCTGTCATCGCGAAGCTCAGCTCGTGTTGGTAAGGTCCGTATAAGATGGAAAAGGGGAAATATCCGGTTGAAGTATGGATTGATTGATTATAAATCCATATCGCGGTTATCATTTGATTGCTTGGGCTTTCATTTGGATTTTTTAAATTAATTATTCGTAATTTCTCGAGTAAAGTTGAATGTAGTCGTTCAACAAACGAATTTGAATTCGGGTTGTATGCCGTGGTAAGATGAAGTTCTATTCCTAGCATAGTTAGGTATTCCCTAAAAGTTCTATTTTTAAATTCTTTTGGGTCGATTGATGTGCTATGTAGTGCCGAAATCTGTTTAATATCTTGGTCGCGGTAGCTGTTTTTAGTAAGTATGCTTGCGCATATTTTGAGAAAGCGTCGATTATGGTTAAAAATTTGGATGCTTTATAGGTGAACGTGTCTATGTGTAATGTGTCAAAAGGTTTACTGGGTATCATGGGTCTTTTTAGTTGTGGTTTGTAAGGATGTCTGTCATATTTGGATTTTAGGCATAGGTCACATTTATTGATGTTTGACGTTATCGCGTCTCGCATATTTGGGAAATAATATTTTTGCTTTAAGTGATTTAGCGTTTCATTTATGCCGTTATGAGTTTCGTTATGATATGAAGATATAATTTCTTTTTGCTCGTTCGGGTCTTCTATATCCTTTAAGTATTGACTAGATAACAGTAGTTTTACAGAATTATTTAGATTTTGTTTAAAAATTCGTAGGCTTGTTATTTTTGTATTTTCGTCAGGGACGTATAAACACGTGGTTGCACTGGGATTTATTCGGTTCCTACATATTTCTGAAAGGTGTTCGTCTATATTTGTAGTGGGAATTGTAATTACAAGTTGTATTTTAGTTTTATCGAATAAATATGTTCGGGTGACCGAAAGTTCTTGTGCTGTTTCGTCAGTTAATATTATTAATTGATTTTTAAAGTGATTCACAGGGTGTTCTGTGATGGGAATCACTAGGCCGTTATCGTAGTCGTTTGTCGAGTGACGTGTGTTGGTTAGTTCTTCAAGGATTTCATTACTTATTACGGGTAGTGATGGGTCATTTATTAGGTCATTGATTATTTCGTCAATTTCGTCGAGGTTAGGATTTTCATTTATTTGGGGAATGATAGAGTCGTTTTCGTTAAAATTTATTTCAACCCGAGAGAGTGCGTCCGCGACATAATTCTCTTTACCCTTCTTATACTTAATATCAAAATCGAACTCTCCTAATTTTAGTCGCCACCTTATGAGGCGCGAGTTAGGTTCTTTAATTTTTGATAGCCAAACTAAAGGATTGTGGTCCGTTTCGTCTCAGTCGTGGAGTGGTTCTTTTCTGCCGAATTTAAAGTCCTGCTGTAGTAGACTACTGGTCGATTTTGTTGACTTAAAACTGATCCTAGTGCTACATTACTAGAGTCAGTGGTAAGGGTGAAAGGTTTAGAAAAGTCGGGGTTGATTAAAACTGGGGCATTACTAATAGCTTCTTTAGTTATGCGGAAGGCTTCTCTATAGTCGTGATCATTAAGGTCGATTTTTTCGGTTTTTCTAAGACATTTTGACAGGTTGTGTTAGTTTAGCGAAATTTGGGATAAATTTACGGTAATAACCTACTAATCCAAGATATGATTTGATCCCTTTAGGAGTCCGGGGTAATGGTTATTTTTGCATGGCTTTGATTTTTAAATGATTTGGTATATTACCGTCGGGTGTTATGATGTGGCCTAAAAAGGAAACTTCCTTTCTAAGGAATTCACTCATATCTAACTGAATACTCATAATGGCCGTTATTTACAGTGAAGGCAGTTTTTTCGATGCTGTCCTGATGCATCTTAATTTGATGGAAACCCTGGGCCAAGTCAAGTGTAGTAAAATAAGTACACTTCCCGAGGTTGTCCAAATTTCTTCAATTTTTGGGAGTGGGTATTTGTCCTCAATTGTCTTGTCGTTAAGGCGTCGGTAGTCTATTACCATGCGGTATTTCTTTTTTTGGGATGCGTCTACCTTTTTTAGGTACAATCCACACAGGGGAACTGTATGGAGAAACGCTCGGTCGTATAATTTTGTCTTTTAATAGTTTCGAAATTTGTCTTTGGATCTCCTCTTGCATGTTATGAGGATGCCTAAACGATTTTGTAAATATGGGTTCATTGTCAGAGGTCCGTATCGTATGTTTTTTGATTAATTTGTAAAACTTAGGTCACTATTTTCAGAGTAAAAGTAGTCTCTATATTTATAACAAAGATTAATAATTTTTTGTTTCTCCTCTACATTTAAATGAGGTGTACGAAAGTTTTCGGAAAATGTTAATTTTTGTGGGCTTCTTTCGGGCGTGGTTTGCTCGATATACTCGCAGGAGAGTACGGATATTCGTTCTTTGAAATTGATTTCTATATTGTTAGGGTTTTCACACGGTATTTTCGCAATTCCGTTTACGGTTGTTAGAAAGCATTCGGGTATTGTTATTTGCTCAAGTTGGGTTTCGAGAACGTAAACATCTCCGTTTTCAATACTAATAGGGATACCAATGAAATTTTGATCCTTGGACATTATATTTACCTGTATATCATTATATTCTAGGTAGAAGGGAATTATCGTATCTTGTAATTGAAGTATCTTGTCTTTATAATTAATATTAGCCTGTAATTTATGTAAGTCTTTTGAACCTATTAGGACATCGAATCTTTCGTGTCAGGGGATTATTCTTATTTTAATATTTTTGTTTATACCTAATCCTTCGAATAATTTTAAATTGAGATTTTTATCAGAATGTATGGTTTTATGCAGGCCAGTGACATGGAATTTTTCCGTGAAAAGGTGATTTTTAAATTGTTTAATTTTGTTGGAATTGATAATGGAATCTGTGGCTCCAGTATCGATTAGAATTTTTAAATTTTTTTCTGGTAGGTAAAAGAACGGAAGTTTGGAGCCGTAATTGATGTTATTTAGGTCGACGGAGGCGGTTCTGAGGCAGTTGTCTGAACATTTTTCTCTTGAGGATTGGATGGATATTCATCATAATATTGCTGTTCGTTTATTTGGGATTCATCATAAAAATATTCAATTTCTTGTTCGGGTGAGTTTTCAGTTATTTCGGTATTATGCAGCTCTTTGGATATAAAGTTGGGTCTTCCCTGAGATTGGAATGGAAATTGTCTAGCTGGGGGGCGAGTACTACTTGTTTGTATAGACATCGGTGTTGGTTTGTAATTTTGAGACGAAGTAGAAGGTCTCTGTGGTCCAAAAACTTGCTGATTTGTTAAAGGTGTGTTTCTTTGTGGATTAGGACGATTAATATCGCCGAAAGGTCTATGGGGATGTCAGTTAAAAGCGTTCGGTGGTGGCATATTATGTACTTTCGTGTTATATTTAAAAGGTGTGGGTTCGTTTGTGGTACGTTGCGTAAAATGATGCTGTTGTTGATTGTTTGGTTTGGCTGGCATGGCATTAGGGGGGTTTTTGTTGGAGATTATGCAGCTGACGTATAACTGTCTGATTATTGTCGTACTCGTGACATTTAAGGAGAGCTTCCTCTATATTTGAAAGCGGGACATAAGAAAGTAATGATCGATAAAGTTCTCGAATGCCTACTTTAAATTGTTCGAGGCTGGAGTTTTTAATTTTTAAAATTTCATAATTCAAAATTTCAGTATTTGTAAGATGTAGTTGCGCGTATTGTATTAGGGCGTTTTGAGCTTCTACAATTTTGTGGTAAAAATGTAAGGTAGTCTCATTTTGCTTCTGTCGAGTCTGCTTTAGGTTGGAATTTAACAGATTTTCATTTCGATGGTCTCCGTAATATTTTATGAGAGCAATTTTTTATTTGTGACCATTCACTAGTATTTTATAAGAAAATATTTGCGGCGGACTGACCCTTAATTTTACATAAAATAATTTGTGTAATTAATACTTCTTGGAAAGGTGTTAAAGTAAATGTACTGAGTGTTGATAGGGCTCTTTCAACTATAGCAATAAATAACGGGAGATTTTCGTTTGGCTCAAAATGTGGCAAAGTTTTTAATAACTCTGTAATGTCGTTTGTAGTGATATTCATATTGGCAATAGAAATATTCGAAACTATACTTTCCAAGCGGTTTGTGCGTTCTGAATCGAAACTGCTAGTTGAAATTGAACTATTTCTTCTAGGGCTGTTGTAAGGGGTTAGTCTGTGGTTCCTATTTTCTATTACTTCTACACTGATTGAATTTTTTGACATTTATGGTGTGAACTTGGAATCTGACCTTGTTCGATATTATAACAAAACGTTATAATACTCAAAATTGAAATATATCACTGTTATATTTATTTTGATTTTTATGGTGTGATCTTGGAATCTGACCTTGTTCGATGCTATAACAAAGTGTTATAATACTCAAAAAATAAAATCTATCATTATATTAATAAATTTATTTTGGTATTTATGGTGTGAGCTTGGAATCTGACCTTGCTCGGTATTATAGCAAAGTACTGTAATACAAAAAATAAAATAAATTTCGCTGAAAATGGCTCTTAAAGCTAAGGGTTAATTATAATGAAAAAGTAATCCTACTTACAGGAAAATTAAGGAAAGATGCATTGCACTACCAAGTTTTCTGCAGTAAAGATGATTCCTTTTTCTCGCACTCGGAGATTGAGTCGCACCAGAAGAAATGTTCACTGAAGGAATCATTTTCTCCCGATTGTTCAAGGAATGAACAAAGCCGTTTTCGATAGTTCGTAAAGAATTAAAATCCACCGTTGTCGCGAATCACAAGATTTCTTCAACGTCGAACTATCCTGTTTGCAGCGCCAGTAATATAACTTGATTGGAGAATTCCGTTTTTAAAAAACATTTATTTTTTAATCGACAAATTTCACAATACAAAGTTACAAATGAAAAATACTATAGCCTCCGGCTGCAAGTCTAACAGTGAATAATTTTAATATATATTATAAGTTTTTATACATTATTTTAAGTATTGTCAGCAAAGTTGCTTGTCATCATGTGGGTTTTGCGTATCTAACTCTGTGTATTAACAAACACAACTAACTATCAACTGAGTAGAAGCGCGGGCTGAATCCCCACTCATAGTGCAAATTTGTGATCACGTGACTAGGCCAGCTTAGCTGTCATTTTATAAAACCTATTGTCTGGTTTGGAAACTGAACACTACTGAATAATGTTTGCTTTTGCATCTAAACATGTATTTTAAATAGGATTTTCTTATGGTAAATGTTTGATTTAGCTCTCTAAATCTAAACAGTTGTATACTAACTTGAATTTTACGTCATAAAGCGTATATAGTTCATTTTCTCCTAAAAAGTCAAATATCTGCTTTTGAATCTAGACGCCTCAACGTATTACTTTATTTATCAATTTCTCAGAAAGAACATGATTAGTACGTAATTTAAAAGTTACATCAGCTTCTCTATTACGTTTATTTAGCATGCTTGCAAATTTGCATAGTATTGTTCTGTTTATAAATTTAAAGCAATTTAAAAGTATATCAAATTACACTTCTCCATATGTGTTTATTTAACATATTTGCAAGCTTGTATAAAGTATTGCTCTATTTATAATAAATTTCTCAGAATGAACATGATTAGTAAGTAATATGAAAATATATCAAATTACATTGGTCGACTTCTCCATTCATGCTTATTTAGCATATTTGCACAAAGCACGTGTATGAGTACTGAGTAATTTAAAAGCATATCATATTGCAGCTGCTATCGACCTTTTTATTTACGGTTATTTTGCAAATTTACCAATTTCTTAAAAAATTGTATGATGGGACGTCGTTCTTAAACTCTCATATGTCTCATAGGTTCACGCTGGTGGTGGGAGGTATTAGTGAATTGTGGGGGACATGTTTTTGTTTTGATTATCATGTTCAGATTAATAGATCCTATTATCACAGCATAAAGAGACTAGCAAAATCACTACGTTGTCAGTGCTTTGATGTGGGTAAGACGGTTTTCGTGATCTCGAAACACGTACTTGTACGGCATATTCACAAGAATCTGCAATCGTGGCTATAATTAGAATTTCTAAGAGTTATTTATAAGAATGACGAAAGATTTTAAAAAACATGTGCTTTAATGAAAATTGGTGTACCTACCGTATTATTCTGTTTTTAGTATTAAGTGTCATTACCGTTTAATAAAAAATAATAGTCTGCGCATTGTTTGAGAATATTGTTTACAACGAGTTAAGTAATTCATTATAAAAAAATATTTTTAACTTGGTTAAAAATCAAAACATCAGTTTGAACTATTGTAAACGAAGTAATAAATTATAGCAAACAAAAAGGAAGACATATGCCAGCAATATTAGGTAAACCAAATGTTATTATGGATTAACTTCCTAATTTAGACTGAATCTTGAAATCAATATACAGGGTGTTTACGAACTTGGGAATTATTTTTTGAGGATAAGTACATCTTAATATAATAACTCGTATAGTGCATAAGAAAACCTTAAACATTAGAAAAAAATAACTGACCTTTCTCAACAAAAAGTGTGAACATGTTGAGAATTGCTGGAATCGAAGTTGAATGTCCCTGTCCCAACACACAACATATTTCAAAATCACTGTCCAATGTTGCCACATCCTTCAACACACAAAATCTTGTTGCTATTGAACATGAATAAACTCTTTTTACATGGAAATGGATAGTTTATTTCCTCCGAGGACGCCGTACAATCCGATTAGACGTACGGTTTGCATAGCGAATGAATGCACACATTGCACATGGATTGTCCTCTACCAAATTTAAAATGTTCTCCTCAGCATTCAAAGGCATATCAAGACCTCATATCATGTCTTCGACGGGGCCGTAACTCACAAATATCGTGTGATCGTTGCACAAGGATTACAAATCATGCGGCATTTGGTGTATCCCTATTTGGAATACTTTTCGCGTACAAACAGCCGAAGTATTTTGACATGTACCATAAATATTAACATCCACAAGTTAATTATTACTGTTACTATGAAAAAACACTGTAAAACGAACCGAATGAAGGTTGGAAAAAAAAACACTATTAAATAACAACTCTACTACAGAATATAGTGACTCCATATTTGCATAGTAACTTTTTATTACTATAGCTGCACGAGTAGAGGTGCGCTCTCTCTAAGATTTCAGTTAATCTAAGTTGTTTTACAGTAACACTGCATCAATAAAAGCATACTTTTATTTGATATAACCTCCGTAAAACTACTTAGATTAACTGAGATCTGTTAGAAAGAATGCACCTAAGATCTTCCATCTTCGAATTTCTTAATATTAAGACATTCGTTCTTCCATCTCAAAAATAGGAGTACTGCAAGCAATTTCTGCGCATATTTGTTATTATTTTTTTTTTCCGGTTTCCCGATACCGGTCAGTCCTCCCGTGGCCTCCGACGCCTCACGGGAGTCGCGCCGGCGCATCAACTACAGCCACTCCCCACATCCCGCAGGGTTAGTGACTGTAGATACCAGAATCGTGTGCCCTAAGCAGACGGAGAGAACCTAGAATGACCGCCTTCTGCATTTGACCTGCCAGCCACTCGGCTGGTTTTTGGCAGGCCGGTATGATCTTCAGTTCCGAGAGCAGCGTAGGCTTTATCCCTCCGAGTACACCGATAATAAGGACGACCATTTTGACCGAGTAGCCTGGGTACAGCACTTGGAGCTCGTACCGGAGATCGCGATATTTGGTCCGTTTCTCCTCCTCCTTCAAGGTGATGTTTTTCTCCGCAGGTGCCGAGAACTCGATAACATACATCACCTTGAGTTGATGGTCGAGGAGGACTATGTCAGGCTTGTTGGCTTGGATTAGCCTGACAGTCGGGAACGAGTAGTTCCAGTAAATCCGGCATTTCTCGTTCTCGACAACGGACTCAATATCTCCGGGGACGTAAGGCAGCACTGGTGTCTGGTCTACCCCGTACGAGTGCCTTAGATGGTAGTATAGCACTCGTAAAGCCGCGTTATGTCGGTGGATGTAGGCCGAAATCGCATATATAGGGCATGCAGAAAGTAAGTGCATGAGCGATTCCGGCGCCTGATGGCAGGTCCTGCAGTTGATATCAGGAACCTCTACACGCCACACGCGGCTACGGTAGACCAAGGTGTTGATAACACCATCTTGACAGGCCATAATGAATCCCTCGGTCTCCGACTTAAGCCCTGCTGACCTTAGAAAGGCGAAGGTCAGCCTGGTCGATAAACCCAGTGTTTCTATGTTCTTATAGAAGACTCCATGCTGGGGTTTATCGACATGCTGCCGAAACAGATTTTCCTGTTCGGCAGCTCTAATTCGGGCTTTCAGACGATTTGGCTGAAGTTCGGTGACTGACTCAACATCAGCACCTCGCCGGCCTCCTCGCCTGATGTCAAATGCGAGACCGAGTTCATCTGCGGCTCTTTTTGCTGCCTTGAACAATCCTGCTCCCACTCCTACAGTTTCATGATGTTTTACGAACCGCAAGAGGGGATCTGAGCTCCTGAGTATGTTACATGCCATACTCAGTACTACTCTGCCATGCGTACACTCCAGGCTCAAGAGTCCTCGGCCCCCCCGTTGACGTGGGAGGTACACACGAGGAACGGACGATCTAGGATGAATACTTCTGTGAATATTCATCATCTTGCGGGTATCTCTGTCTAATTGACGCAGCTCATCTACCCTCCACTTTACTACTCCGAAGGAGTAGAGCAGAATCGGAACGGCAAGCATATTAGTTGCAGACACCTTGTTCTTCCCCGAAAGTTCGGAAGACCAAATCTTTCGGAGGCGGTGTCTGTACTTGCCGCG
The DNA here is from genome assembly GCA_029963845.1 of Rhamnusium bicolor. Lineage (NCBI taxonomy): Eukaryota > Metazoa > Arthropoda > Insecta > Coleoptera > Cerambycidae > Rhamnusium > Rhamnusium bicolor. Next base: position 78,145 of record JANEYF010004437.1, read on the forward strand.
GAGAGAATCTTTTATTTGTGATACATCCTGGATGTGCCTTTGTTGCACACCCAGATATGTATAGGTCTCTCCGGCATCCAGATGTCTTAGGATGCTTCCGTCTGCGAGCTGCGCATCTTCAGAAAATTCCCCGCATCGTCCTCTCTTGAGGTGGACGACTGCACATTTGTCCAACCCGAACTCCATACCAATTGCCCGCGTATATTCTTCGACCACCCTAAGAGCGTTTTGTAGTTCACGCTCTCCGGAGGCATAAAGTTTAAGGTCATCCATATAAAATAGATGGGTGACATTATGCCTCCGGTCGCTGGGTGGCCCACACTGATATCCGCGGGTTTGGCGGAGCCCAACAGACAACGGCAGCAGTGAGATACAGAAGAGGAGAGGACTCAGGGAGTCACCCTGGAAAACTCCCTCTCCTAAATGCCACCTGCTCTGTCGTGACCCGCTGTGCACCTGATGTTATGGTGAAGCGGGTCTTCCAGAGCGGCAGCAGCTGTTCTATGCATTTCACTAGTGGTGCTGGTACTGCAAGACATTTGAGCAAGTACAACAATAGCTCATGTGATGTTGTATCAAATGCCTTGCGGTAATCAATCCAGGCCATCGATAGATTCCGCCTGTATTGCACAGAATCCTGTGTAATACAGCGGTCTATCAGCAGGCTGTCCTTGCAACCTGCCATGCCCTTCTTGGCACCACGCTGTTCGTGTATCTGCTGGAAGACCGGATCAACAGACCTCAGCGTCCTAGCATACAAGATACGTGTAAATATCTTGTAGCAGGAGTTAAGGCAAGTGATCGGCCTATAATTCCTCGGGTCGGAAAGATCCCCCTTTTTGGGGATAAGCACAGTACGTCCCTCGACGAACCAGTCCGGAATCTGCTGCCCCTCGTTCAACCATGAGTTGAAAACTCGCGCCAGACGGCGGTGAGTGGAAGGAAATTTCTTCCACCACCAGTTGTTAATGCCGTCTGGGCCCGGGGCAGCAAAGTTCTTGGTACCAACAAGTGCTTGTTGGACTTCCTCCGTACTGATTGCCGCGCACACTTCTTCTGGCTCTTCAAGATGTCTGTGATACAGAGCCTCGAAGTGTGCAATTGATGGAGTGTCGCTATTGAATGGACGCGTCGTTTCGTAGATTCCCTTCCAGAGGGTTTCGACATCTTCTACAGTCGGCGGATTCTCGACAACACGCTGTGGCTCTTGAAAGAGGCGGGATGGATTCGTACGGAACAAATTGTTTTGTTCCATACTCCTCACCCGCCTTTTCAATGTTTTCTTTATCACCATGAGCGCTCGGATTCTATCTAGACAGTGCTGCTTGATGGTAAGCATCACTGTCAGATTTAGAGTATGGTGTTGACGTCTTAATCCGGCAGCTATGCGCCGGATCCTGGGAATAAAAACTCTACCAGTCGTCTTATATTCCACCACACTCTGGATCCGAGAAGCGTGTTGTCTGGCCGACTGTATCTTGCCTTCGATTTTTTGTACACGCCGCTTGGCTTTCTCGACCCCGTGATTGATTGACCTCTCACGGGGAACGAGTTGCTTCGCGGCGTTGTACACGGCACAGTTGATTTGCCAGATGTCTACATCTTCCGGAATTTCCTCATCGATGACCGCGTCCATTCTAGCCAGATCTTGTGGCTTTAGGTTAGCCCTGGTGTTAAGGCTAACCCTCGTCCTTAAGTCTACATCGGTGAACTCTAAAGGATGTTCCCCAGCAGCTGGTAATTGCAGCGGTGGTACTGCGGCTGGCAGTTCTTCCAGCTGACGGGGTGCCCTTACGTAACCTGTCCTGAGCAGAAAGGATACTTGATCTCTCAGATGTTGTTGAGAGAAGGCGCGATGCTCTGGGTGCATTTCGCACCAAAGTGCATGCAATCGCGCCATGTATCCCCTTCGCTCAGGTTCGCTACTCTCGCGGCAAGTCAGCAAGTCATCCCGAAGTTCCCTCGTCCACTTAAAGCGTCCGTGTGCATTGCTGTTGTCGTCATTGGTGAGACTATCCGGTGAGGCCCCTCCCGCCTGTCCCTGTCCCCCATCCGCTTGGGGTCGATCGTGAGGGGCCCTTCTTCTAAGGTTATAAGGAACCAGAAGTAGAAGGAGTACCAGGTGGTTAGCCTTGGTACCCCCCGGCCGACATTAGTCAGGCAGAGTTACCTCTGCCTGTCCAGGGTGCACCAACGTGGAGGTTGCCGGTCCTTTGCACCCTCTTTTTTTTTTTTTTTTCGGTTTCCCGATGCCGGTCAGTCCTCCCGTGGCCTCCGACGCCCCACGGGAGTCGCGCCGGCGCATCAACTACAGCCACTCCCCACATCCCGCAGGGTTAGTGACTGTAGATACCAGAATCGTGTGCCCTAAGCAGACGGAGAGAACCCAGAATGACCGCCTTCTGCATTTGACCTGCCAGCCACGGCTGGTTTTCGGCAGGCCGGTATGATCTTCAGTTCCGAGAGCAGCGTAGGCTTTATCCCTCCGAGTACACCGATAATAAGGACGACCATTTTGACCGAGTAGCCTGGGTACAGCACTTGGAGCTCGTACCGGAGATCGCGATATTTGGTCCGTTTCTCCTCCTCCTTCAAGGTGATGTTTTTCTCCGCAGGTGCCGAGAATTCGATGACATACATCACCTTGAGTGATGGTCGAGGAGGACTATGTCAGGCTTGTTGGCTTGGATTAGCCTGACAGTCGGGAACGAGTAATTCCAGTAAATCCGGCATTTCTCGTTCTCGACAACGGACTCAATATCTCCGGAGACGTAAGGCAGCACTGGTGTCTGGTACACCCCGTACGAGTGCCTTAGATGGTAGTATAGCACTCGTACTATTATTATTATTATTTTTTTTTTTTTTTGTTCGGTTTCCCGATGCCGGTCAGTCCTCCCGTGGCCTCCGACGCCTCACGGGAGTCGCGCCGGCGCATCAACTACAGCCACTCCCCACATCCCGCAGGGTTAGTGACTGTAGATACCAGAATCGTGTGCCCTAAGAAGACGGAGAGAACCCAGAATGACCGCCTTCTGCATTTGACCTGCCAGCCACTCGGCTGGTTTTTGGCAGGCCGGTATGATCTTCAGTTCCGAGAGCAGCGTAGGCTTTATCCCTCCGAGTACACCGATAATAAGTACGACCATTTTGACCGAGTAGCCTGGGTACAGCACTTGGAGCTCGTACCGGAGATCGCGATATTTGGTCCGTTTCTCCTCCTCCTTCAAGGTGATGTTTTTCTCCGCAGGTGCCGAGAACTCGATAACATACATCACCTTGAGTTGATGGTCGAGGAGGACTATGTCAGGCTTGTTGGCTTGGATTAGCCTGACAGTCGGGAACGAGTAGTTCCAGTAAATCCGGCATTTCTCGTTCTCGACAACGGACTCAATATCTCCGGGGACGTAAGGCAGCACTGGTGTCTGGTCTACCCCGTACGAGTGCCGTAGATGGTAGTATAGCACTCGTAAAGCCGCGTTATGTCGGTGGATGTAGGCCGAAATCGCATATATGGGGCATGCAGAAAGCAAGTGCATGAGCGATTCCGGCGCCTGATGGCAGGTCCTGCAGTTGATATCAGGAACCTCTACACGCCACACGCGGCTACGGTAGACCAAGGTGTTGATAACACCATCTTGACAGGCCATAATGAATCCCTCGGTCTCCGACTTAAGCCCTGCTGACCTTAGAAAGGCGAAGGTCAGCCTGGTCGATAAACCCAGTGTTTCTATGTTCTTATAGAAGACACCATGCTGGGGTTTATCGACGTGCTGCCGAAACAGATTTTCCTGTTCGGCAGCTCTTATTCGGGCTTTCAGACGATTTGGCTGAAGTTCGGTGACTGACTCAACATCAGCACCTCGCCGGCCTCCTCGCCTGATGTCAAATGCGAGACCGAGTTCAACTGCGGCTCTTTTTGCTGCCTTGAATAATCCTGCTCCCACTTCTACAGTTTCGTGATGTTTTACGAACCGCAAGAGGGGATCTGAGCTCCTGAGTATGTTACATGCCATACTCAGTACTACTCTGCCATGCGTACACTTCAGGCTCAAGAGTCCTCGGCCCCCCCGTTGACGTGGGAGGTACACACGATGAACGGACGATCTAGGATGAATACTTCTGTGAATATTCATCATCTTGCGGGTATCTCTGTCTAATTGGCGCAGCTCATCTACCCTCCACTTTTACTACTCCGAAGGAGTAGAGCAGAATCGGAACGGCAAGCATATTAGTTGCAGACACCTTGTTCTTCCCCGAAAGTTCGGAAGACCAAATCTTTCGGAGGCGGTGTCTGTACTTGCCGCGGAGAGAATCCTTTATTTGTGTCACATCTTGGATGTGCCTTTGTTGCACACCCAGGTATGTATAGGTCTCTCCGGCATCCAGATGTCTTAGGATGCTTCCGTCTGCGAGCTGCGCATCATCAGAGAATTCCCCGCATCGTCCTCTCTTGAGGTGGACGACTGCACATTTGTCCAACCCGAACTCCATACCAATTGCCCGCGTATATTCTTCGACCACCCTAAGAGCGTTTTGTAGTTCACGCTCTCCGGAGGCATAAAGTTTAAGGTCATCCATATAAAATAGATGGGTGACCTTATGCCTCCGGTCGCTAGGTGGCCCACATTGATATCCGCGGGTTTGGCGGAGCCCAACAGACAACGGCAGCAGTGAGATGCAGAAGAGGAGAGGACTCAGGGAGTCACCCTGGAAAACTCCTCTCCTAAATGCCACCTGCTCTGTCGTGACCCGCTGTGCACCTGATGTTATGGTGAAGCGGGTCTTCCAGAGCGGCAGCAGCTGTTCTATGCATCTCACTAGTGGTGCTGGTACTGCAAGACATTTGAGCAAGTACAACAATAGCTCATGTGATGTTATATCAAATGCCTTGCGGTAATCAATCCAGGCCATCGATAGATTCCGCTTGTATTGCACAGAATCCTGTGTAATACAGCGGTCTATCAGCAGGCTATCCTTGCAACCTGCCATGCCCTTCTTGGCACCACGCTGTTCGTGTATCTGCTGGAAGACCGGATCAACAGACCTCAGCGTCCTAGCATACAAGATACGTGTAAATATCTTGTAGCAGGAGTTAAGGCAAGTGATCGGCCTATAATTCCTCGGGTCGGAAAGATCCCCCTTTTTTGGGGATAAGCACAGTACGTCCCTCGACAAACCAGTCCGGAATCTGCTGCCCCTCGTTCAACCATGTGTTGAAAACTCGCGCCAGACGGCGGTGAGTGGAAGGAAATTTCTTCCACCACCAGTTGTTAATGCCGTCTGGGCCCGGGGCAGCGAAGTTCTTGGTACCAACAAGTGCTTGTTGGACTTCCTCCGTACTGATTGCCGGGCACACTTCTTCTGGCTCTTCAAGATGTCTGTGACACAGAGCCTCGAAGTGTGCAATTGATGGAGTGTCGCTATTGAATGGACGCGTCGTTTCGTAGATTCCCTTCCAGAGGGTTTCGACATCTTCTACAGTCGGCGGATTCTCGACAACACGCTGTGGCTCTTGAAAGAGGCGGGATGGATTCGTACGGAACAAATTGTTTTGTTCCATACTCCTCATCCGCCTCTTCAATGTTTTCTTTATCGCCATGAGCGCTCGGATTCTATCTAGACAGTGCTGCTTGATGGTAAGCATCACTGTCAGATTTAGAGTATGGTGTTGACGTCTTAATTCGGCAGCTATGCGCCGGATCCTGGGAGTAAAAACTCTACCAGTCGTCTTATATTCCACCACACTCTGGCCGAGAAGCGTGTTGTCTGGCCGACTGTATCTTGCCTTCGATTTTTTGTACACGCCGCTTGGCTTTCTCGACCCCGTGATTGGTTGACCTCTCACGGGGGGACGAGTTGCTTCGCGGCGTTGTACACGGCACAGTTGATTTGCCAGATGTCTACATCTTCCGGAATTTCCTCATCGATGACCGCGTCCATTCTAGCCAGGTCTTGTGGCTTTAGGTTAGCCCTGGTGTTAAGGCTAACCCTCGTCCTTAAGTCTACATCGGTGAACTCTAAAGGATGTTCCCCATCAGCTGGTAATTGCCGCGGTGGTACTGCGGCTGGCAGTTCTTCCAGTTGACGGGGTGCACTTACGTAACCTGTCCTGAGCAGAAAGGATACTTGATCTCTCAGATGTTGTTGAGAGAAGGCGCGATGCTCTGGGTGCATTTCGCACCAAAGTGCATGCAATCGCGCCATGCATCCCCTTCACTCAGGTTCGCTACTCTCGCGGCAGGTCAGCAAGTCATCCCGAAGTTCCCTCGTCCACTTAAAGCGTCCGTGTACAATGCCAATGTCGTCGTTGTTGAGACTGTCCGGTGTGGCCCCTCCCGCCTGTCCCTGACCCCCATCCGCTTGGGGCCGATCGTGAGGGGCCCTTCTTCTGAGATCGTAAGGAACCAGAAGTAGGAGGGGCACCAGGTGGTTAGCCTTGGTACCCCCGGCCGACATTAGTCAGGCAGAGTTACCTCTGCCTGTCCACGGTGCACCAACGCGGAGGTTGCCTTATTATTATTATTATTATTATTATTATTTTTTTTTTCGGTTTCCCGATGCCGGTCAGTCCTCCCGTGGCCTCCGACGCCTCACGGGAGTCGCGCCGGCGCATCAACTACAGCCACTCCCCGCATCCCGCAGGGTTAGTGACTGTAGATACCAGAATCGTGTGCCCTAAGCAGACGGAGAGAACCCAGATTGACCGCCTTCTGCATTTGGCCTGCCAGCCACTCGGCTGGTTTTTGGCAGGCTGGTATGATCTTCAGTTCCGAGAGCAGCGTAGGCTTTATCCCTCCGAGTACACCGATTATAAGGACGACCATTTTGACCGAGTAGCCTGGGTACAGCACTTGGAGCTCGTACCGGAGATCGCGATATTTGGTCCGTTTCTCCTCCTCCTTCAAGGTGATGTTTTTCTCAGCAGGTGCTGAGAACTCGATAACATACATCACCTTGAGTTGATGGTCGAGGAGGACTATGTCAGGCTTGTTGGCTTGGATTAGCCTGACAGTCGGGAACGAGTAGTTCCAGTAAATCCGGCATTTCTCGTTCTCGACAACGGACTCAATATCTCCGGGGACGTAAGGCAGCACTGGTGTCTGGTCTACCCCGTACGAGTGCCTTAGATGGTAGTATAGCACTCGTAAAGCCGCGTTATGTCGGTGGATGTAGGCCGAAATCGCATATATGGGACATGCAGAAAGTAAGTGCATGAGCGATTCCGGCGCCTGATGGCAGGTCCTGCAGTTGATATCAGTAACCTCTACACGCCACACGCGGCTACGGAAGACCAAGGTGTTGATAACACCATCTTGGCAGGCCATAATGAATCCCTCGGTCTCCGACTTAAGCCCTGCTGACCTTAGAAAGGCGAAGGTCAGCCTGGTCGATAAACCCAGTGTTTCTATGTTCTTATAGAAGACACCATGCTGGGGTTTATCGACGTGCTGCCGAAACAGATTTTCCTGTTCGGCAGCTCTAATTCGGGCTTTCAGACGATTTGGCTGAAGTTCGGTGACTGACGCAACATCAGCACCTCGCCGGCCTCCTCGCCTGATGTCAAATGCGAGGCCGAGTTCATCTGCGGCTCTTTTTGCTGCCTTGAACAATCCTGCTCCCACTCCTACAGTTTCGTGATGTTTTACGAACCGCAAGAGGGGATCTGAGCTCCTGAGTATGTTACATGCCATACTCAGTACTACTCTGCCATGCGTACACTCCAGGCTCAAGAGTCCTCGGCCCCCCCGTTGACGTGGGAGGTACACACGAGGAACGGACGATCTAGGATGAATACTTCTGTGAATATTCATCATCTTGCGGGTATCTCTGTCTAATTGGCGCAGCTCATCTACCCTCCACTTTACTACTCCGAAGGAGTAGAGCAGAATCGGAACGGCAAGCATATTAGTAGCAGACACCTTGTTCTTCCCCGAAAGTTCGGAAGACCAAATCTTTCGGAGGCGGTGTCTGTACTTGCCGCGGAGAGAATCCTCTATTTGTATTACATCTTGGATGTGCCTTTGTTGCACACCCAGGTATGTATAGGTCTCTCCGGCATCCAGATGTCTTAGGATGCTTCCGTCTGCGAGCTGCGCATTTTCAGAGAATTCCCCGCATCGTCCTCTCTTGAGGTGGACGACTGCACATTTGTCCAACCCGAACTCCATACCAATTGCCCGCGTATATTCTTCGACCACCCTAAGAGCGTTTTGTAGTTCGCGCTCTCCGGAGGCATAAAGTTTAAGATCATCCATATAAAACAGATGGGTGACCTTATGCCTCCGGTCGCTGGGTGGTCCACATTGATACCCGCGGGTTTGGCGGAGCCCAGCAGACAACGGTAGCAGTGAGATGCAGAAGAGGAGAGGACTCAGGGAGTCGCCCTGGAATACTCCCCTCCTAAATGCCACCTGCTCTGTCGTGACCCGCTGTGCACCTGATGTTATGGTGAAGCGAGTCTTCCAGAGTGGCAGCAGCTGTTCTATGCATCTCACTAGTGGTGCTGGTACCGCAAGACATTCGAGCAAGTGCAACAATAGCTCGTGCGATGTTGTATCAAATGCCTTGCGGTAGTCAATCCAGGCCATCGATAGATTCCGCTTGTATTGCACAGAATCCTGTGTAATACAGCGGTCTATCAGCAGGCTGTCCTTGCAACCTGCCATGCCCTTCTTGGCACCACGCTGTTCCTGTATCTGCTGGAAGACCGGATCAACAGACCTCAGTGTCCTTGCATACAAGATACGTGTAAATATCTTGTAGCAGGAGTTGAGGCAAGTGATCGGCCTATAATTCCTCGGGTCGGAAAGATCCCCCTTTTTGGGGATAAGCACAGTACGTCCCTCGACAAACCAGTCCGGAATCTTATTATTATTATTATTATTATTATTATTTTATATACCGCTAACGAGGAACACGAGCTGGATTCAAACAACTCTTGCGGGCGCGCCGAATTTTTAACGTAAAAGGGGTGCTTTTTGGCACATTTTGCCCTTATAAACATAGATGGTTTGTCCGCCCGTTTTCGCGGGGGTGGGGAGTGAATTTTGAAATAATCGTTTTTTCGAAAAAGTGGTCGCCCCGAGTACCGTATGGGACGACTAGACGAGTACGACGCCGTCGAGATCCCCTCGATAGCTCTTTCCGTCGCCGAGATATAAGCCCCGGAATATTCCCCCCCCTCGCCGCCCAATGAGCAACAAGAGTAGCCTAAACCGAGCCTCCGAGCCCCGCTTTGACCCCGGGGGGCCATGGGGGCGACACGAGATGAAAAAACATCCATCTCGACCCACCCCCACCATCGGCGTGCGTGGAGGGGGTAGCTACGTCCCCCGAGTAGAGGCGAGGGGGCCGCGACCCCCCAAATAGAAAGGACAATGACCGGGCCTACAAAAAAGTATAGGGGTGCGAAACGCGTACGACGCTCCGTTTGGCCTGTACAGGGATCAAATCGATCGCTTTTTCGCGTTTTTTTTCGAACGGTCGGGAAATATGGTAAATATGCGAATTAAGGAACGCGCGTTCGACGTGGGGACTTCGGGAAAAAATCGAGGGGGGGAGTGGAGGGTCGGGGGAGGGGGCTAATTTTGGAAACCGCTATTTCGGCAAATTCGCGCGCGGCGTTCTACGTCGCGAACAACGTGAAAAAAGTCTTATGCCCGGATTCGATCCGGCGCATTGTAACGGCGCGGCGGCCGTCGGCGCACCGAAAATTTCCGATCGCCCGAAAAAAATATGCGGATTAAGGAACGCGCTTCCGTGGGGACCCGTCGTTGGGCGAGATGTTTTTGGGAAAAAATCGAGGGGGGTCGGGGAAGGGGGGCTAATTCCGAATATCGCATTTTCGGTACAATCGCGTACGGAGGGTAATTCTACGTCGCGAACGACGCAAAAAAGTCTTATGACCGATTTCGATCCGACGCGTCGTAACGGCGCGGCGGTCGTCGACGCGCCGAAAACGTTCGATCGTCCGGAAAAAATAGTAACTATGCGGATTAAGGAACGCGCTTCCGTGGGGGGCCGTCGTTGGGCGAGAGGTTTTTGGAAAAAAATCGAGGGGGACTGGGGGGGTCGGCGAGGGGGGGCTAATTCCGAATATCGCATTTTCGGCAAAATCGCGTACGGAGGGTCATTCTACGGCGCGAACGACGCAAAAAAGTCTTATGGCCGATTTCGATCCGACGCGTCGTAACGGCGCGGCGGTCGTCGACGCACCGAAAACGTTCGATCGTCCGAAATTAATAGTAACTATGCGGCTTAAGGAACGCGCTTCCGTGGGGGGCCGTCGTTGGGCGAGAGGTTTTTGGAAAAATATCGAGAGGGGATGGGGGGTCGGGGGGTCTAATTCCGAATATCGCATTTTTGGCAAAATCGTGTACGGAGGGTCATTCTACGGCGCGAACGACGCAAGAAAGTCTTATGGCCGATTTCGATCCGACGCGTCGTAACGGCGCGGCGGTCGTCGACGCGCCGAAAACGTTCGATCGTCCGGAAAAAATAATAACTATACGGATTAAGGAACGCGCTTCCGTGGAGAACCGTCGTTGGGCGAGAGGTTTTTGGAAAAAATCGAGGGGGGAATGGGGGTCGGGGAGGATCGCAATGGCGCGGCGGCTAATAATATACAATTTCTTTTTTTCGAAAGAGGAGGATGCCTGGCACCCCGCCAAGCGGGCGCGTAGCGCACGCTTAACTTATGCACATATCGGAGGTGGACCATTGGTTAGTCGTTTAGGTTATAACACTTGTTATTATTATTATTATTGTTGTATACCAGCTAACGAGGAACGCGAGCGGGGTTCGGAGCGCTCGGGGAGGCGCGCCGAATTTTTTACGTAAAAGGGGTGCTTTTGCGCGCGTTTTGCCCGCATAAAGTTACATGGTTCGTCCGCCCGTTTCCGCGGGGCGGGGGGTGAATTTTGAAATAATCGTTTTTTCGAAAAAGCGGTCGCCCCGAGTACCGTACGGGACGACCAGACGAGTACGACGCCGTCGAGATCGCCTCGATAGCTCTTCCCGTCGCCGAGATATAAGCCCCGGAAAATTCCCCCCCTCGCCGCCCAATGAGCAACGAGAGTAGCCTAAACTGAGCCTCCGAGCCCCGCTTCGACCCCGGGGATGGCCATGGGGGGCGACACGAGATGAAAAAACATCCATCTCGACCCACCCCCCACCATCGGGGTGCGTGGAGGGGGTAGCTACATTTCCCGAATAGAGACGAGGGGGTCGCGACTCCCAAATGGGACAGAACAATGACCGGACCTACAAAAAAGTATAGGGGTACTACACGCGTACGACGCTCCGTTTGGCCTGTACAGGGATCAAATGGATCTGTTTACGCGTTTTTTTTCAAACGGTCGGGAAGTGTGGTAAATATGCGAATTAAGGAACGCGCTTTCGTGGGGGGGCCGTCGTTCGGCGGGGTGATTTCGGGAAAAAATCTGAGAGGGGGTTGGGGGCCGGGGAGGGGGGGCTAATTTTGGAAAACGCTTTTTTCGGCAAATTCGCGCGCAGCGCGTCGTTCTACGTCGCGAACGACGCGAAAAAGTCTTATGGCCGGATTCGGTCCGGCGCGTCGTAACGGCGCGGCGGCTAATGATATACGACTTTTTTTCGAAACAGGAGGATGCCTTGCACGGCGCCGAGCGAGCGTGTAGCGCCCGCTCAACGTATGCGCATATCGGCGGTGCACCATTGGTTAGTCGTTTAGGTTATAACACTTGTTATATACCGCTAATGAGGAACACGAGTTGGGTCTAAAGTGCTCTGGGAGCGCGACGATTTTTTTACGTAAAAGGGGTGCCTCTGTGCACATTTTGCCCTTATAAACATAGATGGTTTGTCCGCGCGTTTTTGCGGGGGTGGGGGGTGAATTTTGAAATAATCGGTTTTTCCAAAAAATGGTTCCCTCAATGCAGATATGGGACGACTAGACAAGTACAACGCCGTCGAGATCGCTTCGATAGCTCTTCCCGTCGCCGAGATATAGGACCCGGAAAATTCCCCCCCGTTTGCCGCCCAATGAGCAACAAGAGTAGCCTACACCGAGCCTCCGAGCCCAGTTTTAACCCCGGGGGTGGCCATGGGGCGACACGAGATGAAAAAACTCCCATCTCGGCCCACCCCCCACCATTGTGGTGCGTGGAGGGGGGTGCTACATCCCCCGAGTTCAGAGGTGGGGGTTCGCGATTCCCCAAATAGAAAGGACAATGACCAGGCCTACAAAAAAAGTATAGGGGTGCGAAACTCGTACGACGCTCCGTTTGGCCTGTACAGGTACTAAATCGATCGCTTTTTCGCGGTTTTTTTCAAACGGTCGCGAAATATGGTAAATATGCAAATTAAGGAAGAATTTTTGAAACCGCCTATTCGGAAAATTAGCGGGGGGTGTGTTGTTCTTCGTCGCGAACGACGCAAAAAAAGTCTTATGACCGAATTCGATCCGACGCATCGTAATGGCGTGGCGGCCGTCGACGCGCCGAAAATTTTCGATCGTCCGAAAAAAAATACTTAGTCGGCAGATTAAGGAACGCGCTCCCGGGGGCGGGCATTACTCGAGGGGGGATTTCCGCGAAAAAATTGGAGGGGGGTGGGGGGTCGGGGAGGGGGGCTAATTTTGGAGCGCGTCTTTTCGGCAACATCGCGGAGGGTGCGTCGTTCTACGTTTGCGAAAGACGCAAAAAAAGTCCTATGGCCGAATTCAATGCGACGCAACGTAACGGCGTGCCGGCCAATAATATACAAATTTTTTCCTCGACAGAGGAAGATGCCTTGCAACGCGCCGAGGGTGCGCGTAGCGCACGCTTAACTTATGCACCTATCAGAGGTGGATACGGAGGTTAGACTTAAAGGTTGTAATACTTGTTGTTTGTGATTCACCGTTCCTCGTTTGTTCTGTGAAAATGTCTGTCATTCATCACTTCGTTTTGAGATTGGTCATTTTGTTTTGTGTTTTGTTTTCGTGCCTAGCAGGAGATTTTTGTATTATATCTTCTATTTTTCAGTTTTTCTGCGGCACAATAATAGGAAAAGTATAATCGAATTTGCGTCTTATGAAAACAAAGTCATATCTGGCAGAATATCACCTGACATTTCACAGGTTAGAAATTGTTTTATTTTCATTTTGTTCAAGCATTTACAGCTAAATCCAATATTCAGCATTAAGTATAAGTATTTAATAGAAAAATTTAATCGTATAGGTTTCCCAATGACGAGAACCAAAATGTGTGGATACAAATATGTATATGAGGTTTTTCAAGTACAGACATTATAAGTATACCATTCATATGTTCAGAACATTTATTAACGAAGACTACATGGATCCAAAACTCAAGAGTCTGGGAAACCATTACAATCGAGAGAGGGAGGTTTTCCATCCATAGCTGTGCCCTATCCAATCACGACAATGGAAGTTTTAAGAGCACAAGGTACTTACTAAATTAAGATAGCAGTATTTGGAGTCTTGTCAGGTTAAAGAAATTGAAAATTTTCATTCAACGCAATTGGTCCTTTGAAACAATAATTTTATATCACGTACGGTCTAAAGCGTATCGACAACTAAATTGAATAAAGCAGCTTGTCTCAGTTTTTATGTTAATTTGTAGTGGAGGGCATTTTACCAATGTTCTTAATACAATAATTCAATATGTGCTTTTATTTTTAAAAGTATAACGTAAAATAATTATGCCCATTAAAATTTCTTAAAACTCGATTCCCCCCTATAAATATTGAGAAAGTTTCTTGGTCGATTGCTAGATTGTAGATGTAATAGTTATAACCACTTTTTCAGGTTTTTGGCATGACAAGTATAATATCGTGAGTGTAATATATTAAATAAAATTAAATTAATTATCAAAATTTTAATGCCTTGTGCTAAAATCTAGATAATATTCAAAGAAAAACTTTCATTTATAACTTGTATGAGGTATATTACAATATTTAATTTTATTTTTTAGTCTTCCCTGCCATGTACATTAGAAGATCTGGTTTCACAAAAAATCAAGGAATAGAAGACAGGAAGTAACCTCAAGAAATATGGCGCTTTTGTGCAATTCTATTCTTCTAGAGCTTACAACTACTTTCGTAGATTTAAGAAAATCTGTTACCTTACCTGATAACAAAGTTCTTGTGCATTTTTAATAGTGACAACTAGTTAGCATGCTATATCATAGTTTTTATTAATATAGCTGCTAATATTATTAATCTTTTTTTTATTATTTAATTAGGTGCAAAATTTCTTTATTTTCAGTAAATACTATTTAAATGAATTGTGATCAGTTTATCACTGAAGTGAATTGTTTTATTACGCTATTATGAAAAGAATTTTCCTTATTGCATTTATAGATTTTTCTTACTTTTGGTATTAGGTTAGGTTTTCTGTGAGT
>JANEYF010004438.1:0-32500 GCA_029963845.1 Rhamnusium bicolor
CCAGTAACCATAACATAGTTACAATTACAAGTAATAAATTCTTAACTTTCTTCTTCTATATTTCTACAATAACACATCTATACTTAATGTATATATATAGGTGCTTTAATATAAGTATTTGAGTTTATATTTCGCTATTTAACTGTATCAGCTATATTATTATTTCTAATTATTCAAGTTAAGAAACATGTAATTAGCTGTTTGTTTCTGTTTATACATAAATAAATAAATAAATAATGAAAATTTAGTTTAGGCAACATTCAGCATCATCGCATAATTCATGTTAATATTTTTTATAATGGAACGTTAAATCAAAATAATTGCGGATTATTATTTGGTATTGTAAATTAAACCAATATGAAGGAAAACATGGTTTTGATTAATAATCACATTTAAACTTTTGAAAATGAACATCGTAGATATCAGTGCATTATATGTAATATGAAATAGGGTGTAATGAAACAAATATTTCTGTTGAAAACTGTGTGCATGTAATTAACCATCCTGGTAATTAATTACTAACAACATAAATCCATAGTTTATAACATTTATTGCATCACCATATTTTCTTGACATTTTCAATAAATGAAAAAACTGTAAACTGGATTACTTTTATTTATGGTTTAAACAGTAAAGTTTTTTATTTTTTTTTATAACGTCTTATTTATATTAACGTCCTGGCGGAGTTTAGCATATTGCTATTCCACTACTCCTCCGCAATTTGCAAGTTGCCGTAGCTGAGACTTGAACTCAGGAGAGATAAACAGTGACTAGCCGTGTTCTGCCAGACAACAATACTCTAGCCAACTGTGCTACCGTCTTAGTATTTTAAAAATGCCACTATACATCCATGCCCTAGCCAGGAATCGAATCTGGGACCCCTTGGCCGCAAGCCTAACGTGTAAGTACTGAGTCACTCACGTGACAAAAAGGGCATATGAAGTATACCATGTGCTTTGGATATGCGATCAATTTAAAAGTTGAATAATCTTTTTGCAATTCTGTTCTTTTCTTCTGGATCTATATAATTATAAGCAGAAGAAAATACTTTTGATGAGATTTTTTTATGTTTTACTGTCAGATACTCCTCATCTATCTTTAAAATTTCATAAACATTTGCCAAATATGTTTCGAGTAATTAATTGTTATGTATGATATACGACGATTGTGGCAAATATAATATTACAAATAATAAGAGATTCATATTTTGACTAATACGTAGGTTTTTTGGAAGTATAAAAGCAACACTGGTAATGTTCAGAATTTTTAATTAGATCCCTAGAGTTCAACAGAATCCTCGAATTTTAAAAGTAACACCTAACTTTTTGACACAGGACATCCTGTTTTTCCATGATCCTACTTAATTCTCGTTGGTTCTCTAAAAATATCGTTACTCAAGGTGAAACTGATTAAAACATTTTAATTCAATCGAAACGTATTCTGTTTAAACCAGGTGACCCGTATTAAGTTACAATCTTGAGAAAATTTGATGAACTACACGGATCAGACTTCTCAAAACAATATGATTGTATAATATATTAAAATATATAAAACTCATTATCTCTATAAACCATAAACCTTTATTTCTGTTTGAATAAGGCGATGATACAAGTTAAACTTCAATAGGTACAAAATGTACGGACAAATGTATTCAAAATAAAATAATTATGGAAGAATATGGAGAAACCACTATACAAATTTAAAGTCGAAAATTTAGGTTATATAAGAGCTTTAACCTGTTAACTTGTATGTACAAAGTTGTAAACCGTGCAAGCTAAACTTTATTCAACTTATTGCGTAATTCGCGGAGAGTTTGATATGGAGAGCTATTGCTCGGGTTTAATCAATTAGAGGACTTAATTGTAGCATGTTCCACTCAGTTTGCGCACATTCCGACACTATAGAGACGCACCATAAGAGATCAAGTACTCGGCAACAGAATGAGATCTTTTAGCCATCATATGGAGAGTCAAAAAGTACAGACTATACTCTTCGGTCGAAAATTTAAATTCATTTTAGACTTGGATTTTTTCTATTAAAGACCATGGAAGACCAACAATCAGGCAGTTCAAACTGGAGGAATACGATTATTAAATTATATAAAAGTCAGCAAAGCGAGCGATGTACATCGCATAAAAATTAACAACATTAAGGAATGGGCAACATTTTACATGTTCAAAATGTGATTAAATTTTAAAACATAGATTAGATAAAGAAAAAAGTTACTATATTCTTTAAGTAAACTTGCCTACAGGATCTGCAATTCACAAAATTGAAAAAAACCTCGATTTACTCTTCTCAAAATTGGCATCTTATCTAGTAAAACCGCAAGGAAAGAAATTAACATGTTGCATCTTTATCTCTCGATAATAAATAATAGAAATTCTAAAGATAGCTGCGACAACCTGGAATACGATATTGTGGTTTCCTTTACTGAACGCTCGTATAAGCTTCGTTTTCAGGCCGCATGTGGGAACTTCTGGTATATGGGCATTAATGATTAAGTACACATGTAAAAGAATACCAGTACATGGGGTGTAATAAAAGATATTTGCGTAAACACACGGTTCTGTGCCACGTTTTCAAGTACACCGGGACATGTGCACCACCCGGGGAAGTCCGATGTAAATTTTATGGTGATGTTATATAAAGCCGTCCAAACTAACATCAACAGCAAGCTCCAGCAAGCCTGTTGCCCTAAATGAAGCAAGGGTAGCTTGTACCTAGAGAGGGGAACGTCCCCCTTTTTCAACGAGCACGATTCTTCTCCGAAGAGAAATTACGCCTGATGCTTGAATAGGAAATAAGGTACCGACACCATGAATCTGTTACGGCGCGTTGATACATAGCGAAAGGATGTCTGAACTTGCAAGCAAATATCAGACAAAAGAAACGAAGCTGCTTACAAGAAAATGAGGGACGAACATTTAGCTGCCTTTTATAGATCCTTTTACACTAGCGGCGACATCGACTACCTTGGTCATTAGACGCTCCTTTACTCCTTCATTAGTTTTGTTTCCGTATTAGCTCATTCCCTCTACCAGGCATTCATGATTTTACTCCTAGTTTCAACTAGGATTATTTTCAAGTTTCAACTCTTACGCCGGTCGAATGGGGATATCTATCTACAGTACAGATATTCAATTATTTATAGCACTCCATCGTAACTGCATTTTTTACTACTCCATATTCCAATATGACCTCGTATCCAAATTAATATTACTAATTTTTGTTCGGTATATAAGATGCAAAATGTGTTCATTTAAAATGTGTAAGGATAAAAATAACTTGAGCTTGCCTTTTCTTGAAATAATTTCAATCATATTTACCGAGAAAAATACAAAAACTTATATTGCCAAGATGTCGTAAAAATCGCTAACAAGGACTTTGTCACAGCTCCAAATCCAACAACAAGTAATGAATCCCTGGAGGCTGACGCGAGAGAAACGCAAACAAAAATAGACAGTCATAAATTAAATAAATTTTACAATCATAGAATAAATCGAATTTTTGTGAATATGCTATAGTAAATATTTAACAATTATTTTTCCTTTTATTATGTAAATTATGGAAAATAAATCTATATTAAAAAATTGAGCACTAAGTATATACAAAAAAAAAATTATAATTTAATAAAGGAAGCGTAATTTTTATCAACGAAAATTTTACAAATGAAATAATTCATGAGGTAATTATTTGATTATTTGATTATTTTGATGGTTACTCTTTAAGGTGGACTCATAGGTAATTTCTGTGTTCTCTATATTTGACTCATTTTGACTTCCTAAATCTATTTCCGGGAGATGGGCATAACTCATTTAGAGCTCAGAATTTAGGTATTGAAGACGTCAAAACGAGGATTGGTTGTGGGTTATGTGTCAGCATGTAAATATGTTCATGCATATACGACACAATATATCTTAACTTGCAATATTTTTTAACGAATTCCGTAATATCTAAAGTTGATGAAGTCAATTTATTATAAACACTCACTCGATGAGGATTGGATGTATTGGAGGATGTAACACTAAACTAACACACGTACATAAGTATTACTCACTACCAGTTACCTACAAGAATAAAAGTTTAAGTGTTTTGGAGTTAAACTTTGGCGCCTTTCGTTGAAAATCCATTTATATTGTGAGAAAGACCGCTCAGAGTTGATAGATGTAACTGACGCATACTAAAAATATCTGAAGTTTCCTAATGTCTCCACATTTATGCCTAATGTGTAGTTACACATTTTCAAAATTACAGTAATAGTACGATGCTGCTTCTGGTCGAGTTCCTTATAAAATGGGCTGTGAAGGTATAGTATATTCGGAACAATTTCGTGAAATAACCCTACATCGTGTACGGTTATTTCATGAAATTCTTGATGCTTCAAGAAAAAATTTCTTTACACTAGATATTAATTATGTGCTAAGCAAATTCTATGAAGCATATTCTCGTATATTTCAATCAACATTCTTCCAGCAAGTTTCATATAATTAATTACATCGGTAACAAATAATAATAATTTATCCATATTTTCTGCGTATTTGTCACTCCATAATTATTGTTGTAGACTTGAGTGTACTGCATCCACTATAGTGCTAGAATTTGTAGTTTCTAGACATTTAGAGGCAATCAAGGCCTGCATATTGAACAATTTTTCTCCAGTGCACTCGTTAAAACATTCATTACCTTCCAACCACAAGCATTAGTCGGTTCAGCCACGCTAAGCCAGATGTATTTCCTAATCATCTTAGAAGAAATATTCTCTAATATTGTCACACTCCGCTGATAAATTTTTTTCTTAGCCTCGACTCCAATGGCACCTGAACATTGCTATAATTGCTACTAATACACTTTTGGAAAAATTGTCTAAAAGTGGATTATCTAGTTTCGACCACGATATGTTGCAACCAACCATTACTTCTACTAAAACTAAGTTAAAATTGCGTTTCCTGTCACTATCAGTAGACTGATCGGCTCTATACAATTTCGCATTGTTATTACATACGATTTGACGTTATGTAATGCATTGACGAACTGCATGTATTTTCCCCCTTTCCATTATTCTGTTTACCCACATCGCAGGTACATACGTAAATTCCCAGAATTACCATAGTGTAGTGCAACTATTTCAGTGAATCTAGTACATTTTTATTAATATAGTACGTTTTCCGATAAAACTAGTTTACGTCTTAACATTTTAAAATGAAACATAATTCACTTGCCAAATGCTAAGAAACTAGTAAACGATTTGCTACTCCATGTCCCTAGTAATTTGACGTAAAACAAAGTAATTCAAAATATGAAATACTACTGGTAAAATTTATTTGAAGTAAGTTGCTAGTTCCACATTTCAAATATTTGCGGCTATTTCAAATAGTTTAAACTATTTCAACAAATTGAATTATTTCAAGTAATTTAAAGTATTTCAAACATTGTAAGGTATTTCAAAAAATTCTAAAAGTATATCAAATACTTGAAAAAATATCAAAAAATTCAAATAAAGCGAAGTAAGTTTAATAATTTAGTCAGGGATTGTGAGTTAGAGTTAATAAACTAAAAGCTAAAACAGCTAAATTACATATACAAGTAGATGCTAACACGATAAAGTAACTCATATTCAGTATGCTTTAGAACGAACCTCCGATGCAGAAAGATCTTATCAAACAAGTGAGTTAAAGGTATGCATAATTGATGGGCTGTTTACGACGTAGAAAACGACCAAAAGGATATTGAAGATTTAATTGTCGACTCGTGAAAAATATTTCAATATTTTGACAGCATTTTGAAAAATAAAATGGGTTATTTTAAAATGAGATAAAATAGATTGGACTGACAGATAAAAATGAAATGCGTGATTATAAACTCAACAATAGATTTTTATGTGAACTGTTAAATTTAAAAACAATGAAATACTAGGAATATGCATAGGTCGTTAGTAACTAAATATCACCTATTGGAACGTCTAGGGCTAATAGGACATTTGACAAAGTGAATAAACCTCGTTTGCCAGACATTGGGTATAATTTTATATATGGATTAAACAAAGATCAATAAGAGTTCATGATATATTTCACTACGTGACTGATAACAAATTACTTCTTATTTATTGTTAACTGCTTATTTTGTATTCCCTTTGTTTCAAGCTTGGCAACCATTGTTAATGCTGACTAAGTACAGCCTAACGAACTTATAAATTAAATTCATATCTCTCACCAGCTCAGTTATTAGTAGGTACTCATGTAAACACTGTATTTTTCATAAGACTCAACTTTGACAATTTTCAGTAAATAAATATCGTTCAAAACGTTATTAATGTAAATTGTAATCTAACAATTGGCGCTGTCGGTAAGATCCACAAACACTCCACAACAAGAAACCTAACAAGTAGTGAAACCCATTAGAACAAAGCGAACATTGTGAGATGATTAACTAGTGTAAGTCAACTGCTGAAATAAGGAGCCCTTCTTCACCGTGGTGGCGGATTATAATCGCTAGATGGAAGAACCACTCCATGAAGAAGACTATTCAGTTAATCTTGCTGTTCGTATCAGTAGCCATAACGGTTTCTCAATACTAAATTACACCAATAAGCAACACCATTGGAATTTACTACCGTGACAAATCTGTGATAACTGTGACCAACGAGAAACGGACATTACATAGTTCACAGAAATATATCCTCACTAAAAACAGTTTTTTGCAAAAACGAAGAAATGCTAGAAACGAACTTAAACACCACTGACCCTGGATAAATACATTCATGACTCACGTTAGCCTCCTAAAACAAATTTCTAAACCTATACAATCTAAATTTGAAGAAGTTTAGCTTGATACAAAACATTACATACGAGGAATTTTAATCGATATCGAGCAATATTTAGGTCAATTATCAGAAACTGAGACGCTGAAGATGGTCAGTATTATTCCGATTGTATTAATAAACTAAATAATGACACAAATATCAATTACAGAACCTAATTATGACATCTAAATTTGGAGAAGTTTACCTTGATAGAAAACGTTACATACGATGAATTTAAATCACTATAGGGCAATATTTAAGTCAATTATCAGAAACTTAGACTGCGAAAATGGTCAATATTATTCCGATTGTATTAATAAACTAAATAATGACAAACATTATTTGCAGAAATAATTATGACAACATCGGTTACAAAAAATTTCAATTCAACTATTCAAAAATTACAAATTGGCGAAGAAATATTTTTAATAAAGATATTAATGATATCGAGGATGCGATCTTAGATACCAAACACGATATACAAAGAGTTAAAGCCAAACCAAATTTTCTAGAAATATGTGAACAATAATGGCAAATCATTTATACACTGAAGACAACCTAAACGATATTCAAGATTTAATAATATTTACACGAATAAAAATCATTCATACTTATATAAATAGTTACCCCTCATGATTTAATAAGTTCCCTACAAGAAATTTTACAAAATTTGCAAAGGAATAACTTGCCACTTTAAATAAAGTTATCAAGAGTTGCTCAGTACTTAGATATTTTACTACGTGACATGACAAATTCCTTATTTATTGTTAACTACTTATTTTACACTCCCTTAGTTTTAAACTTGGATACCATTGTTTATGCTGCCTACCAAGTTTATAAATTAAATTCATATCTCTCACCAGATCAGCTATTATATTCATGTTCAAATTTAAACCACTGTATATTCTATAAGTCAACGTTGACTCTTTTTAATAAATATTTTTTTTAAACATATTCATGTAAATCGTAACCTAACACATGTTATATCTAGTTGAAACTTAATGCCTAATATTCATGAATTATATAAAATTATGGTTTGTACATTTTTCAAAATGATTTCTGTATAATTTGCAAGTGTAGTTATTTAATTCTAAACCAAAAAAGTTCAGGAATCCAATAACGTACTTTAAGAAATCTTAGTTTAGAAGTTTTAGGTAAATATTGAATTTTTGTGCCTATTTCTTGTGTTTTCCTTGCGATATTAGATTTTAAAGAATTTCATTAATACTAAGACTTGGCACTTCTCGAGTTGTGTCGAGGTTTTATTCGCTAGTACAAGCAAAAGGTATAGTAAGCTGATATTTTACGATAAATAAAATTTAATTATGTGAGATTAGTATTTTCCTCCTTAAAATTCTTGGAGAACATAGAATGAACACGCAAAAAGAAAAATACTTATGTTAAATTTCATTACTGATTTAACTCAGCTCTAGGCAGATGTAGTCCAGCACTCTTCTCTCGGTATGCATGCTTTCCTGTTGTGCACAGAAACTACAGTCTGCATATAGAAATGTGTCTACCACAATGTCATGGAACTTTCCATGACATTATGGTAGACACGCATTTCCGTCTGAATTCGTTCTCTCTGCTGGATACTAGAAACATGAAATGCTAGAAAATCGTATGTTATATGTCGAGATTCAAATCTGCATACCACGGTACCAAGGCATACATAAGAGGCGTTAGAGGCAACCATTCGTTAAAAACTGAAAAAATTATGGACAAAAAAACAGGCGCATATTAAAACTGATTAATAATTTATTATTTATTATTAGTGATACAGAGAATAAAAATGAGTACAAGAAATATAAGTCTTATTTGATGTACTTTCTCAAAAACAATCTTTAGGAAAAACAAAACTTGTTTTCACTTAAAGAAAAATAGAGAAATAATCATTTACTACTGAAACATTTAAAAAGATTTCAAGTTTTGAAAATCCGAGTAAGAATTATTAAAATATATAATTAAATAAAATATATATTTTCATTAAAATGGCCCAACGGACCGGACTGAAGAAAGGACACACAGTAATACAAAATGATCTGTCTACTATTGCTTCTGCATAAAAAAGTTTGCCTATGTCTCTCTATAATGTGTGTCTCAACAGTTTGTTGCGATCACGTTAACTTTTGTTATAGAAACTTTTCACATTAAATTAGGTTAAAACATAAAAAAAAAGAATTTCAGTAGAATACGTTAATACAGCGTGTTTGCTAGAGCTGTGCAAATATTTGTTTTGTGTAAACTATGTTATGCAACAACTTTAGAGTAAAATAATTTTACTAAAGGTTTTTTATTTGACTCGCAAAAATACGCCAATATGTAACCAAAATTCAATAAAACTAGACTTGGGATCAGATATTTTGGAATCCTTTATGATGGTTTTGGCCCTCGGCCCTCCCCAAATAAGTACAATGTTGGTATAAAGACAAAAATATAAAAAAAAAATAAATAACTATTATTATTATTCTAAAATTCATATACTAATTATACATAATGCATGTCGCAACATACTAAACCAGAAGTATGTTACTTTCTATGTCTCCTGTGCGGGGTACAGGTGTTCCTATAGTTCTATTCGTAAAGTCCAAAAACGTTATATGATCTAACTAAATTATTCTTTCAATATCAGAGTAAAAGTTTAATAACACTGGCCTTGTGATTACAGAAATAACAAGCAAAAAGTCATAATACGTAACGTTTTCTTGTTACATTAATAAAATATGCAGGAATAACATTGTTAATTTTACTAATATATTTAATGCTATATATCAATGATATATGACATATTATTAGGCTTACATAGATATTGTTTTGATATTTTAGTATCCCAGTTTTGTGAACATAAATTATTTTTAAAAATAGTTATCTTATTTAAATTAATTAATTATTAATACAATATTTGTTTTATAGTACTTACCACTGTGGTTTATACTTATTAATTTCTTTAGAGAACTCACTCCTCAGGGTTATTGTGTTCAAAACAGGTTACCACTTTATAAATAGAGAAATAGGATTCTTTTTGTTATTTTCTTTCTTATTCACTGATTTTACAGTCAAACGTATACTTGGTTGCATATATGGTAGTGAAATAAAAGTAATGTATTTCAGAGAAAAACAAGAAGATAATTTTATTTATTTGTAACAAATAAAAAATTATTTTATGATCCAAGATAAATGTTTTCCTTCTCTTATTCTACCTAACTGCTTATATCGGAATTTAAATTTCTTTATATTGGTATGTGAATAATCACTAACACTGTTTGAATATTCTCATATAAGTAAACAATCAATTTATAGAAAAATCAGACAAATGTCATTCATTTTTTTGTGAAGTTCTCAGTTTATTTGACCAGATAAAAGTTAATGTCACTTACTACTTATTTGTTTCAATACTCGGATTACAGCACAGTTTGTGAACCGTATCAGCTATTCCAGGCAGGTTCCTTTTAATTACTATATCATCTGCTTCTTCTATTCACCAATTTCTCATTATTATTTTTCTTTACTCAGCTTTATCCTTGTCTCTAATTATTTATCATACTAACCTGTTTTTCACCTTTATTTTGTTAAACTGAAAATTACTTTGTTTTCAGGAATAAGATTTTGAGATGTTTCCTTCAAATAGCAACTCTCTCTAGAATTCTCAGATTTCCTATTTATAGATCTAAACAAACTAAAAATAAATTCTCTTCTATGACCATTGAATTATCACTTGCTTTTTACTATTCTTCTCTTCATTTACATCATCATCTTTTTTTTAAATCAACAACCTCCTCGTTTTTTTTCACTCCTACCTAAATCTTTTTTTATTCAAATTTTATCAAAATTGCTTGATTATAAATTAATTTTTTCTGGACCTACATTTTATCCACTTATCATATTTTTATTAATGTTCCTGATTTCTCCAGCATTGTTTTTATACATTGCACATATCATTACAAGAAGTAAAAGTCACAAATACCTGTACCTACTCATATCAAGCTTTTATATTCCCCGCACTTTGTTTACTTTTACACTGTACACTTGATATCCCTTGTCCATCTTACAAACTACACAGATTATTATTTTAATATTTATGCTAAATTTGACATTTTTATCTTTATATTTTTTCAATAAACATATTAATGTTAGCTTTCTTCTTGTTTTATTTTATTTTTAATTTTGATTTATATTTTAATTATAGATTACTTTCTTTTATATGTATGTAACCACTTTTATGTCTCCAGATAAAACCCAATGAAATCATCCAACGTTGCAGTTTTGGACCTACTACATAAAATGTTTTATCTACAAAATAGCAATTTCCCTGTCTACATTAACAGTTATGCATTTTTTTAGGACAATGAATGTGACATATACTTTTGCATGTAACTTAATAAGGCTATTGTATTTATTTTTTCTTTACAAATTCATTTTATTTAATCTTAATTTTACAAAATAGAATTCCTCAATTCATATTTCTACCATATCACGTTCGCGGACAGTAACCAAAATTGGGGGATTTGAAAAACACACCAACTTTTATTTTTTAATTGTTTAGATTTAGCATGCATATAACAAAATGTGACGACCATATGATAAAACAACGATTTTTTTTTGCAAAAAAAGATATAGCGGCAATTCCCGTCTTGTCCCTATAAGTTTTTTTTGATGAACTCGGACATCGACGTGAAATGCCGTCAAGTGAAAATCATTGAATTGTGTCATAAGACTTAGGTATTTATTGAACTCAAAATACAAAAATATGAAAAATACAAAATCTGAAAACTATTTTTTGTGGTATTCTTCAAAGCATGACTCAATGCAGAGTGCCGGTTTGTTGGGGCATGTCTTGCACAAGTATTTTGTTTCTTTCCGTCTACCATTCTTAGCACATTGCTTGCATCTCATATGATGAACCGTTGGGTAAGGAATCTTGTCTGGGAAGTGCATATTTTGTTCATGTCATAATTATTGGCTTGATTGATGAATATCGACTGTTTTTTCTGTGTGGACGTCCTGTATTTTGTAATCCAGCTGCATATGTATTCATAGATGTAAGTATCATATCCAATATTTCATTGTCCCAAAGCTTCTCAAAACATTGTACCGCACTGGAAATATTTTCGAATTGAACCTGAATTCCTGAATGAGCAACGTCAAATCCAAAGTCCAGAATTTCCGCTGAATCGTCTTGCCATTCATCGTCACTCAATTCATCACAACCAGTATCACCATCGACACTTACAGTCTCGTTTATATCATTGCTCCCATGTGATATGGAATCATCGGTATTGTCACTGCCAGATTCATTTTCATCAACGTATGTGGGGTCTCTGATGTCATCGTCAGAACTGAATGGTTCTGACTCAGATTCAGAATCTTCAGGAGTGGTTACTTCATCCATAAGTTGCTGAAGTCTTTGTTCTTCACTTGGATTCATGTCACCTGGAAAAATTTCTAAATAAATTATAGAAATATAAAATGTACATGAAATAATTAGAAAAAAAAAACTAATTTTCAACGTAAAAGTAATAGTTTTAGGCAATAGGTGTCGAACGCCGTCACCTACCGAAATTTTCCTGAAAATTGTAATTCATTATAAAAAATAAAGATATTCATTATTTTATTATTGTTATTATGCCACGTGCTATTTTTGCACTTTGTATGCTAAAATAATTACCATAGTAGGTAAGTACCATATTGAAAATAAATTTAGAATTACCTCTATAAAAAATATAAAATATATCGCAGATGTTGCCCCATTAGAAATAATTGGCAACGCAGAAAGTAATAGTTTTGTCACTTGCTATATTTTTACACTAATACTATAAAATAATAGGTACAGTATTGAAAAATAAAAACAAAATTACACACTGCTACTTACCTCTATGTTATACACACTTCTTAGAAAAATTTCAAGTTTTAAAACACTATAAAAACTTTATATAAAACATAAAAACCAGCATCTGCTAAGCACAAAGCACATGTAAACAATGATTTTGAGGTTACATGTACTGTAAGGTATACAGGGACATTTTACAAAATTTTATGTTTTCTGCTGGGACAGTAAACTATAAGCAAGTGGAATTCCCTATGAAATGTTGTGGGCATTTACCGCTTTGAATCCACAGCAGTAAGAAAAGTTGGACGGCATACACCGTCTTGTCCCTATACTAGGAGCGGCATATCCCGCTTTGTCCGTCAACGTGATATTGTCTATATTTTGACACTTATTTTTGCTTTTAATTAATTAATAATGTTACTTATAATTATTGTCTCTGTATTAAAATACATCTCAATATATATACAAAGATAGAGAATAATTTTGAACAACATTTCATTTTTTCTTTTATGGGAGGTCAAATCGTCTCGCTTTAAGAACCAACAGTAATCATCCATCATGGATGGATCCCATTGTCCTTGATAACGAATTTCCATTGTCCTGATATCTTGATGCAATTTTTCTCCTTGCTCGTCCCTGACAAGCACCCAAATTTTCAGGAGAAAAATTGAAATGAGAATGCAGAAAGTGAAGTTTTAAAGACATACGACAACCAAGCATTTGGTCCGAATCTAAAAGTTCACTTACTAGTTGCTTGTAGTTCTCATCTTTCTTATTTCCTAAAAATCCCCCGACTACGCTTACAAGTGAGTTCCAAGCTCTGAGTTCCTGTCTGTTGAGTGTTCCTTTAAAATCTGCACCATCAAGCAATTTTCTAATTTAAGGACCAATAAAAATGCCTTCTTTAAGTTTGGTGTCACTTAATTTGGGAAAAAGTTCTCTTAAGTATTTAAATCCTTCATCTTTAATCATAGCCTTCACAAAATTTTTCATTAGCCCAAATTTAATGTGAAGAGGTGTCAAAAGAACATTTTTAGGGTCTACAAGGGGCACATATTTAACATTACTAGTTCTTGGTTCAAATTATTTCCTTTCCATCCAAATTTTTTTCACACAATGTTCTTTTACTGCACGACTGTCCCACAAACAAAAAAACAGCAATATTTTGTAAAGTCTCCGTGAAGCCCTACTAAAATGGCTACTACTTCTAAATCTCCACATATTTGCCATTTGTATTTGTTTTTTTGAACATGGTGCTCATACTGTGAAATCCTCTTCCTTTGTTACTGAATGGGAAATTGGTATAGATGGTTTTGAATTTCCATTATATAGTAATACAGCTTTTAAACTGTATTTGGAGGAATCTATGAATAAGCGCCACTCAGAAGAGGAATTCTCAATATTAAGTTCCTGTATTAAACCATCAATATCAATACACGCGCATAGTGAATTTTCAATATTATAAAATATGGAAAATGTTGCATTTCTTTTCTGAAAGTCATAATCTTTATTTCTTTAGCCAGTTCCACTCCTTAAGTCGGGAACCAAGAAGTTCTGATTGTTGTTTTGACAGCCCCAAGTCACTCAATTCATTTTGAGCAATTAAGTGAGAGTCACTAAAACTTTCTGGCATATACAAAGGGTCGGCACACTGGTCTGGGCTGTCTGAAGAGTCATTACTATTTCCATTACCTCCCAAACCAATATTTTGCCAATCTAAAGGCACAGTTGGAATTGGTAAGTCTGATATATTGTGAGGAACAGGTCTTAGAGCTGATGGCAAATTCGGGTATTTGATTTTTTGTGTTTCTTTTTTGGAATATCCCTCAGTTTATGGTATACAAAAATAGCAATCATCGAAATGAATGGTGGGTTCTCGCCATACCACTGGAACCGCAAAAGGCATGCTTTTTCTTTTTCCTTTCATCCATTGCGCTAGTGACACGCTACAACTTACACAACAAACGTGGGGAGCACATTTCTTGTCTTGATCTCCGACTAAAAACCCCACAATATAAAAAAATATGCCTTTTTCACATTTTCAGACAATGGCCTCGCTTGTGACTTCACAAGGAATTCTACAAAAATGTAACAAAACTTGTCAGGTGAGGTCTTGCAATTTGGAGCATTTGACTGGACATTTTTGTCGTAATAGAGTTATGTAGACAAAGGAAAACACTTTCTAATAGAAACAGTTGGCCATTTGAAAGGTCAAAACAAGACTGATACTGAAAATGTCTCACCTTAAATTAACTTGCTCTTCTAAAATTGCCGACCCATCATAAAATTTATTAACTGGCAATATAATAGGATCTATTGTGTTCTCACAAAAAATTGTACGTATTAGGACTTGTTGGAAATATTTTACAGTTAATAAGGGGGTATTAACAATATAAAAACAGTAGTGTGAACTATGGCCTTGGTTCACTCAGCCATCGTCACTCTTTGGCCGACTGCGACTGTAACTTTTTCTCGATGAACATTCTCTTGAATATATTTCAAAATTGTTAATAGGAAAATTTAAAATTTAAGTTTTTTATTAAAAGAACATTTTTTTTTAGAATTATAGAATAGAATCAAATTCTATTTCTCCATTTAACAAACACATTCTAATACAATATAAAAATAAGATAAAATAAAATAATTTTCTTAAGTACACAATTAACAATAACATATATTTCATTTGTTGATGGAAGTTATACCTTAGAAAATATGAAGGAATATCGAATAAGTGAGCGCGTAGTGAGATAAATATTTTATTAAAAGTTAGTTTGAAAATATTCAGAGATACTGTAGGTGTGGGTGTGTAATAAAAGTTTTAGTATTTTTCATGGTTCTTAAGTTGCAGTTTTGAGTTGTGGTAAGTGATTAAATATTTTCGTGCCATTGTACATGGCTTCGTTTTTATAATTTATTGTAGTAATATGCAGGAAGCAGTTATTGAACCTTGTAGAATAATCGTGCGTGTCGAAAGGTGTTTTTAAAAGATCCATGTCTTTGTCAATTAACCTGACTATTTTGTAAATATACAAGTTTGCTACAGTGAAAATATTTAAATTCTTAAAATGATAACATGAATATTTAAGTTTTAAGGTACATAATATGCGGATTACTCGTTTTTGAGTTATAAAAAGAGAATGAGAGTAGGGCCTCCCCAAAATTCAATTCCGTATTGGAGAAAATTGTGAAAGTATGAATAATAAACTGAGAGTGCGGGTTGGAATTCCGATACCGTTCTTACAGTACTTACTGCATTAACCATTTACTGAGTCTTTATTGAACTCCGAAATGTGGGTATGCTAACTGATGTAATCGATAAAATTCCCAAAAACCTTATATTTTCTGTAGCCTTAATGTCTCCAAAATATCAACTTATGGTTGCAAGTGGGACTGATTCTGATATTTGGAAAGATATATTGTTTGCTTTTTCAAAATTTATTACAAGTTTATTTGACTGAAATCGCTCTTTGACACAATTAAATAATTCTTGACTATCTAATAATAGTTGTTGTATCATTAGCAAAAAAGTTGCAGATGGGCAGTTATATATTAGGTCATTTGTGTACAATAAGAAGAGAATGGGTTCCAAAATTAATCCCTGAGGCAGACCGCATCTCAGAGGTTCAGGGAGATAGGTTTAATAATGTATTTAGTCCGAAGTGGAATGTTTAGATAGTTACAAAATATCGCCATAACATGTTCCTTGTTCTACAAAATTCTGCTTATATTATCAATCTGTGAGAAGATTGCATCAGTAGTGGTGATATTTTTTTGAAAGCCAAATTGGCATTTTGTTATTGTATTATTCTTAGAAATGCAATTTATCAGTTTATCTTTGATAATGTATTTTTTAAGAAGAATGTTGGACATTGGACGATAATTTATAGGTAGATGTTCTCATTTTTTGTATAGAAGTTAATAATTGTGTCTTTTTTTTAAAGTAAATAAGCCAGCGGCTTTTTAATTAATTCTGTTTTTTGATTACACATTCAAATTTCGTCAAAACTAATTGACTTTTTTTGTTTTAATGTAAATATTGTACATTTTACGTCCTCTTCTGTCACTACACGGAAGAATAATAAATTTGAATCACTGAAGTTAACTTTTTCAAATACTTTTGTAGGTATGTATTGGTGGTTGTATTTGACGTCATGTCGAGGACATGCTGACATAAAAAGGAACAAAATTTATGTTACGTTCTGCTGGTTAGAGATGATGTTTCCGTTGTTATATGCGTTTGATTAAATTATTGCATTATTTATGGAGTTCCAAGTCGTTTTTATTTTATTGTCCGATATTAAATGTAGACGCACTTTTAAGGTTGGGTTTTCACCGGAAATCCAACTTAAATTTATAAATTGTTGTTAAAATTTTTCCGTTAGTAATATTGGAAAACGATAACATTAGGTTTATTCTAAATACCATATAGATTTAATGTGTAAAATTACAGGCAATACTGATGCGTATTTTTTTTAAACCTAGACAATATGATTATTTAGTTTTATAAAATGACACCAAATAAAATATGCGTATATTTTTTGGATTGAGAAAAAAATGCGCAACAGTATTACCTGTAATTTTATATATTAAATCTATATGGTATATAGAATAATCTTAACATTTTTTTGTTTTTCTTTATTACTAACAGAACAATTTTAACAGCGATTTAAAGCCATCCTGATGACAAGGAAGTGCAAACGCAATCTTAATATCAAATAGTAACATTCAACAAAATTTATAAAGTCAATATTTCTGCCACGCTGTTTTTGTGTTATTAAAGTACGTTTGTGTTTGCATGACATATTATTTCTATTGTAAGCCATTCTTTTTTTGTGTTTATTTATAGAATCCTTAGTTTTTTCCGGAAAGTTATTTTCAAAGCAGAATTCTAATTTGTTATAGAAAAAAATCTACAGCTATATTCATGTTATCTATTTTATATAATGATATCCAATCAACATTTACAAATTGGTTCTTAAAATTTAAGATGTTTTCATTATCATATACACGAATAATTATGTTTTGGAGAGGCATTATTAGCTTTATTTTCTTCATTCATTATGTGCCAAAGTTTTTTTTAATACAAGAATTAGTATAAAATTTTTAATTTTTACTATAATATGCGTTCTATTAGTTTTAAGTCCACACAGTAAGTAATTACATATTTAAATGAAGTTGCAACAATTATTATATTTCCATTGGAAGACATTTTCATTAACGTTTTTCTCTTCTATCTGAGGTTGATTCAACTTTGTATGAATGAGGCAATTACCATCCATGCTTTACGCCTTTGGTGTGTGACCTGAGTAAGCGGCCTCACATTAACATAATAGAGCAGCATTTCATTTAGGTAATTTATTGAGCAATTTCGTTGGGATAAACAAGGTAGTTATTGAACAGCAGATAGCTATTAGCTCTTTAAACCTAAAAAATATAAATTTAGCTAAAGCCACTTAATTTACTTTTCGTTAGATAGTACCACCTATATTGTTAAATAATGGACAAAAAAAATCTGTTACACCTTTCTTTATCAAAACTTGAACATCACAAGATCTCTAAGATACTTGTGACTAAGTTGCATAACCTGTTTTATTCAACCTATTAGAGTGTCCAATCACTGTATTGAAAACGTTCAAAATTTTTCTATTGGACGTACATCCTGATAAGAAATAGGGAAGGTGGATACCCTGGAAAAGTGTTTACTAGAATTACTAAATTACTAAAAGCTTTTCAATCGCGTATATACCAGAAACATTAATAAATGAGTTCACAGCCTGTAGATTCGTTCTTTTTTAATCTATCGTTTTGCTCTAAACGCCTGGGCGTGGTAGATGATCATTACCAAGAAAAATCTATTACATTTATTAATATATACAGAGAAAAATTGATCAGTTTAAAAATTTGAATGAATATCTTTCTAACGATTTGAATGCCAATTTCTTTGATCTCTAAAATTTGGAAACACGTCAAGAATAAACTTAAATATAAGTATATCAATGTTAATAAAAAGTCTATAGTACTTAAAAATAATAAAAAAAATAATATCGTTGAAGATATCGTTATAGTTCACAAGAATAATCCTCATCCTCTCATTTCTAGTAATTTATTCATAGAAAAACGTCCACAAAGTCCAGATAAATTGCTCCATAAATGAGATCAATTACGAAAGAACTCTCAGCAGCTTTGCATTCTAAACCAACAAGGGTTGACTACAACAATGAAGTACCAGATGTGAGAGATGTTTATCAACTTAAGACCTTTAACCAATTGTACCAGTGTTAATTATCCAAAACCTGGTCAACTGGTCAAGTTAGAATCTAAATCACTAAATGCTCCCGATTCTCCTAAAAGATTTCCATCTGCATATTTCTAAAAATATCAAATCTTCGAGAAAAAACATATATTGAAGAGAACAGAAAAAACAAAGTGATATGAAGAGAGCTCAACAGTCAGAAATATGTAGGAGAAAAACAAAAATGAGGAGAAAAGGAAGAAAATCAGAATTGAGAAAATGAAAAGAAATATTTTACATGCCTCAATGTAATAATATTAAGTATATTCAGTGTGACTGTCGAATAATTAAATCATCTGACCAATTAGATCCAAAACTGTCCAGTAACTATATACAAGGTGGTTCTAAATTGAGTACCATAAATTAAATGGAGTGTAGATAAAGTCGAAATAATATTTTAAAATAATATATTATTAATTTTAAATTAAAACAAAAATATTTAAAAAAAAATTATTGAATTTATAATAGAATAATTGCCGTTAGGTTTTTGTATTTTTCTTTTAATTTTCGTAATCCTTGACTCAAACACTACAAAAAAAGGTATACTTGTTTAATTTGCCCAGGGGCGTCTGTTTTTGAGATATTTTCAATTACATGTCGCAGCATCAGTCATTATGTGAAATACTGATTGATTGATTGATTGCTTTTATTTGTATTTTTGGCTGATCACAATCATATAATACATGTTAAGATAAAAGAAGAAAAAATATATATGTTAAACATAATAAGTACGACGCAATTAATGTACAAAACATCACAGAAGTCAAAACAGTATACAGTCCACAATTATTACTAAAAGGTTTGAAATATATTATTTAAAAAAACAAATGTTTGTGTATAAGTTAAAATATTAAAGGTTAATTTAAAAAATTGCATATAAAGTAACAAGTTGGCAGTTAAATATAAGTTTAAAAATTTAAAGAATAATTGAAACACGTATAAAGAATTTTGCAAATACAAATGAGAAATACCACGAAACAATTTTTTTACCTAAAAACAGATTAATTAAAATTAAGACTATGACAATAACTGTTCAAAGTGTCAACCATTGACACGTATACACTCTCGCAAATGCTTCTCGAAAGAAAACAATTCTGCGCAAATTTGGTTGATTTGGTAATTGTTCAAAACTATTTTCTACCCTTAGTCTCAATTCTTATACAGTATCTACTGGGGTTGCGTAAACGTTTCTTTTAATTAATTCCCACACAGTAAAATCTAGCGGATTTAAATCCGGAGATCGTGCAGGAAAATGAACAGGAGCGTCAACTCTACGATCAATCTATCGATTTGGAACATGATCACCAAGCCATTGCCTAGGTTGTCTGTCATAATGCGGCGGGGCGCCATCGAGAACGAACAAAAGTCTGCGCCTAGTTCTAAGTGAAATATGTTGTACGAATAAAAAAAGTGTTTATCAAAAATTCATGATATAAATTTGTGTTTAAATTTCCAGGAAATATGTAATGCCCGAAAATCTTATTGCCCAGTGTAGCAGACCA
Source organism: Rhamnusium bicolor (assembly GCA_029963845.1). NCBI lineage: Eukaryota > Metazoa > Arthropoda > Insecta > Coleoptera > Cerambycidae > Rhamnusium > Rhamnusium bicolor. Next base: position 20,424 of record JANEYF010004438.1, read on the forward strand.
AACATTTATTTTAAATGAGTGTTGGGAATGAGTGATATAAGTTGCTCGTGGATTTTCCTCCGCTCAAACATATGAATTGCACATGTTGAAAACCCCTTTTCTGGTAAAAGTTGCTGCATCCGTAAAGATGATTGTGGAGTTTCACATAATTAAAAACTCAATTAGTTATAAATTCTTATATTCATCAACCAAAAGGTTAAAAGTTATAATTAAAATGATAATATGGTTACATATAATGAATTTTGATTAACATTTGTCTACAATATTTCTCATTTTTTGGTTCCCCCGTTATCGATCTTCTTTTCTTCTAGGAGCTCTATCTATTAATGCACGAAAATGCACATACATCTGTTATCTCAGAATGAGTACGCTACAATGATCCTTGACATAAAATTGGGATTACGATTATACATATCAATTAACCATTCACAAAACTCAACACGTGCTACTCTATCTTCAGGCAAATGATCTTGTACTTGTCTTATACGATGAGAGATAATCAGAGAAGCAATGGAATTTTGGAAAAATGTGATATTTCCCATTTTAATAAAATGAATAAACAATAAAAATCTCTAATAAAGGGGATTAACATTTCAAACAAAATATACATAGTATTTTTTTTGTGAACTTTAGATCCACCTTATTTTAGTTAGATGTTACCTGTATTTTGGCAATTTTTAGAATAGGCTGATATTATATTAATTTTATTCATTAATGTTGAGAATAGAGTTAGGACCGGTACTTTAATGCAAGGTTAGGTAAGTTAACCCTCAGTTAGTGACTTCTCAATCAATAGGATTTACCCATTTTACACTAACCGATAGCTAAATTTGCTAACTAAGCATTAAAGTACAGGTCCTTAATGTGTCAGTGTCACGAACCTGATATTTTTAATCAGGACCCGTAACATGTAATCAAGCATGTAAATCCGTGTAGTTCATTATTTTTTTTGTACAGCAGTTCCACTTTATTCTCGATATGAATAAGACAGAACATTAGTTTCTCGATATAAAGCTGATAAAATACTTCACTATGAATCATTGTACATTAGATGTAGGTAACTGTCGTAATAAAATGCGATTTCAAATAAAATATTTATTGTAGGAGAAATGTTACAGACAGCTTATTTTTTACCTACAATATAAAAAATTTCAATCCTATGAAGTCCCTTTATTTTTTCTAGATTTATTTGTATTGACATTAGTTTATCCTCTTTCTTCTCAGGGAAACGTTAACAAGCCACACATTGTACAAAATTTTGTTTTCAGTATAATTCGTTGTGTGGAGAAGGTAAAAAGCCACAATAAAATAATTAAAGATATTCATTAATAGATGGCGCCATAATTACCTAGTTGCCTTTTTACTCCAGAGAAATAAGGTAAAAATAAAGGCCATCTGCGGAATGAGGCCGAACAAGCTGAATTTTTGCAGAGACCTTCGTTTTGATGTTCCAATGAAGCACAAAAAAAATCTCATATGCCTAACCTTGTGCGTCTTGAGATATCGAAGGTCAAATGTCATGAAAATCGGTTTTTCGCGAAAATCTCGCTTCCAGTGCATCTGATGTCGTAAGAACCCATAACAACTTACGTAAAATAGTATTCTCTACAAAATTGTTCATATACATTTTTTTTCGTACGACCAGCCGTTTGAGAAATATCCCGATTTGACTCACTCGGCTCAAATATTTCAAGCAGAAAACTGCCCGCCAGATACAGTATTTCAGAACGGAAAGCGTTTTCTGTTAGCTATGTATGGTGCTCCAAAAGCTGAAGTGAATCTTGACAAATTTAGATACACCTAATTCATTAAGGCTACACGACTTAATAGACCTGTTAAATTGTCATCCCTTCCACCTACCAGTGAAGCAGCTCGACAGCATATTTATCAGGTCTACTACCAAGTACAGATTTGGCTAGGGAAGAATCTACAACCCGGAGAATGGGGTTGGGATTTAAAAAACGACATATTACAGCCGAAAACAACACTACTGCCACCTGCTCCAGACGAACTATTAAATACAATATTCTGTAATTGTAAAAAGGGGTATGGTGCGCAGTGCGGGTGTAGAGAAGTCGGGCTGCCATGCTCCAAAGTTTGTGGTCAGTGTCACGGACAGGCATGCCTGAACCCGTCAACAGAGTTGCAAAACATCGAAGACTTCAGTGACCTTGAGCCTGAAGAGGTTTTGCCAACAGACATAGAGCCAACAGATATAGAGGAAGAGTCTGACGAAGATATTGTGTTGATCGAGGTGCTAGTGGAACCCGACGAAGACGAGGAGGAAGGCAAGGAAACATAAGGCGTGGTGTGGAAAAGAATGTATTTTTTGTTATTAATTATTTATTATATATTTTTTTATAAATAAACAAATTTTTAACGGCTTTAATAATGGGAATTTAATTTTCCAGTCTAACAGATTAAGAAAAGTGCTTTTATATTTATAGCTCTGCAGTATAATACAGTATTACCTATTACGAATGTGCGCTCCCGCTTTATCATGCTATATCTCGAAAACGGTTGGTCGTACGAAAAAAATGTATATGAACAATTTTGTAGACAATACTATTTTACGTAAGTTTTGTTACGAGTTCTTATGACGTCAGATCCACCGGAAGCGAGATTTTCGTGAAAAACCGATTTTCATGACCTTTGACCTTCGATATCTCAAGACGCACAAGGGTAGGCATATGAGATTTTTTTGTGCTTCATTAGAACATCAAAACGAAGGTCTCTGGAAAAATTCAGCTTGTTCGGCCTCATTCCGCAGAGGAAGTTTTATTTCTCTGGAGTATTTTAGTCATTCCAGAATGCACTTAAATTTTTGTGAAAACGTAACAAGCCACAGTTTTCAATATTATTTTGTTTTCCTTGAAAACCTAAACTCATTTTTTTAGTTTTTATATGAAAATACAAAGTAAATGGTAGTTTCGATTATATGTAAAAATAAGAATAATATGCTTTTTATAACATAATTTCAGGATTTGATTATAATTTTTAGGCTGATTTTTTCTCAACATTTTTTAATACTGTGGCATGGTACTATTTTCCCCGAGCCCTTCAATTATAGAATTATAGTCAAAATTTTAAATTGAACACTAAACAATTCTTGAATATATCCATAAAATAAAATATATTGTTTTACAACTTTACAAGGCATAGAAATACAATACAATATTGATATTTTTGTTCTACTGACAGGAAAAATAACATTTTATACATCTGAATGTTTCAATATTTTATAATAATGAGCTATAAAAATATTGAGGCATGGCATCTATTTTATTAAAGGCCCTTGTAGATTGACTATCCCACAGACAATCGTTATAAAATAATCTACTTTTGGGACAAGTTCATGATGAAGGCAGGCATGTTTATCTAGTATTGCAAAATTCTCTTAATCGCCTAATGACTCGTTCTATATGAATTCGTAAACTTGCTATCCTCTTACTTTCTTTCACTTCTTGTTTTGTACATTGTGTTCCAGTTTGAACGCTTGGTGGACGGATCAAATTACAGTTTTTCTTATTTAATAGCCCTCCAATACCTTTGAAACCTCGATCGGCCATTACATCACAATTAGGTGGTAAAATATTTAAATAGTTACTTGCTTCAACAATTTCTTTATCAGTAATTCTACCACCAAATCCTTCAGATATGAAGTTTATTATATCATCTGGAGTCGGCGAGATAAGATACTTTAATGTATTAGTTTTTTTATAATTAGACCAGGTTAACGCCTGATGTACTGAATTAGAAGGTTGCTCTATTTCAATTTCCAGACAATCAATAATTGACTGAACTTTGCTGTATCTATAATGAAAAGGAAGTGGTAAATTTAAATTAATTTTATTTGCCTCGGGCCAAAATATAAGAGTTTTGAAGTATGATGCTAATTTTGACAGGTGATTTTTGTTTACTCTGGACATTGATGCAGTCGGTAACCCAAAATCCACAGCTAACCTATAGTATAGATCATTAAGGCGTATTTTCTTTAAAATTATAAATATATTTGTATGACTTATTTCTGCTTCACTCTCTAATAATTTTACTAAAAAATATGCATCTTCTGGTAACCCCAAGTAAAAACGGGAATGCTCTTTGATTATTAAATTTACTCTTTTGGCGCTCATGCTGTTTAAATAGGTTTTTGTTGTACATCACCAGAAGCTTCCGACTTTGATATATTGTAATCAGAGTCGCTTTTTTATAGACACCGATGTTGTACTTGGTGAAAAGCTTGCGAGTTCTGTTTTGAACGGTACCGTTGTATGTGATCTACATGTACTTGTAGTGTTAATGCCTACATTTCTTACTGACTTTTTAGCACTCTCAATATTTACTTGCACTTTTTTATGTGCACGTTGCTTGCTGTAGGTTTCCAGACCAGATGAACTAGGCAATTCTTCTGGAGCATGTATGGATGATGCTGCAGTAGAGGGTGACGATTTATCATCAAAATCCAACTTTCTAGCTGAGAGCATCTGTTTTTTTGTCACATATTGTTCTACATTGTCATGTTTCCTCTTTTCTGCAGACCTAGAAAGTTGAGGAACATTTTGGGGCACGTCAGACTGATATATTTCTATAAGGTACAATATTTTTTTTCATTTTTAACTGTACTTGAAATAATTTGAAAGCCATCCAGTTTTCGCAGTCATTCTCCATCTGTAAAAGAATGGTTAATAAATTACTAAACACAAACATAATACTCAAAGGTCAACAATTTGATTAAGTTAACTACTACTAATACCTACCTAATACTATTTATTTTTATCTAGTAGCTTTGCAAAATTATTATCTTTATGAAAATCATAAAATTCTCAACGTTCAGAATCCTAATATTTTACTGCATAACAAAAACTTACATTAAAATGATCTTCACAGCAATATATCCCTGCTGAAGATGTCGATGGAATCTTACTTCGTCCAACAGCGAGACTCCAAGCTTTTCGAATATTCTCAATTTTTGGAACAGATATAAATATTTTCTTCGAATTAGCTTTTGTGTTTTTACAGGTTAGTACAAAACACTTTTTGTAGTCCATTTCTGTAGTAATTATAATGTTCGAAATTAAAATGAGTATAAACATTATCTAGGGGTAGAAACTTACCTGATGTTTATAATAATACTCGTAAAATTAAATCACTTAATATTGCAAAAAAAACACAACTGATTTTATATAACTGCATACACAACGTCTTATAAATTAACAAATCAAAACCTCAAAATAAACAGAACACCAGAAAAACTAACCTAACAACTGCTACACTGCTAGTTTAGCTATCAGTTTAAAGCTGGTTTTTTTTTGATTCAGCGTATTGATATGCTTATAAGCGGGCAGTTTTTCTTGGTTAAGCAGTGACGTCATATATGAATGCGCTTCAATACGCCGTCAAGCGTCCTCTGAGAACGATAATAAAATGTATTCAGGAGTGGGGATAAATCATCTTGTTATTCTTGTAGAAGTTGAATGTGAGGTTATTGATTTCTGTATTTTTGAAATGCCAAACTTGTCAAATTAAAGCGTTCAATTTTTTGTGGAAATCAGTTTCGTGACGTCATCGTACAATGCGCTGGTAAGCACACGTTTAATACGCTTAATAAAAAAAACCAACTTAAGTTAGTGAAGTTTGAAACTCAGTGCTGCCACACAGATATTTCATCTACGCTACACTACGCATGCGGGAACATTGACGTCACGATTATTAGCGGGAATTAATATTTTCAAATTACAAACCGAAATTAAAAGTACGTGGCCGTAAAAAAAATTTTTTTTTCGAATTTATTGAATTTTTAGGTGTTCCTGATTGTAGATTTAACATAAACAGAAATTGTGAAATAACCGCATTAGTCTGCAGTAGGCTATTCTAATAATGGGCGTCGAACTACCCTATGAGTATTCCTTAGACTAGCGGCATAAATGCAGAGGTTTATTTATCCAATTTTTCCTAAGAAAATTTAGTTATGTGGTTGAAATTCTTAGCAAGGAGAAAGAATAGTTTCATAATATGTTAACTATTGCTAATTGTTAGTGCAGTACGCTAAGCGATGTCCCTCAAAATGAAATTGATTTTCTTGTAACAGTCAGTAATTTAAATAATAGCGAATTACGTCCAAAGAAATTGAACCATTAATTGGTTTGTTGACAAGTACTGCTTAAGTGCTACTGTAATTAATTTTTAACTCAATAATATAGACTAGTTAGTTAGTTCTACAATTAAGGGGTAATGAAAGACCGTCGCAACGAAGTTTGAAATTTAATAACGGTATTATAGAACAGCTACAAACAATTAAGAATTAAATGAACTGAGACAAATTTTACACAAAAGCTATGTTCTGTGTATAGAATGAGATGCATTGTTAGTGCTGTAGCTCACTAGACATTCATTTGTCAATCATTGCAGGAACAAAATTTTCTGGATAAGTGTATAAATAAAAATTAATCGGGTGATCATTCATATTATTTTATTCACAGATTTGTTTCATATAAAAAACGATGCGTTGGTTATATTTTTATGTCAATGCAGTTTATTGTACCGCCCATTTGTAAAATTGTACAATACCGTAAAACCATAACTTACTTTAATTATCCCTCATTTGTCTCTGACAGTATAATATATCATTTATGTAAAGAAGACGTAATTCGAGACACTTCATCAATTATAAGGGATACTGTTGATTTATATATAGCTATCTATAATGTCGTTGGCAACAATGATAATGAATCAAGTTTTCTAGAATCCAACGTCAGCAAAAATCGGTTTAAAGGATTTACACCGTTACGGCTGAAATATAAATAATTATCAATAATTTAATAAAAAGAGGAGCAACACTTGGGAATGATGAACTCAGATGAAAGTATGTAAGTATTTCGTTGGGGGAGTTTTTTGTGATTGGCGACGTTGTAGATTCGCACTTCAATTTTTTTTTAGTATTGCTCATACGCATTATTAACACTGAACGGAACAGCATATTTTATTTTGGCTGAGTGTTTACGCAGTGGCTGGAAGTCAGCGGTAGCCAGCATAAACAGTTCAGAGAACACCGCTGTGCATAGCAACTCAGCTGCTGGGTGGGCTGAACGTAACCATTGTATTTTTCTTCAAATACTTCCAGAACATTCCCTACAGTTTATCACAAAATATTTAGTTTTTAATATTATTGTACAATATTATTTTTATTCGATTGTATTGAAAAGTTTGGTTCGAATATCTGGACGAAAAGATCGCCTTTTTATAATAGGTCGATACTATTACTTTCGACTACATTTCCAGGCCGAAAAATTCTTTTCGTCCTAGGACGAAATAATATATTTCATTACGAGTTCAGAAAGTAGGCTTTTCCGTGTGCGAATGACAAGTTCCCGAGCACGTACTTTTCGTCGTGGGACGAAAAGTTTTTTTTGGGCGGTAAACAATTGTAAACAAAATAATGGATACCATAAACAATTGAAACAAACTGTCATAACATTTTATTAGATTGTGTCTGAGTGACATGAAGTCAATTACGACAAAATTCTTCAACTAAAATATATATATATGTATGTATATATATATATATATATATATATATATATATATGTATATATATATATATATATATATATATATATATATATATATATATATATATATATATATATATATATATATATATATATATATATATAGTTCTAGTTCACTGGGTGTATCCGCTGTTATGCTTATTGTAGTGTCGTCAGCTAACATTACTAACGTTATGTCATTTGGTAAATGTAATTCTAGATCGTTTATAAAGAGCAAGAAAAGTAATGGAGAATGCACACTACCTTGGGGAACACCAAAGTTGATGTTATTAGTAGCTGAAGAGTTTGCTCCTAGTTTTACACTAATTTTTCTGTTAGATAAAAATGAGAAAATCCATTTGTTTAAAGGCTCTCTCTCTCTCTTATGCCCAAACTAGTTAGTTTCTTTGTTAAAAAAATCATATTTGACACAATCAAATGCTCCTGTTAAGTCGAAGAAAAGTGTGAGCGTAAGTTTACCTTGGTCATGTGACTCAAATATTATTTAACAGTGAAAAAGTAGCTATATTAGTCGAAAAATTTGATCGAACGCCATGCTGGTTTATTGATAAGATATTAAAGTGGGTTAGAAATTTGGTAATCCTTTTATGAATGATTTTTTTAAATAGTTTTGAGAAGCGTGAAATTAGAGCTATTGATCTATAATTTTACAATAAATTCGTGTTTCCTTTTTTATGTAAAGGTATTATTAGCAAGTTTTAAGAAGTCTGGGAAGACTCCAGGTTTAATAGATAAATTGAAGATATATCAAAGTGAGTACATAATTAACTGAGTAATATATTTGAGAATTTTTATAAGAATACCATCATGTCCGCTAGATTTTTTATTTTTTCATGTCATTCAGGTGCTCTAAAATTTTCTCAGGCGTTATGTCATAAAAAATATCGAGTAGTTATATTTTATCTTTGTAGTACATTCACCGCCAAGGTTGTCGTAGTAGGCAAATAAGGACTTTTTTGCAGTTTCAGCAAAATACTCACAGAAAATATTACAAATGCAATTTTGGTCTTGAATAATTATATCATTTTGTCTTATCATAGGTATTGAGATTCGAGTTTTTAATCTGCCTAAATTTGAATTTACAATGTTTCTGATTTCTCGGGAAACATTTGTGGAATCCACTATTTTATTGTGATAAAATTTCTGTTTTTTTTAACTGCACTTGGTCGGCGAACACTTTTTTGCTATCTTATATTTATTGTTTGAGGCAAGATTGTTCATAGCTTTATTTAACCAATACAAATTTTTCAAGTTTTTACTCTTCTCAACAACATTAGCGTCTATCCAATTATAGTTTAGCTTAGCATGTTTGATTTCTGTTTTAATAAACGTCCATGCTATGTCTACACAATAAGAAAAATTTTGCCAAAAGTAATTCCATGCTTGGTTTGCATCATTCATACTGTATAGATCTCTACGATCGGTGTGTGGGAGAAAATGCCTTAAGTTAAATAGGTTACCTTCGGAAAAGTGTCTTTTGTATGTAAAACAAGGTTTACTAGAATGATTTAGCTTTTCCTCTAGCATGTATATATCACATAATTGAACTTTATGATCTAAGATATCTATATCAATGTTTCGGCTGGTCGCATTCGGAATGTTTGTTACAATATAATCAATTTTTGACTTTGCGCCTTTGAATTCTCTGATTGGTTCTGGAGGCACTGTTAAGACTAGTTCAAAACTGTCAAATATATCAAATAGCAGGTGTTTGTTAATATTATGTTTTAAACAGTCTATATTGATGTCTTCACAGACAATAAGATATGTATGAGTTTTGGATATATTGTGAAGAATATAGTTAAATTTATTAAAAAACCCGTTTACATCAGAATTTGGCGAACGATAAAAAATAAGTAGAGCAGTTTTATTATTATTTCGATTTAAGCTAACACCAGTACATTCACATGTGAGTTCACTAACAAGCTGGGTGCTGATTTCTAAAGGCCTGCAGGTTATGTCATTATTGCTGTATACTGCTACATCTCCATGTATTGATGATGACCGGCAATAGCAGCTAACTATGGAATACCCATATATTCCAGTTACTGATGTTTGTTCTTGAGACATCCAATGCTCACTAATTAACACAAATTGAAGTTTCCCAGTGTTGAGAAGTACTTCTAATCTGTTTATTTAGTTTGAAAGTCTTTGAGTATATAAAATATATGTCGAAATTGAAAATAAGTACTTTAAAAAACTGTCATCAGTACAGTAATATTACTGCGACGTGGTATTTCAGCTTTACACTTACAGATACTTTATTTTTATAGGTAATGCCAATTTTATATTACAAAATAATCCTGGGATCCATTAAATATGTGTAGAAAATAAACAAACAATAATAAAAGCAAGTATGAAGCAATATTTTTTTCCGACAATATATCTCCACCAAATGTTACTTCATAAGGTCGTCGTTTTTTTATTTTATTGAAGAGCCAATACACTAAAATCTAAAACAGTCTTGAACGAAACAACGTTATTTATTTTAGTGAAACGTTGATATTACTATAGGCATAAAAAGAAATTTACAGAAACGTAATATCCAGACAGTAGAAAGGGCAAGTTTACTTTTAAACAAAACTTATTTGCATACAAATTTGCTTTAAACATATAAAATAAATCCTACATGACTTTTGTTTTCTACTTTTATCAGATATAAAATATAAATGTTAACTAGCATTGTCGTAAACAAAAAATCTAATAAATCCATTACGTGAGACCAACAGATATGGTTTCATTTTTATCATTTTAAAATTAATTTCTGCAAACGTGCATTTAATGTTATACAGTGGCAGCAGACTAATTGAAAACAACAGCAAATATTAATTCAATCTTTTTCATTCTGAAATTAATAAAAGAAAATTCAAATACTATTTCGATTTTACTATTGTTGTATGTTATTGGTCTGACAGAAAACGTTTCATTTGGCGCCCACGAAATAAAGAGTTTGATCCTCGCTTTACAATAAAAACCGTCATATTTAGAGGTGGTTCTATCAAGGTATGGGGCTGCTTTTCTTGGAATGGTGTTGGCCCACTTTACAGAATAAATGGTATCATGGATCAGTATGAATATTTCAACACAATATTGGAAAACGTCATGCAACCCCATGTAGAAGAAAATTTATCGGTACTTTGGAAATTCCAGCATGACAATGAAAAATTATTTGTTGTTAGAAAATTTATAATATTAATATTTCGCTTCCAATTAGTTTTCCGCTTAAAAATGTAGTTTTTTCAAATAAAAAAAAAGTTAAAAAAAAAATCCATCTTTCATTTTATACAAAAATAAAAATATACACTCTAACAATAGTAACATGCTCGTAGAAATAGTATATGAATTTTCTAATTTAATCCCAGAATAAAAAAAATTGAATTATTATTTGCAGTGGTTTCCAATAATTAGTCTGTGTTACCGTGAGGTTTGTTCGCGTTCATTTCGTTACCGTTCTAGAATCGTAATAATCATGCGCACTCCTCAGAATGTGTTCGGGTTATTTTAGAATTGGTTCAGGATTTTAAAATTTTGTGTTTTGGTTCTCCGAACTAGTGGGACAATTTTAACACCATTATCAACAGTACGTAAACCGTTCTGTTGGATATGCGCATTAAGTTCTTTGTTTACCTAGTTCTGTGGAAGAGTGTATTTTGTTCTGTGGTGCAATTTTAATCTCATACAGACAATTTTCCGTTTTTGCGAATAACTCAACTGTTGGTAGAAATGTTTAATTTAAGTTCTTCAAGTTCAATAATTTCTTCTGAGAGGAGGATGAAACTGTATTGCCTGAAATATTGAAAACTCGACCTAAGAATACGGAATTTGGGGAAGATGCTTGAATTTATATTCAGGCAGATTGCAGGTGAGAAATAATACAATTTAAATTTTAGTTTTTCAAGTATTTGAAATATAATAATCAGCGGAAATTCAGCAACGTTCATCAGATCGATGTCCAGCCAAAACCTCTTCAAATTGCATACTGATTTATTTTTTGTTCGCTTGACAGAAGAAGAATATGATGGTCTGACCGTTTATAAAAGTTATAAAAAGCTTCCTAAGTAACCTCAGCACAGTCACAATTATAAGAAGAAAGTCAAATTGAAGACAATGATGGGATTAGAATTTTTTCAGTTATGGATTTACAAAAAGTGATAATAGTTCCAATCATGCCTGCGGTTCATGAAAGCAAAATAATTTCACAAGTGGAATTTATTGGTGGCCTTCAATTCTAACGTTTGCATCGAGACACATACCAAACATGAAAAATTAATAAAAACTACTGTTCTATGATGGCGAGGGAGCTAACCGAGTAAGGGGAAAATGATGATGAGTTGGATGGCAAGTTTTCCATGTTCAGATGATGAGGAAGCCGAGCTGCTGGTATATTGGACGTAATTATATCTTTCTTTGTCCAAAACTGGGGAATTTTAAAAAAAAAAAAAATTTTGGGGGGAGATTGGTTGGCCCCCCCCCCCTTAGGTTGGGGCCGGGGTGGGAGGAAAAAAAAAA
>JANEYF010004438.1:37500-67933 GCA_029963845.1 Rhamnusium bicolor
GTTATATGCAGTGGACTTTTTTCTATGTCGGCCTACTCGACCTCTCGTTGCTGAGCATGATTGTTTTTGTCTCTGCTAAATTCATCTTAACTTCGTTATTTAAAGTATTTTCAACCTGAGCATCAGGCTTAGATATAAGAGAATAGTTTTCTTGATATATTATAGTTTGCGTTAATACATTTGATGTACCTTCACCTTCTTTTCTTGGTATAATGCATTCATTACTAGACAACAATATTATTTTAGGCCTCATGTTGTCCTTTTTTCCAAACATTTCATTAAATTCATTTTCGAATTCATTTTATTTTGTATTTTTTTATAAAAAATTATTAGGGTCAATGTTCGTTCTCTACTAAAAAATGTTTCTTCTGCAGAAGTGTCTCTTAAACCTATTATTGTAAATTTGTGTCAAAAGTTAAGGTGAAATTGTTTCTTCAATAAGGGAGAGAGAAAGAGACGAGTGTACTTACTCATTGTGTTATATTTTCTGAAAATTGAATTGATATCCAGGTTTTTTGTTCTATAACAAATTAGTCAAATAACAAATCTAGTAAACCAAACTATTTACAATTGACAAACGACAGTACCAACACCAACAGAAGTCGTCCCTCTATAGATGGACAGCGTAAGTTAATTTGAAGCGTTCGGGTTTAGTCACTTGTAGAACGGTTCGTGGATCGTTCAGAACTATGAGAAGTGAGCACCAGGTTCTGCGCAATTTAAGTATCTTCCTAGACAAATAGAGTGCAAAAAATTACTATTTATGCTGTCCCTGTTTAATCTGTCAAATAATTAGCAAATCCAAAAATCTTAACGCCGCCTGATGGATAAAATGTTATTCCAGAACACGAGTAATCAGTTTTGATTAGTTCTTTGTTTATTATAGATGTGTACTTTTGAGTGATTTATCAGTTTGTTTATTAACAAAAAAATTTCAAATTACTAAATGTGTCCACAATACAAACTGTTTTGTGTATGATTGCAATCCATAAGGAAAGACTGACAGATATGTTCATATTCACTATTTTCCAAAAAAAATATCGGGATTTATCAACACTACAATCTCCTTTGGTGTTGAATCTTGTAATATCGTCTCGAACAGTCAGAAGACATTTGAATAAAACTGGGTTAGGCAGTAGAAGTCCGACAAAGAAACCATTATTCACCAGACTGCACAAAGGTCAAAGATTTCGTTTTACCAGAAATTATCACCATTGGACTGTTAACGATTGGAAGATTTTATTCTCAGATGCAACGAGGGTTAGTGTCAATTTTTCTGATGGGCGTGAACGCATTTGGCGAGGGCAGGAGAGAGATTTGCAAGTTGCAATATCTCTCCAAAGGTGCCATTTGGTGGAGGTTCCGTAATATTTTGGGGAGGAATTTTCTTCAACGGACGCACAGAGTTAGCCCCTATATGTGTGAGGTCTATAGACGCGGATTATTATATGGAAAACATCGTAGTTGAACATGATATTTATTCCTTTTTGGGACCTAATTGTTTATTCATGCGAGATAATGTTCGTCCCCACATGGCTAGACAGGTTATAGACTATTTGAATGCTATTTCTATTCTATTAATGGAATGGCCACCATTCAGTCCCGGTTTAAATCTTATTGAGAATATATGGGATGCACTTAATAAAAAGGTCCGTACATCCGCACCTGTTAACCATAACACATGGCGAATGCAGTAATTACAGAATATTCCCCAGGATATAACTGGAAATTTAATTTCCAGTATACCAAGGTGCATGAATGCGGCAATTTAGAGTTGAAGAGTAGATACACGAAATTAACATCACATTGAATCTATGTAATTTTGACTTAAATTTCAATCTTGTAATTAAATAGACAGGGCGCCAAGAAACATTCCGTTTAAAAAATCCGTAGGATTCATTCGGGTTGATTTACATTCAAAAAGATGTAAATAATGAAATTCTAAAGGTTGCCAATCAAAATTTTCGGAATTTTTTTTTCACAAAAAACCATAAGGTTATTACGGGTAGCGTGCAATTCCTGCGTCTTAAAACCATTATAAAACAATTAGTAATTAATATTTCGATCTAAAATTTTTAAGGCATGTCTTTTTAACGGTTTTCTATAACGTTGTGAAAAACTATTTTAAAATTAAAAAAAAAAAAATTATTTCAAATAAAAAAAAACGATTTTTTACCTGGTAAAGGTAAATACAACGTTATTAAATTTAATAATTAATTAACTATTAATTACGTAATTATTAAGTTTATAATAAGTTAGTTATTAAGATTTTGATACCTGCTACAAAGTATTAGACCGAGTCGATTAGACCTGTTGTCGAGTCGTCTTGGACGTTAAAATCTCCTTTGCCAGACTCTATAATTAAGCCTTGTAAATGTAATGCAGACTGTAAAATCCATGTCCTGTAATTGTAAAAAAATAATTTAATCTGTATCTTTCTCTGTAAATGCATTCATAATAATTCCCAAAATGAATCTTTAGAAATATATAATTTTATATTAACTTTTATTAATTATTATTAATCTTATTTTTTATCAATTATTATTAAATTTTATTCAATTATTATTATTGCTGTTATTTGCTTATTTTTGCCATATTAAACTTACATTTTATGATATTTATGCTGTTTTGATTTCATACCTTACCTCAAAAACTATTTAATTTTTTTTTTTAATGTAAAAATTTTGAAACGGTTTTCCACAATGTTATGGAAAACCGAAAAGACATGCCCTAAATATTTTACATCAAAATATTAATTAATAATTATTTTGTAATGGTTTTAAGATGCTGGAGTTGCGCGCACCCGTAATAACATTATTGTTTTTTGTGAAAAAAATTTTGTTTGGCAACCCTTAGAATTTCATTTTTTGCATCTTTCTGAATGTAAATCAACCCGAATGAATCATACGGATTTTTTCAACGGAATGTTTCTTGGCGCCTGCACTATAAAGTAAGTTTAATAAAGTGTTCATTTACCAATACCAAAACAAGCATAACGAGAGTAATTTATTGATAAAAACATGTTGAGCTATGAAACGACGTATTTACCTCTAAAACCACAGATAAAGCAGTGAACCAAAAATTAGAATATCAAGGAAAGATGAGGCTATAGTTTGATTTCAACTGCGTAATATTGCGGTTGCTAGTATACCCCATAGTGTTAGGAAAAAAAACACAAAAATTTATAACTTATAACAACTTTTATTAAAAATAACGAGCATAACAAAATTCTCACAGAACGAACCTACAGTGCAAAAAAGTTCATTCAAATCGGACCATCATATGTTCAGAAAAAGTAGCATAATTTTATGGCAAATTTATGGTGGTGCGTTAATTTTGCCCAGGAGTTTAATAAACTTTATTTTTGCATTGCCTTGCCCTTTAGAATCTTTTTTTTTTTAATGAATATTTGATTAAATAGTTCTGTCTTATTGAAACAATATTTCTTTTATAGGTGTTGATGATCATCGTTTATCACGACCTTATTCACACAAACCAACTATAAAATTTGGTACAATACCATGGTCGCATACAGACTCAACTTTGGCCAAATATTTTAAAGATATGCATTCCTATATGAGACAATTTAATAAAACTACAGTTCTCCAAGGAGTTGCCGATGTACTTAGTGGCGAAATGGATGCATTTATATACGACGGAACCGTATTAGATTACTTGACGTCACAAGACGACGACTGCAGATTACTCACGGTAGGATCTTGGTACGCTATGACAGGATATGGTTTAGCGTTTCCACGAAACTCAAAATATTTGAAAATGTTCAACAAAAGACTGCTCGATTTCCGAGAAAACGGTGACTTAGAACGACTTCGTCGATACTGGATGACGGGTGTTTGTAGACCAGGAAAACAAGAACACAAAAGTTCAGATCCTCTAGCCTTAGAACAATTTTTATCTGCGTTCCTATTGTTAATGTCAGGCATATTGCTTGCAGCACTTCTATTATTTTTAGAACATTTGTATTTTAAGTATGTTCGAAAACATTTAGCGAAAACAGATAGAGGAGGCTGTTGCGCCTTAATAAGTCTCTCTATGGGGAAAAGTTTAACATTTCGAGGTGCTGTATACGAAGCTCAAGATATTCTTAAAAACCATCGTTGCAGGGATCCAATTTGTGACACTCATTTGTGGAAAGTAAAACGAGAACTAGACATTGCACAAATGAGAATAAAGCAACTAGAGAAGGAAATGGAAATTCATGGAATCAAGCCACCCCCCGCCCTGCAAGCGGTAAGTTTTGCCTTTGACTTTGTTACAATTCATTATCATTCTATCAAGTTCGCTCGCACGTAGCATGGTCATATGTCGCATACAATACTTTGTCACAGCATTTCTTGTCACTATGGCTCAGATTTAAACTTTTGTTTACAAATTAATTGTTTAATCTAAAACAGTTAAAATGAATTGTGGGATGCATGATTTACATGATTTAACTGAAGTGCTAATATTTAGACTTTGGAAATTTGAAGGTCATGGCGTAAATAATAGGGGCGAAGTGCAAAACAAGAGCAGACAGTACAGTAAACACTATTTTATCTTTACATAAGAGCTCCTTCCTGTTTCACTGATTTTGTTTGTCTTACCTTTTACGGTGTTTTTTTTTTTTTTTTTTTTTATTGTGCACGCTTATTTTTCAAATGAATGCTCAGTGCCCCTTCTACCAATTTTCAGAAGAGCTGACTCATTTTTAGTAAGTGATATTACATTCTTACGGCTCCTCATCAGCCCGCCGAGCACCGCACCTCATTTCGTGGTCTCTAAAAATTTCAATAAATCTTTTCAAGCGCTGTTCCAGCATTCAGACCACGTCCGGAGGCCTTGTCTAACCTATATCTACTGCTCTCATAAAGCTCTGATCCCTAACTAGCCCGAGAACCACGATAGGGCCGATATTCCGAATTTCATCTCTGGCTACGCTGGCGCTCTCCCATGTATTCTGCCATTCACATCAAGCATCTTGCACGACTTTTATCAGTTTGCCAGCATTACAGCCTAAATTAAAATATATCATTATACTTTCCAAATTTTCTCGTTTGAAACGAGTGGCGCCTGACATTATTTAAAAACTCTATTTCTTCTCTCATCCATGATCTACCATCATTAATGTTCCGTATTCCCGGGGTCACCACCAGCTGGTGGAAGCCAATAAACGTTTGGTGTTTCTTCGACGACACATGTTTCGTTACAGTGAATTTATTAATGATTGGACTAGATTTACGTACGACAGTCTAACGCTCAACGCTACACATAACACTCTTTCTGAAAACATGGACTTCCTCGCTATTTTTTTCGCCCACTAACGCACTACATTGCACAGAAAATTTCGAATAAATAAAAATGTCTTTATTCTCGCCGGACACACAACAGACTGTAGGGTAGAGTGTTTTCGAACTGAATAAATTACAAACTGCATAGAGCAAAGATGTAAATTAAACAAAATGCCAATTGGCAGGTAGTCGCCTACGGACACAAACGATGTTCTCCCTTCGACATTACATGCATAAAAAGTTTTATTCCAAACTTATTTATAACACAGAAAACGTCGGCTTCTTTATCAGCGGCAATGCGATCAAAGAAGCCGACGTTTCTTATGTTGCAAATAAGTTTGATATAAACTTTATACATTTCTCAGCCAATCAGTGCCAATATTATTCTAGACGGTTAACAGCCGCTCATCGATGCCGGTTTTTCATACAAAAGTTAATTAATTATCTTAATTAATGCACTGTCAAAAATTACAATTTAATTTATTACTCTTATATTGCGCGCTTTTTCGGAATATAGTATTAGGTTTAAATATCCGTATCTGGGATGACATCCAAACTCCATAAGTCTATTAACATTTAAATAAAATTCGTGGAAAAAAAATGAACTAAAATTTTTTAACAGTTACAGCTTCCATATGCTGTGTAAGACTATTGCGAAATGAATTCGATAAAATGTATTATGTTGTCAATATTTTAAAACTACTTAATATAACTGGAAAAAATCTGTGTATGCTGTTTTTTACGTAGGCGCATATATTGGCACTTTATTTGGACGAATCTTATAAAATCATACAAATGCTATTTAAAATTTGATATTACTCCCTTATTATGAATGATTGTCTCTTCTGGGCCACTTATTCTCTTAAAAATGTAATAAGAAAATGTCCTTGCTATGAAAGGTTAATATTAATCAAAATATAACAAATGCATTGCATTATAAATAACTGTTTTAAATTAAAACCGCTTTGCTCTGAAATGAAAAATTAATTAAACATTTCTTACATTTAATCAAAATTAATTACCTATCTTGACGTTTATTGCATACAAAACTGAAAATTATTAAATACAGTTATATGTATACTTCTGTATGAAAAGAATATAACTGTAATTTATGTAAAAATATCCCACAACCGAATATAATGAAAATTGAGAGTAATAAACGGTCAACAGAAAAGCAACCTAATTTAAAATTAATCTACATATTTTAAAACTCTGCTGCTTCTTTTGTTTCGTTTAGAATTAAGACAAAAAAGCATAAAATCATAAAAAGACTTTGTTTCATAACAAATACATCATGAATTTAAACATTGTTAGTTACTTCAAAATCTTTATTGATGAAGACGTTACTTGTGAAAATCTCTCGAAATCGAAAGGGACAACATATTAATTGCTTCATTAATTAATCATCAGTTTTACAATTATATGCATGCTACTGGAGCAATTACAACCTTAAGTATGCTAAACTAAACACAAACTTATTAAATACAAATTTAGGGACCATTAATTAATTTTCAGTTACAGTAAATAATATGAACATATACAGAGAGTTCCGGAAAACAGTGGCATATACTAGACAATCAGGTTGGGCGATACCAAAGATTTTGATGGCGGGTATCGAAGCCAAGAACAATATCGATTGTTGTCGATGTATCGATATCAAACTTTGGTATCGATACCACGTACCAGAATCGAGGAATCGATAGCTGGAATTGGTATCGAGGTGTCAAACCTTATAATCGGTTTCGAGGTACTACGGCTGTAGATGCTGGACAGATCGGCTTCGTTATCTGTTCTTCTGATACTTAATCTCCTACAGCACCATTGAATAATATATTCCTGACGTTATACTGCGACAGTAAGGAATCTGCCTGTGGGTATGCTACAGTTCTTGTCCACGCAGGTTGCTGCTGTGATACCGTTGCTTCTTTCAAAAGGCGACGATACTGGAGAATCGACTTGTCGGCAAACATCTGTTTGCTTCGGACACATCGGAATAATCGTATGATTTTTATCAACATCGCACATTACTTCGGATTTGCTTTACGTATTTACGGATTTAACAGTCAAATCACGCGTTCAGGTTCAGTTTTGTCTTTGTGAACGAGATGAGCAGTTCAAAAGGAGAGTTATTTGCAACTGCACTCGACTTGGATGGAGCACGAAGAAAAAGGGAGACACAAAGAAAAAAACGAAGGTTTTGGGCTCCTAATATAAATATGAAGAGGATATCGTATGGAGAATTTTACACCCATTTATCGATTTAGTACAGGATGATATAAAATAATTATTAATAAACCATCATCCGTTGAAATTTATTTGGTGATTGGAAGAAAAATAGTGTTAGTGGTATAGTAGTTTGTACTAAATTACGATTATTTTGAGCCAGTTCCTATTGTGACATGGCGCACACAAGCGGATTTCTGAATGACGTCATTAGTAGGTATCGCTTAGACGGATTTAATTCTTTCCAATGAATCCTAAAGGAATTCCTCTCATGCAATATAACGTATTCGATCGTAATTTGATGTCATGGTTAAGCCAGTTTATTTCTGATTAAATTTAGAAGAAAATGTTCAAGACCGCATCTCAACACGTGAGATATTCTTCAAACCTACGTAAGTAAATTGCATTATTACTTTCATTTGGCCACCAGTTTAGTACCGTCATAATTTCATCTAGATAATATTTAGGAGATGTTGGCTGTGAAGTTTCTTTATAACAAAATTTCTAAAAATTTAAGTGAACAGTTTACCTAAGAAACCCAAAATAAATGCTTTTGCTAATTTAAAATTATAATTTGTCGATGCTTTTGGACGAATACCAAATTTGTTGTTTTTATGAATTTTTGTATCTTACATGTTTTTGACAGGCACATTTGCTTTCAGGATACGACAGGTTGCACAAAAGACACTATTAACCCCAAGAAGGCCATGTGTTATTTTCTATCTAGTATGTTCTAAGTCAACCCTGCGTATATGTTAGGACAAGAATGCATTACATGGCAGGGAAGGAGTACAAAATCATCAACATTTTTAATAAGTGGTGTTTACTTTATTTGGCATTAGACATACTTTTATGCAATATGTACTTCATACATACATATAACGAAACTGCCCAACACAATAAAAATATAAACTATATAAGAACTATTCTTTTTTTAAAAATTTTAAAATCTTCATTTTTGATCCACCCTATTTTATATTTCCAAAATTATCTTCTTAATTACATCTCAACGATGTATACGCTGTCTGAAGAGTAGACGTACAGTGTTCGCTCCTGAAAATATTTAATTTCCGATATAAATATACAAGTATAGCGGTGCATTTTTAAGGATCTGTATATTAGTGTGTGCCTGGTGTTTAATTTTGATTTTCTTCTAAAATGCCTGGAAACAAGAACCTAACCATAAAGGATGTTGATGCTCGTGTACAAAAACTTAAGACAACTTGTAAAAGGTATGGAAGAACTAAAAAATATGTACTTAAATATGCCAACGTCAGCTAGCCCTAATCCTAGTGATGCACAAATTCATAATATTTATATAGAAAAAATTCAACAGTTTGAGGAAGCTATTAAAGCATCAATTGTGAATCTAGAATCCGATGTTACTAAACTTAAATTGGAGGCTAGCATTATGAATAATAAAATAAAAAATATTGAATTGCATAATAATTATAATTGCATTGTAATTCATGGTCTAAAGCAAAATGATGATGATATATTCGAAGAAGTTTTAAATTTATTCAGAAATAAAATGAAAGTGCCTGTGGAAAAAACCGACTTAAATACATGTTATCGTTTTGGTAAAAAAGATCTAAAAAAGCAAGTGAGACCTATTGCCGTATTTTTTACTCGCCTCTGGATGCGTGATCTAGTGTATTTTAATAAGAAGAATCTCAAAGGATCGTGCGTTCTGTTTACAGAGATGTTGACAGCTGATAATTTAGTCCTATTTAAGAAAGCAAGGGCAGCGATGGATACTTCTGCATGGACTTACAGAAGACGTATCTACATTCTAGATGCATATGGTGGTAGGAAACTTGTCAAGTTCGAGAAAGACTTAACTAATGATGGAACGGTAGTGAACTTAGATAGGCCTGTTATTTCTAACAGTGCAGATGGAGATTAACTTTGCTATAATATGATATATCTCCCTCTTTTGTAAGATTTTTTATAAAATCAGCATTTAAATTGTATGTTTAATTTAACCTCGTTTTGATGTTTTTATACCAGTATCACAATATTTCATTTCATGTTATGTTTTTTTCAGACATCACAATTTATACTTGAATAAACTCCTTTATAACTTAGTTAGGCTCTTTATGGTGTTTTTTTTATGTATTTTAATAAAACCTACAGGTATTTTTATTACTTTATCTCTACTGTCTATAAAATGTGCTTATGAAAGTAATTTCTATATTTAGTTTTTGTTAACTTTTATAGTAGACACCATTAGAACTTTTTTTTTTCAATTAATATTAAGTCTATTTATTTTCTGTTTTCTTGTTGACTTATATACATGTTTTCAACCCGTTTAAATATACTTAAGTACTTGGACTATGTAACCATTTATTTCTTATTTTTGATTTTTATAAGCAGACAAGTAGGCATACTTTGTTGATTTAATTTATTCATACCATGAACTATGAATATATCTCGGGGCGAATACATGTACGTTATCTCTTTCATAAGTCAAGCTAGATACTTATTCTTGTTTTTTTTTCTTGAAGTTATTATTTTATATTGTTTATTAATTTTTATTTAATGAAAATTGCACATATTAATGTACGATCATTGCTTTCAGGTTTCCATGATTTTATTACATTAATTATAGAAAATGAGTTTGATATTGTTGCTGTCTCTGAGACTTGGCTGTCGAATGATGTGGCAATGGAGGCTGTTAATATACCGGGTTTTACTTTTTATCGTAAAGATAGAGCAAGTAGAGGTGGAGGAGTAGGTATATATGTAAAAAATTCTATCGTTTGTCAGGTAATACATTTTGATTTCAATTTAAATAATTCTTTAGAACATATATGGATTAAATTTAAAATTTCCCTCAAAACTTTTATAATTGGCACAGTATACAGACCTCCCAATTCTAATGTTCTGAAATGTATAGACAATCTGGATAATATACTCTCGTTTATATCCCCGACTGCAGATGCTATATTGTGCCTTAGTGATGTTAATATCGATCATTTTAATGTTAATAATCCTCTATCTGAATGCTTTGATTCTTACAATTTTACTCAGATAATTAACGATCCTACGAGAATTACGAGCAGTACAAGCACTTTGATTGATCCAATATTTATTAACGATATAACTTTAGTATTAGATTTAGGAACAATAAATGCTGATATAGTTACTGATCACAGACTGGTATTCTGCAATCTTGACATACGTCTTGTTAAACAGAAACAAAAAACTATTACTGTCTTGATAATTTCCTTCAAGATCTTCAAAACTTACCTTGGCATAATTTAATTTCTGAACCAGATAGTAATCAAAAAATAATTATTTTTAATAAGTTTATTAATGACATGACATTTGATAATCATGCGCCGTTAAAAACCGTTAGAGTTCCTTGGCTCACTGCTAATTTAAAATTATTGATGAAAGAGAAAAAATATCAAAATTCTAAATTGTTAATTGACTGGAAAAATTATAAGCAGTTACGTAATTATACACTATCACAAGTTAGAGCTGAAAAAAAGAGGATACTTGAATTCCATTTACCAGCTAAATAATTATAAAAAAACATGGGCTGCTCTTGATTCTTTCAATATTAGAAACAAATATAAATTTAATGAGTTACCTAGCAATTTATCTGATCCTAATGATATTAGTGATTTTTTTCTAACGTTTTACAATTAAACAACAATATATGTCATGAAAAAATTCAATATTATGATACACATTTATATGATAATGATATAAACTTTAACTTCCGCTTGGCAACTGTTGATGAAATTCATGATAACCTATTTTCAATTAAATCTAATGCTTATGGTACAGACAATATTTTAGTGACCATGATTAAATATTGCAGTACTTTTATAGACCCATACGTAACTCATATAATCAATTATGCAATTGAGACGAGTACAGTTCCTGATTTATGGACGGTTGCAATTGGATGTCCACTTGCAAAAAAAACAAAACCTTTAGATTTTTCGGATCTTAGAATAATTAGCATACTATCTTGCATGTCAAAAATTTTAGAAAAAGTGTTATTTAGTCAAATGTATGAATATATAAATAATAATAGTATCTTACCGTCTTTTCAGACAGGTTTTAGGAAGCATTATAATACATGCATGAGTTTGGCTCAAGTTATTGATGAAATTATTGCAGCGTATGATAAAAAATAAATTACAGTGCTTGTCTTGCTTGACTTCTCGAAGGCTTTTGACACGATTGACCATAACCTTATTTGTTCCAAATTAAAATTTTACGGGTTTTGTGAAACTTCAGTTTCTCTTATTAAATCGTATCTTTGAAATAGGAAGCAAAAAATTAAAAGTGACAATAGGTTTCTCCTTAGTGATATAAATTCTGGTGTCCCTCAGGGATCCATACTCGGACCTCTCCTATTTATATCATATACTGCAGATATTTTGAAGTCAATAAAAAATTGTAAAATTCAAGCGTATGCAGATGATTCGCAGATATATTTTAGTTTTGCCGCAGATGATGTCCTACAGACTCAGTATCTTATTAACGATGAGTTAAATTTACTATATGATTTATGTCTAAAACATAATTTAAAACTTAATTCTAATAAATTGCAGATTATGATTTTTGGTTCGCAAAACAAAGCAAATTATGTTAAAAATAATATTGATATTAAAATTAATAATATATCATTACCTGTCGTAACCTATGAAAAAAATTTGGGATTAATTATTGATGAAAATTTACGTTTCAAAACTCACATAAATACTTTATTAAAAAAAACATACATCTCACTTAAGTTATTATATTCTAGCAGATTTATTATCAGTCAAAATTTAAAAGTTGTTATCTCTGATTCTCTTGTTTTGTCATTATTTAATTACTGCGATTTTATCTATTGTCCTTGCTTGGATGTTGTGCACAAAAATTGAATTCAAAAAGTGCAGAATATGTGTTGTCGATTTGTTTTTCAACTTCGCAAGTTCGATCACATTTCCAATAAAATAAAAGAAATTGGTTGGCTTAATATGGAAAATAGGCGAGTTCTGCATTTTGCTTCGTTTGTTCATAAATTATTAAATTTAAAACTAGACGCTCCATTGTTAAATAAGTTAATTCCGGGATCAAATATTCACCAGCGGTAACATAAGGTCTGCAGAAGGGTTGACAATGCCTCATCATTCGACTTCCATGTTTCAGAGGTCTTTTACCTTAATGCTGTGCGTATCTACAATAATGTTCCTGACCATCTTAAATTTTTGAAAAGCGGCAGTTTCAAATTTAAGGTAAAAAACTCATTTACTTCCTAGGCAGTGACCGTGCATTCGATATATTATGTCAACTATATTGGTGCCTTCATATTAAATATTTTATAGTTATCATACAATTTTCTATTTACTATATCTCTTGGCTTAATTCTCTTCCATCGAATAAAATATATACATCTTTCTTTGCATTCACTGGGTTAAGTGTAAGAATAGCCTTTGGCTAAACTTCGCCCTCTAAGTGCTGTATTTCACATTCAATAGCTTGTAATTACTTACTTTTACATCTTACATTTTTTTTTCTTATTATTTCAACATTATCTACTGACACATGTAATTACTTACTTTTTTTTGTAATAAAGGCGATTATTATTGATTATTATTATAAGAATTGTTCGCAATATTGCATTTACGTAATTTTAGGCCAGGTGCCAGGTAATTTAATAAGAAAATAATTCCAGGACATCTGGAATTTGGTTTAATCGCTTCAATTTTATCTCCCGGTAACTATACTAAGTTTTCACCCTAGTACAATGTAGGCGTTAGCCACCTTATTGAATAAATGGCGCCAAAATTTAGTTTTTCGCGAATATCCTAAAATATTAACTAATGGTAGAAACATTTCCCAATATTTATCCTCATTAAATTCTCTACAAAGTACTTTTTTCTTAATATACAGTTTCGGAGATACATTCGCGCGAATTTCGATACTTTTGTGCGACAATTATTATTTTGGTTGCCCAACGCTGGACAATCCTCCCGTGCGCTCCAAACCTCACGGGTGGAGCGCCAGCAAATTACCTACAGTCACCCCCACATCCCACAGAGTTAGTAACTGTAGATTCCAGAATTATGTGCGCTAAGAGAGAATCCAGAATGACCACTTTCTGCATATGGCTTACCAGCCACTCGGTCGATTTTTGACAGGCCGGTATGGTCTTCAATTCCGAGAGCAGCTTAGGCTTTATCCTTCCGAGTACACCGATTATGAGGACGACCGTCTTGACCAAGTAGCCTGGGTACAGCCCTTGGAGCTCGTTCCGTAGATCACAATATTTGGTCCACTTTCCTGCTCCTTCAAGGTCATGTTTTTCTCGGCAGGGGTCGAAAATTCGATGACATGCATCATCTTGCTTTGATGGTTGAGGAGGACTATGTCAGGCTTATTGGCTTGGATTGGCTTGGCAATCGGGAGTAGTTCCAATAAATGCCACATTTCTCGTTCTCGAGAACGGACTCAATATCTCCGGAGACCTAAGGCTGCACTGGTTGAAGCTATGACTAACTCTACATCAGCACCTCGCCGGCTTCCTCGACTGGTGTCGAATGAGAGACTTACTTCGTCTGCGGCTCTTTTGCTGCCTTGAACAGTCCTGCTCCCACTCCTACAGTTTTATGTTGTTTCACAAACCGTAAGAGGGGATCTGAGCTCCTTAGGATGTTACATGTCATACTCAGTACTACTCTGCAATGCGTACACTCTAGGTTCAAGGGTCCTCGTCCCCCCCTGTTGACGTGGGAGGTACATATGAGTAACGGACGATCTAGGATGAATACGTCTGTGAATATTCATCATCTTGCGGGTATCTCTGTCCAATTGGCGAAGCTCATCTACCGCCCACTTCACTACTCCAAAGGAGTAGAGCAGAACCGGAACGCCAAGCATGTTAGTTGCAGACACCCTGTTCTTCACCGAAAGTTCGAAAGCCAAATCTTTTGGAGTCGATGTCTGCACTTGCTGTGGAGAGAATCCTTTATTTGTTTTACATCCTGGATGAGCTTTTGTTGCGCACCCATATATGTATAGGTCTCTCCGATATCCAGATGTCTTAGGATGCTTCCGTGTGCGAGCTGCGCATCTTCAGAGTATTACCCGTACCAACCTCTTGAGGTGGAGGACTGATCTGTAAGTGATGTATCAAATGCCTTGCGGTTATCAATCAAGGCCATTGATAGATTTGGCTTGTATTGCACAGAATCCTATGTATCACAGCAGTGTGTCAGCAGGCTGTCCTTGTAACCTTTCATATCCTTGTTAACATCGCACTGTTCTTGTATCTGCAGGAAGACCGGATCAACAGACATCAGTGTCCTAGCATACAAGATACGTGTCTTGTAGCAGAAGTTGAAGCTAGTGATCGGCCCACAATTCTTTGAGTCGGAAAGATCCCCCGTTTTAAGCACAGTACGTCCCTCGACAAACCAGTCTGGAATCTGCTGCCCCTCGTTCAATCATCTGTTAAAAACTCGTGTCGGACGGCGGTAAATGAAAGAAAATTTCTTCCACTACCAGTTATTTATGTCGTATGGGCTTGGGGCAGAGAATTTCTTAGCGCCAAGAAGAGCTTGTGAATGCTGAAGTGTTTCCTTCCACAAGATTACGATATCAGCTACAGTCGGCGAATTATCGACAACACGTTGTGGCTCTTGAATCAGGCGGGAAGAATTCATACAGAATAACGTATTTTGTCCATACACCTCACCCGCTTACAGAGGATACCATTGGCAAAAAAAAACGCGCCATGTACTCTACCGCAAGATGGTGTGGAAAAGAGTATTAAATATTGTGAAATTATGCATGACGCTCCGAAACTAATAGGTATTGCAAGTAAAAACACTGTTTTTCCATAGTCGCACAAAAGTATCGAACCTCACGCAACAGTATCTCCAAAATGGTTAACTTTAGGAAAAAAGTACTAAGAACCTTTCTTGCAGATAATGGAGATTTATTTTGGTAATGAAGTGTTCTATCAAAAAATTAATATTTTAGGAGATATTCGGGAAAAACTAAATTTCCATCATTTCGTGAATATGTCGGCTAACACCAACATCGTACGAGGGAAAAACTATGGTGGTTAGAGGGAGATATAATGAAGGCGAGTAAAACAAATTCCAAATTTCCTAGAATTCTTTTCTCATTGGGCCTTTCTTTACTCCTTGACGCCTGGTTTAATTATTCTGTTTTATTTATTAGATTTTCAAACCTTGTCTCGTTTTGGCAAGATCTTATTATTACATCTCTTGGAACCTAGAAAAAATTAAGTCACGTGTTGATTTTCGATTATATTTATACTTACTTAAAAAGTTTTAAATTTTAGTAATTTTATACAATAGTGAACAAAACTGAAAACTGTAACTCTATGATTACCTGCATATCTCACTTAGTTAGAGTTTACACAGAAACTCTCAATTAAATATTCTATCATTGATCTTTCCGAGTATAAATTAAGTTCGATGTCCTAGAAACACATTCTAATATATCACTTGGCTTTAGAAACTCCCAGAAAGCTCACCGTAAATAATGTCTGATAAAACTGAGCTCTTGATCAAAGTCTCTAGCTTATTGTTTAAAATTAAGGAAATTGCATCAAACAACTCAATCATTCTTAATCAGTTTTAAGCTCTAGAATATAGAAAGGCAACAAATAACTCTATAACATTTTCAAATATTGTTTTGTTCAGAAGATGATCAAGAATAAAAAAAATAAGTTGCTTATTTATAAACATTTGTCAACGAATTTGGAGTTATGTATTTGCTAATAAATTCGAAACATCATAAGTTTTATCAATTAGTCCATCGTCGAAACAATTTAGAATATACACTCTCCAAAATTTCCTGAATTTCTCCTGCATGAATGAATATTCACTAAATTATTGATATTTTAATAATACAACAATTTCAACAATATTTCACTATAAAATTACGTTAATAATATAAAACAAAGGCAACTGCTATAAAAATGACTGAAAAATTTACCAAACTGAGAGCTAAAATTGTTCTCTATCATAGCTTACTATATTAAGGAATGGACTACATTGCAATATTTAAATACTCGTACAAATAACCAAAAACGATGGCTCCTATCGAAATTTAGTAAGAGCACCTTTTTTTAAACCGTGTTTTCATATTTGGCACTACAGCATGGATTGCGTCTGTTCCTGATCTCTGTGAATGTAGTCTGCATGGCTGCCCGTTGCGCGGTGGCAAATTCAGGATCATATTTTGTATCTAGAGAACTGTATGAGCTTCACCGAACGCTTCCCTCCCAAGTAACAATTTAAATACCTTTTAGATTTATTTAGGATTTTTCAGTGCTTTAGTGGCCAGCTCATAAACTAGTGATTTATGCCAAATTTATTATGTGCCAAGTGAACTTATAGTTTTGTCTTAATGAAAGTTAAAAAAAAAGTATTCAAGAAGTTATATCAAACTAAATTATCTTTAAGTCTTTATTGGCTTCTAACTGATATATCAAAGCATTTGTCAAGCTTTCAATAAAACATTATAGCTGTTAAGTTTAAGTTAGGAGTATATAGAGAATTTAGGTCGTGTTGTGGTTTTATAATTGCTTTACGAAATTATCTTGGAGTAGTTGTTAATGTTTACTATTTGATATTTACTGTTTACCAATTTTACGCTACAATCATCCAACAATGTACTTGTAAATAAGTCGCTTATTGTGTATACCTATGCACGACTGGTATTCTGAGAATTTAAACGAATAAAATTATTTATGATTTTGACTCTTTGAAGAAAGTTGCAATCTTACACCAACCCGACTATAGTAAAACTAATGCATTGGAAGAAAAACGAGGGAGGCGCGAAGAGCAGATGAAAAACTGATTTTAAGGTTATATTATCTGGGCATCATAAATCCTATAGATTTTAAAGCGATTGTGTTATGTGCTCAAAGGGTTTAAAAAAGGGTTTTAAGATAAGTCTACAAGTTTCAAGCAATATGATAAGGCCAATGAGGCTCAAAATATACTTCTACAAGAACAAATCGACATACTTAAAGAACATCTGGTAATTTAATAGGCATTTTATAACGAAACATATTTGAAGTAGAAAAGTTAAAAATTAATAGGGTTTATACCACCTGCCGCCTTTATTTCTTGTGGTAAGAAATGTATAACGGTCAGCCATATTGGGAATGTTTCGGACTGAACAAAAAAATGTAATTTGTATCTAATAGAAATGTTTTCTAAAAACAATTTATTAACACTGAACCATATTATGGGTGGATGCTACCGACTTATTTATCATTGTCACCGAGAAAAAAAATACCCAAATATTTTTTACAATTTGTTTCTAGGAAGAGCACAAATTTTTGGAAACTGTCTAACCCACGTTTTACAGTAAACTTAGCGTCGCTGAAGATTTTGGCCCACTAGAAGGAGTCTCAATACTTCATTATAAGCAGTCCATCTATAAGCTGAATTGTTCTCAGTTGTCGCTGTATGTTCATATTATAGCATGAGGTCTATATACAATATCGAGCGTGGATTAAGTGAGTGTTGCACTACATTTACTTGCATTTATGTTTACTTGATTAAATACAAAACGTCCGCTCAAAGCATTTGTGTGTGCCTTTTAAATTGTAATATGGTACTTATCCTATACCAAGTACGGTTTTATAATATCTTTAGATACTCTACGAGAGTAGTAAAGAAATTACAGCGCTGTTACAGAGCGAAGAAGCAATGATCAGTGATCAGAGCCAATCAGAGCGCGACATATCATATAGGGGTATGCGGGGAGAGGATGATGAGTCATACTAGACAGGTGGTAAAACCGTGAATATCCGGGTATGGGAATAAATGTAAATAGCTATTCCCACGATGACACCTGTGAGCATGTCTGAGACGCATCCGGTATTACAGTGTACACTCGGTATATTGTAATAACATGTGTATAACATGTGATATACATGTTCGTAAGGTCTAACGAAACCAGAATATTATGCGAAATATAATTTGTTTAAAAATATTTGATAGGGCAAACATATTTGGGGAATGACCGCATAAAAATATTTTTAATTTATTAATAATTAATGCTTTGGAACATATTTAAAAGACTTGAAGTAATTTCCCTACGCCCTGTATAATAAGTAATGCTTAATAAATAATTCTGATAAATAACGATACTTAAAAATAATTTTCTAAAAATCAATAATTAATTTTCGTAATCTATATTTTATTTACATAGGGAATTATATTTATGAAAACATTTTATTTAGTTAGCATTGTTGACTGTTTGAAATATATGGTTCTCGCGGGAAATATTCAGAATGCTTTCACCACATGTGCGTAGAGTTCGCAGTTTTAGAGAATTCACAATCACACAGACTCTTGTAACATACCCCGATAATTGGAAAAAGGCCATCTTCAACCAAAAATTACAAAGAAATAACTTGCTTAAAATAAATAAAATATGAGTGTTATCAAGCAATGTGCAATACAAAGAAAAAAATGACACTTGGGAACTGCTGGTTCTCACGGGATGTGTAATTAATTTCAAAGAAATTAAGGACGTTATCAAGCAATGTGTAAAAAAATGCATACACAAAGTGCAGATATATGTTTTTTTTGCTTCCCACTAATAAATGAATGCAAAAAAAGCTTGAGAAAGTTTTCTCTCTTATTTGTATACAAGGAGCAAATAACCCTATCAAAAAAAAAAGTGTTTGTTTTTCATTGGTTCTAGAACTATAAGTAGGAATTGTAATTCTTTTAAAGCGATATCAATAGTTGGAATGAAAATTCCAAGTTAGGGGTTTGACACTATATATTTAAACGCTAGAATTTTTTATCTTATTTCATAGGTAATAATTTTTTTAACATGTGTAAGTTAAAAATTTAAGCAACTTTTGGAAAAGTAAAACTTCAATACTAAATATGAAATGTGAAAAATAAATTGAAAAAGCAGAAAAATTTCCAGCAAATATACACGTTAAAACAATTTTTTTTTGCTAATGTGTCTGTGAAAAATTTTAAGAAAAAAAAATTTTTATTAATTATTTTTTCTTCTTAAGAGTGTAGATATGTCCAGGTAATTTAAATACCGTAAATTAACACCTCACTTTCATGGTAACGCAAATATTATACACAAAGCAGCAAAAAAACTATTTTTTTAATGGATAGCACAGCACTTCTCTATAGATAGGTATCACGTAAAACTGTGTTTTAATATGGTAACACAAAAATATAGTTAAGTAAAACAATGATACAAAACACTTATAGAACAGTAGAAAAAAGATATAACACATTTAATGCCACACCTTATTATTAAACAGCACATTTGTTTTTGAACAAGGTATTCTATTCTATCGCTGAAATTAGGCAACCAGAGTTACTATATTTATATTACTTGGTCATATATAAATCAAGCTTTAAACTTGACACTATAAAATAATAACCATTTCCTAATTCGCCAGATGTGATTTTAAATTATTTCTGTCTTTAATAAATGGCAATCATTTACAAAAATCATGTTTGTAAACTGATTAATGCAGGCACACTGATCCTAATGACTTAATTGAACAGATAAGAAATAACGTCAGTCTAGGCCTAGAATATCAATATATATATATATATATATATATATATATATATATATATATATATATATATATATATATATATATATATATATATATATATATATATATATATATATATATATATATATAAATACTTTGCGAGATATGGGGATTATTGAATGAATTTTTTGTTGTTTATATATTTTACAGTTTGTTGTATAGAACTTGTTCAGTTACTTTTGATAAATGTATGCGTTGCTTCTTTTAAAATATTTTGTAGCATGAATGTGCAAATAAAAAACTATAATAACCAAGTATTTTTATTTAAATACACTATAACGAGCGAAATGAACCTTTCCTTACAATGGAAAATTACTGGAGTGTGAATATTTCGGCCCGAAATATTGCATTGTACCTATAGAATTTAAAACGGCGAAATATTATGCTTCCAATAATAGTGAAATTATTCCACTATAATAGTGGAGACTCATTATTAATTGTATTTTATTGTCATTACTTAAAATAATATAACTGCATTCATATCAGGCGCTTAAATCTTTAATTAGCATATTATACCTACACTTCGAGATTTAAGTTTGACTAAAAATTTATATCTGTCTGTCTATTCATGCGATTACTTTGGAGCAGTTTAAGATGTTGACTTGAAATTTGGTACACTTATGCATTATAAGAAGGTCGGAAACTAGATTATATTTTAGGCTTATTCCGGTGAGGGTAGGATATTAAAAAATAAAGGAGGAGGCAAAATGTTAAAAGAGGGTAAAATTGAAGTATTTGGATGAGGGTAAAATCATACAATTGATCAAAAGAGGGTAAAAGTTGAGTCATTTATAGGTAGATGAAAGTAAAATCACATAATTGAGGGTACATTAATAGTTAACAGAGGGTAAAACAGAAACATTTGCATTTGAATGAGGGTAAAATCATACAATTGAGGGTACATTAATTACTATAACATAAAATGTAACTTATACATCACATTTCTGCAATCCCCATTTACATACATGGCATCTGGATTGTGATGGCGGAGGGCCATCCACATGAATATGCCATTCAGGTCGATTGTGTTGTACATAACAAAGTAGTTGAATCTGAAGTCTGAAATTTTGTGTGTACTCCCGTGATAGCTCGGACCATGTATAGTTCAGCTGGACCAACTCTTTCAATTAGATACATGAATGGAAAATTCTGGAGCTCTTCTTCAGTAAAATCGTACAAGTTTTTACCGTTTCTGTGCTTGTTTACTAGTTCCATCGTTAAACAGTTCGAACAACTCATTTCATGATACATCTTGGAATACTAATAACAATCGATTTACACACCAACAACGAAGAACAAACTGCTATGTACCAAATCACGAAATAATCTGCCTCGTGTCCCATTCCAGAATCTGTATTTGTAGTATTATTAGTAGTGGTAAGAGTAATAGGAGAGGAGGGTTTGCTATAGAGTTCCAACCACTCATAATCTTGAGTGAAGCCATTACCCTTTCTTAATTTTAGTTTGTAAATAGTGCTGTTGGTGTGTATAGGATATCTGAGCGTTGGTGAATAATTATTTGCATACTGCTCCAACCTTCCCCATTTAGAAGGCCAGCTTTCATTTCGTGTTAAAAACCTCTCTGATATTGTAAGGGTTGTATAAAAAAGAAAACTTTGAAAAACGGCTTGTAACACTATAAATTGCGAGGGTATCATTGTGATATCTATAAACAAACTAATCTTTACATTGATTGACATGAATTTATATTCTGGATAAAGGAGGGATAAGTTTAAGTATTTACAAGTTTTTATAAATTTGATTTTATTAAATATTAATTACAATTTATTTGAGAACCTTAGCTTATTTTTAAATACTTTCTCATCCCAGATATTTAGTTCCTCGTGAGGTATATTAATTTTATTTTTTTCTTGAAGATAACTGTGACCAATTCGCTCTTTCTGTCTAAATTCTTGTTTTTCTGTCTTGCTCTTCCCAATAGGTGGGTGGATGTCTGATTATATCCTCATCTTTCATAAATTTCTCAGGATTGTGGCTTGGAGAATAATCGTCATCATAGTTTTCCTGAGATTGTTCTTTCACACACTACATATCTCACTTTCAGAACGTTTCACGAATAGGTGAGTTTAGTATATGGAACTGGTCGTGTACGTAAAACCAAAATACTTTAATTGGTTTAGTTTGTTTACACATACGCGTATAAACTTAATATCAGATTAGGTTTACTGAACCAAGAATTGCTGGAAATATACCATACACTAATAATTCTACGGCAAACACAACACTGTTTTGTCTCCACTACATCTAACATATCTTCTTTCTATGCTATTGTATCTCTGTTGAAACATATTAACAAAGTTGTTTCTGATTCCGCGCATTATATCATAGGCCTGCCTACTCCAAACTCATATTTATCACACCAGTTATCTACGCAGCATATGTTCCGAGGATCACATGTGCAGTCGGTTCCCAGCATCGACATGTCTGACTCACCAGATGTCTAACATCTGCACACCATATGTTGTTCCCCTCAGGTCATTCACCTCGTAACCGCATACCCCTATATGACGCATACCATCTGCTATATCCAGATGTTGTCTAGGCAGCACATGTTGTTCCCCTCGTACACACATATCCCTTAACGGTATTACCATCTGTCTAGTATGACTCATCGCATCTCTCTCCTGCATTCCCCTATATGATGTGTCGCGCTCTGATTGGCTAATCACATATGAAAGTATAAAAATACTTAGTAATACCGCAATGTTTTAAAACCATGCTAATTATAATCCAGATAATAAAAACCTTAGTAAAGGAGATGATCATTCATTTTCACTTCATACAGTAGACTCAAAAACATCACTTTTTGTAGAAATCGTGCTTCAATGTAACAAATGCTATGAAACAATTTTACTGAAAATGAAAACCAAACCAAAACATCTTCAAACGGATATGGGGAAGTGAGTTCTATAATAAAGAATTTAAAGAATTAATGAATAAATTTAAAATTAACCATTACAGTATATATTCCAATTTAAAAGCTAGTGTGGTGGAACGGGGTAAATCGCACCTTAAAAAATTTAATGTGGCGACAATTTAGTTTACAAGGAAACTTTAAGTGGTTAAATGTTTTGCTGGATATTGTTGTAACATATAATAACAGAAAGACGAAAAACATTTATTACAAAAATATCTATAGCTATTTAAAGACGAAGATCCACGAAAACAAAAATTCAGCTTAAGTGACTTTGTAAGGATATGCAAATACCGAGAAGCATTTACAAAAGGATACACACCAACTGGTCAAATGAAGTTTTTAAGATATGGAAAGTATGCAATATTAATCCTACCACCTACTTCTTAGAGGTTTTTATGAATACGAAATTCAAAAAAGTATCCCCATGTATATCTTATGGAGAAGATTTTACGGCGTAAGAGGGAGCAAACTTAAATGGCTAGGGTTAAACAGCATCCACAGTTCATGGATTAATAAAAATGAGTTAGTCTAATGTAAACAAACATTTCGTATTGTTAAATAAAATAAATTATATTTATTACTTTTTTTACCTTTCATTAAAAATTTTAAATCTATGATTTTTATCTAAAATATTGTCAAGACACTTTGATGTTTCATCGACTCTTCTATGAAAACGTAATCTGTCCGCTGCCGAATGTTCCCAATATTTTTTCTAGATGAATTATATGCATAGCTCCATGTTATGAGATGATGAATTTGATTATGTTTTTCGTTAAACGTGACTTTTTTTCATTATACTATTGCACTATATTTGTTTTTTGAAAATTTCTGGATATATGAAAATTAGTTCCAAAACAATACAAATATTTTTAGAGTGGAATGAAAAATAATATTAACTGAAAAAAAAATTTTTTTTGCTAATTATTATTTACTAACTTCTACAAATCTTATCACAGATAAGTATAACATATATCTTTTTAAACAATTATTTTCAATCAACTAAAAGAATAAAGTCGGCCTTGATAGTACTTCCCCATCATAGTCAATTTGATATGAATGAAATTAAATAATTTTATTTCGTTTACTTCGTTTGTTTCGTTTTATCTTATCTCATTTGTCTCATTTGCCTCATTTTTCTCAATTGTATCATTTATCTCATGTGTGCCTTTGTCTCATTTGTTTTATTTTCTCAACTGTCTCGTTTGTCTCATTTATCTCATATTTTATTTACCCATCATATTTATCTTATTTATTTTATTTTGTTTATATTAATTATTTTATATAAATAAGTAAAGTAAATAAACACCACCATAGAAATTGAACAAGTCGAAGCTGCATGGACGAATGTTAAACTGATGAAAACGCAGACACACAACCATTCCCACCGACATTGCCAGTGCCGGTGGCGGAATTCGATACCGCAGTTACGATAGAGAGATTATCTGGCCACACTAGGCAACTACTTCACCGAGCCGGTTTAAATGGAAACAATATTTACAAATAAAATAATCTATTTCTTTCATGTCAAATTGATTATGACGATGAGAGAGGTACTGTCGAGGAGCACCTTAGCCGCAACTGATTTTTTTGTGGTCATTTTCAAATTTTATCAAAACT
This sequence comes from Rhamnusium bicolor, assembly GCA_029963845.1. NCBI lineage: Eukaryota > Metazoa > Arthropoda > Insecta > Coleoptera > Cerambycidae > Rhamnusium > Rhamnusium bicolor. The sequence goes on from JANEYF010004438.1 coordinate 62,171, forward strand.
CGTGTTAAATTGATGTGTTAATTTAAAATATATTTTTTCAAAATAAACTAAATTTAATGCCTATCAAATTGAAGATCAAATTTAACCAGATATAAATTCTTGTAATTCTGATATCAACACTACTTTGTCAATAATTAATTGATTAAAATTATTAATCGTCGAAGACAAAAAAATCTTAAGAGCAATACTATTTTGCAATTAGATGATATTTCTGCCATACATAGAGTGGACTTTGACGTGTCGCTAAACAATTTGGGGTTGTTAAAAGAAATATGATCTAGACACAATATTCATTTGGTGTGTCAACAGACTTCTACTACTGAAGAATGGTGATATCTTGGATATAGGTACAGGGTCAGTACTGCCTTCATCAGAAGATACATATCATCTGGTGCATCTATAGAAATTTTTCGATCTATTCTCTACTAAATACTTAAGACTCCTTTGAAAATCACAGTTATTTCGTTACAGAAAAACTCTTAATTTTGGATATTTGGAAATATCTCGGTTATGCTTCGGATCGTAAACAACACCCTTGACCGCCAAATATATTTACCCTTCTCTGTACACAAATAACTTTTGTGGACTCCCCAGACTTTGAAGAGCACCTCATGGATATTTCGTCTGAAGAACAGTACTCGGTAAGATAAATTGTTATAAATTATTTTTATATTTTGTAATATCTTATAACTAACATATGATTACATTATTTTACGAGAAAATGACAATTCACTTAAAACTATGCAAACAAATGTTGTAAAAACTGTCCTACAATTTTTTAAATACTATTATATTTTGTAATTATATCCATTCCCACCCTTAATCAGTCATGGGAATGAAATTGAGTTTATTTCAAAACGCTTTACAGGCTAATATTTCCAAGGATCTAAATCTCCTTAGGCGACGTCTTTGTGGCTTCTCAACAATCTTCCAGTTCACAATTAACATTTGAATGCTCATTTATGATCAGCACCAAGCCTATTTTATTTATCATAAATCTTTATAAGTTCTCGTACTGTTCGCTGTGAATAATAATTATAAATATTTTAAATATAAATTTGATAGAATGTTGATGTAAATACAGATTTATTTCAGAAGTTAGAATAATACTGAGTAAACATTTAACAGAGAACGCATACATTTTCTAAAAATAAGCAGTTTTTTAACTAGATGAACATATACGTGTAATTGATTCACAAGCAAGGTTATATATACATAACCATAACTTTGTGTGAGGAAAATCCGGCGACGAAGATTTGGAATAAAATTATGTGCCCTCGACTGATTCATTTAAGAAAGTCATATTTACCAAAAGACTGTTTGTATACAGTCTGTCTGAAATGATTGATTTCGGTCCTTGGCCAAGAACACTGATAAATTTTAATCTGTTGTGTGTCGAATGTCTACATATATGTATATTTTATTGATGTTTAAATCGATTGGTTATTATAATTGTTATGCCTACAGACTTGGTTTTAAAAAATAGTTTTTCTGTTGTGGAACTTTACATAATTATTTGGCTAGGCCCTGAAGAAGTTTAACTATATTAAACGAAACGTGGCTGTGGTTTTTATTTTAACCTATTGTCCTGGTTCCGACAATTTCAACCTGTAGATAATTGTTAAGTACTTAAATATACACTTTTTTTCTTCAATCATATTAATTACCATTTCTAACATATTTATTTAATTATTATAAAAAACCAGGTCAAATTTATTTCATGTGTAGTAATCAAAACAAAAGAAGCAAATAATGCAACTAATGCAAATGGTGCATTCTTTGCCAACAGTTTTACTAGGACAAGTTCATTAGGTGTGTTATGTATTTGTTATTATTTTTTAATCTTTATTATGATATTAGGTAGTATAAATAGAATTGTATTTTTCTTAATAAATCAGTTTCAACTAATCTGTTGTTTCATCTTAAATACTCCTTTCCAAGCCTAATTCAGGACGTGAGGCTGCGTCCAGGAAGTATTAACCACCACAAACCATAGTCAGACTCCAAACTACTGTATAATCCACCCTTCTTCTATGTCTCTGCCAGTGGTCCCTCGAGCCGTAAGAAGCCATTGGTCACGGTCGTACAATAATGTTAACTAATAATTAACATTTTGAAAATCAGATCTCTTAATCACAAAAACTGGATGTAATATCACGAGCCAAACTTATGTGTTTTACAGCAGAGATGTGACGTGTTCATGGATGATAAAAATCTGTATTTCTGTCAAAAATGTGGATACAGACAACAAGTGATTACCTCGAGTTCTATAAAGAATTTTATCAATCACATACTTATTCAAACAAGAGGTGGTCATCGGTCACAATGTAGCTGGATATGACACTCAAATTTATCCTTAACTATTTCCTCTTCAGTACAGACCTCAACCCTGAACCAATAAGTATGAGGGGGACAAAAATTATTATGATGGAATTGGGTAATGTAAAATTTTTTGGACTCACTCAATTATTTCCCCATGGCCCTCTCTAAGCTACCTAAAGCTTTTGACTTGCAAGAATTCAAAAAGGGTTACTTTTCCCATCACTTCAATACAACAGCCAACGCGAACTATATTGGACCCTTACCGGCACTGGAAAATTACGACCCAGACAACATGAAAGACGATACCCGATGCCAATTTCTAAAGTGGTATGAAAAACATAGAAACAGTACATTATGCGGAGACATTATTGATTACTGTATTTCAGATGTGAATATTTTGACTCAAGCAAGTATTAAATTTCGGCAGCAGCTGATTGACACCTGAAACGTTTGTCCTTTTACTGAAGCCTGTACCATAGCCTCTGCTTGTAACAAGGTTTACAGACGAAATTTTCTTCATCCCAACACTATAGGTATGATTCTGAAGAATGGTTATAGGTGGACGGACAACCAAAGCAAAATTGCTATCCATTGGCTGATATAGGAAGAACACAGTAGAGGTGTAGAAATTTTAGATACAGCCAATGGCCGGGAGATCCATCCACACAGCGTTAAAGTTGACGGATACTTTAAGGAAACAGAGCAGATCCTTGAGTTCTATGGTTGTTATTACCATGGTTGCCCTACGTGTTTTCGATTTGGTAGAGACGATCCTCTACAAGACGATCCTGCTGTAACTTTAAATCCTCGCCATGAATCCACGATTGTTAAAACCGAGAGACTTATAGAACTGGAGTACAAGGTTGTGGAAATATGGGAGTGCGAATTTAGAAGACTAGTAAAAACCGACAAGGAAATAGAGAAATATACAGACTACTTACCAATATTCTCCTAAACGCTAGAGATGCCTTTTATGGAGGACGCACAGGGAATGTAAAGATATACTACAAGTGTCTTCCAGGAGAAAGTATCAGGTATGTGGACGTGTGCAGCCTGTATCCATAGGTTTGTAAGTACGGCAAATTCCCCATTGACCATCCCGAGGTTTACGTAAGAGATGAATGCCCTAATGATATGACCAATATCGATGGAGTGATAAAATGTAAGATCTTACCACCTCAGGAGCCCTACCACCCTGTGTTACCTATAAAAATGAATGATAAACTCATGTTCGTTTTGTGTCGTACCTGTGGGGAAACACAGAGTTCTGAAGATTGTACCCATAATGAAAGCGAGAGAGCTTTAACGCTAGAGAGCTTTAACAGGTACATGGGTTATTGTAGAGGTGTTAACAGCTGTGACGAAGGGATACAAAATAATTCAGACATATAAAATTTGGAAGTATGACGTTCAGCAGTATGACAAAACTGCAAATATTTCCGGTTTGTATACCGCTATGATGAATAAATTCATCAAGATAAAGCAACAGGCATCCGGTTGGCATTCACACTGTAATGTAGAACAGGAACAGGAGAGATATATCGAACAATTTTTTGTTAGAGAAGTGTAAAGTTAGAATTTTCTAAGATTCTTGTAAACCCTGGTCTCCGATCTTTGGCTAAACTTATTTTAAATTCACTATGGGGCAAGTTCGGATAGCGAGAAAACCAGTCCAAGACAAAAATTATTAACGATTCCCGTGAATTCTTTGGAATTATGTCCAACCCCGGGATATGTGTTAAGTGCGTACTTCTTATAAACAAGAACACCCTTATTGTAAACTATGAGCCTAAGGAGGAAGTCTACAATCCCCTAACAAATTTGTTTGAGGATTTTAACGACGTATTTTCTAAATCATCCATGTATATGGGACTCACAGACCTAACACAACATAAAATAGATGTTGAGAATGCGGAACCTATTAAATATCGTCCATACAAAGTATCACGAAAAGAACGTGATATAATTGATCAGCACATTACCGAAATGTTGGAAAAAATATTATTAGACCGAGTCATTCTCCATGGGCGAGTTTCGTAGTTCTGGTTAAGAAAAAAGATGGAAGTATTCGATTTTGTGTAGACTATAGGAAACTAAATAATGTAAACAGGAAATCAACGTATCCCATCCCAAATATTGACGATATTCTGACGTATCTAGGCAAGACAAAATATTACTCTACATTGGATATGTTTAGTGGTTATTGGCAGGTGAATATAGAAGATTCAAAAAAATATACAGCATTTATCGCCCAAGGTCATGGACTGTATGAATTTAATATATTAAGTTTTGGGTTATGCAATGCTCCGGCAACTTTTCAACATCACGCCGATAGGGTATTTCGAGGAATGTAATGGAAGGATGTGTTAATATATCTTGACGATACTATAATATTTTCCGAAACACTAGAAGAACATCTAGAAAAACTGAGACAGGTTTTTCAACGCCTACTTGAAGCAGGTCTCATGATGAAGCCTAGTAAATGCATATACATACAAGAAAATGTTAAGATATTGGGGCATATTGTAAGTAAGGATCGCATAGTACCAGATAAAAACACCCTTCGGGCTATTAAAGAATTTCCAGTACCAAAAACAATAAAAAATATTCAAAGTTTAATTTACCTTCTAGGAAATTTATAAGGATTTTTCCAAAATAGCTAGACCACTTCATTTAGCCACCAAGAAAGATACAAGATATATTTGGGAGACATCTCAACAAGAAGCATTTGAGACTATAAAGGAAAAACTGCTTTCGGCTCCTGTGCTTCATTATTTTAATCTAAATATAGGCTGGGAAATAAGGGTTGATGCATGCACGCACGGAATTGGAGAAATATTATTGCAGCAAGGAAAGAGGGACAATACCACCCTGTGGCCTATATAAGTAGTAAGTAGTAAGCTGTCTAAATGCAGACAAAACTATACGATAACCGAGTTAGAGGGGCTGGCCGCCATATGGGCATATGAGACATAATATACGGTAGACCGATAAAAATAGTCACTGACCATCATGCATTTTGTTGCACCGGCCTCAGGAAACGGAGCACAAACTATAAGTTTGATTATGATTGAATAGCAGCACTGCCTATCTTGAAACCCTATGTTAGACACAAGAACGGAAATCGCCAATATTGATGTGGACGACATTCTGATATTTCTCCCTTTACATTGTGTCATGGCTAATGAACAAAATAAAAATGAAAAAATAATTCACAAAAAATTCCTCTGTCATGAATTACCCGATGAAGCAGCTATTACCCATGTTATCCCAGCGGCCTGGTCAAATTTGAGATCCTTGAGAGATTTGAGATCCCCAAATTACAACACCCTCCACAATACCTAGATTTAAAAGAACTATTCAATCAAAATTGGACACTTCATGTCCCACATCTAAACTTATCCTCGACAAATGACAATATACAGGAAATAACAGATAATG
>JANEYF010004439.1:0-258537 GCA_029963845.1 Rhamnusium bicolor
CCAAATCTATAAGAATGTTGACAGTGTTAGCCAGCCTAAGCATAGTGAGAAGGGGACAGCGAGTGGTGATCAACAATGTGGGCATATTAAACATCAACATATTACGGTTTCGTCGGGGCGGTACATGAAATGGTATTAATTTTAAAATATCCGATGTATTTGATATACTATTTACAATTTTGTATAAAAACATTAGCTGTGCTACTTTACGTCTCATATCCAAACAAGCTATATTAAATTCCATCCTCAGCTGTGAGGATCTAACATAGTTATAATTTGGTCTTACATGATATTTTTTGTAATATAAATATCTAAGAAATTTGTTTTGCACTTTTTCTACTGAGTCTAGATAAGTTTGGGGTTGAGAATGCCAAATTATTGCACCGAATTCTAATTTAGACCTTACCAATGCATAGTACAGGGTTGTAATTGCTTTTATGTTTGTGAAAGTATTTGTTTGTCTTATTATAAAACCTAGCATTCGATTGGCTGAAGCCGATACGTTATCTATGTGCTCATGGAAAGACAGTTGGCCATCATAAGTAACCCCTAGATCTTTAACGCTGTTAACTCGCGTTAAATTTATTTCATTCATTTTGTAGGCAAACACAATGGGATCCCTCTTTCTGATAATTGATATTTGGAAACACTTTTTGATGTTAAATTGTAATTTAAAATCACAACTCCATTTAAAAATACTATCGATATCTTTCTGGAGCTCCTCACAGTCACTGATTGATTTAATTTTTTTGTATATTTTAAAATCATCAGCAAAAAGTAGACATTTTGAAAATTTGAAAACAGACGGCAAATCATTAATAAATAGTACAAACAATAGCGGTCCTAAATTTTAACCTTGAGGTACTCCAGAATTAGCATAGTATTTTCCAGAGGTGTTCCCATTATGTCTGACTACAAAACATCTGGATTGTAAGTAATTTTTTAACAGCAGCATAATCTTTTCAGACAAACCAAACTTATCTAACTTTTGTAATAATACATCGTGATCAACTTTGTCAAAAGCTTTGCTGAAATCTGTAAATATAGTGTCAAGTTGCATTTTCTTCTCCAAAGTATCATAACCGTAATTCGTAAATAATAATAAGTTAGTATTAATTGATTTGTTTCAAATGAAACCATGCTGCTCCTCAGCCAAACTGCCTTCCACGTGTCTTATTAAGTGAGAATATATAATTTGTTGAAATAGTTTAGCCGGTGCACACATTATAGCAATACCTCTATAATTTTCAATATCCATTCTATTCCCCGACTTGTAAATTGGAGTATATATCGCCAATTTCCAAGCAGTGGGAAAAGTGGAATATTTTAAAATTAAGTTAAAGATATGTAGCAAAGGGACTCGTAACCATTCTTGACACCCTTTAATTATGTATGGTGGAATCCCATCAACCACAACTGCCTTTTTTAGGTTTCAGTTTCTTAATAGCCAAGTTATAATCTGACTCACAAATCTGGTTGAGGCTAAATAAATTATTACAATAACTTTCAGTGTTACCTGTAAAATCAAGTGTATAATTTGATCTGTCTGTATTATAAGTTGTAGAAAAAAACTCAGCAAATTGTTCAGCTGTTTCGTTATCAGATACTTTATTTTCCTTGTATATATATTCCGTATTATGCGAACATTCCCCTTTCCTTTTCCCAACATAATTCCAAAACACATTTACGTCGCTAATCAAATTCTGTTCAATGATACTTAAGTAATTTTTGTATGCTGATTTTATTAGTCGCTTTAACTTTCGCCTGGTCTCAATAAATAAGCTATTATAATGTTCTGAAATAAATCTTGATTTTTAACACGCTTTTATTAGCTTCACCTGTATGTTTGCTTGCTTGCTTGTTTGTTTGCTTGTTTGTTTGTTTGTTTGCTTGTTTGTTTGTAACCGACTCTTTGGACTCGATTTTGACCCACTTTAAACGGACAGATTTAATTGAAACTTTGTACACTTACGAAGAACCGGTAACAATACAATAATTTGATAAGTTTATATCATTATCCTGATCAGGATCGCCAATCCTTTCCTCACATATCCCTGCGTGAAAGTAAACGCTGAATATGTAAGTAGATTCCGTAATTGTTAATTAGCTCGGTGGTCGAGTGGGTTAAGGCAGTCGACGCGAAACGACGGACTCCTCGGGCGTGAGTTCAAATCCAATGGCTGAAATAAAAAAATATTTTTTTTTTTCAGAAATATCTGTTGGATTGTAATATGTTATAATATCAGCATCAATAAGCAATATAAATATAGTTTAAAGAAACTAAAAAACACGCTTTCATAGCACATCAAACTAAAAAGTGAAAAATAAATACAGTTTAAAAAAACTAAAAACACGCTTTTAAAGCACATCAAACTAAAAAGTGAAAAATAATTATTAATATAAACTGAAAACAATAATGAACGAAAAATACTAGTATTATTGTGAAAAAAGCGTGGGGCGCTTTTGCCATATTTTTCGTATATCGAGCAACCCACGCTTTTTTTCACAATAATACTAGTATTTTTCGTTCATTATTGTTTTCAGTTTATATTAATAATTATTTTTCACTTTTTTAGTTTGATGTGCTTTAAAAGCGTGTTTTTTAGTTTTTTTAAACTATATTTATTTATATCTATTTTTATCCTTCAGTAGGTTTATGATTTCTTTATTGAACCAAGTGGGAAATTTTTTCTTTTTACAATTGAAATTAAATTTGGGAACATGTATATCAAAAACTTTGTTTAAAATTTCGTACATTTTTTCCAGAGCTAAATTTACGTCATTGTGAGCCAGAACATTCTCCCAGTTAACTTCCCCTTATATTTTCACATAACCCTAAGAAGTCTGCTTTTTTTAAAATTGTACCTAAAATCATTGTTAAACTTTACTCTATCGTTTTGATTGCTTTGGTCATATTTTATATTGATTTCTAAAGCCGGGTGGTATAAGTCTTCATTAACAAATGGTAATATTTCTTTCGCAACGTGACACCTCTTAATATTTACTTCTGAACTTATTATTAAATCTAATGTTCTACCTTGTGAATTTGTTATATTGTTGTATAGCATCAGTGAATTTAAGTTCATAAAACCATTTAGGCTGCTAAATTTGTTGCTCATATTATGAAATACAGTATTTATGCCAATCACCTCTGGTATATTAAAATCTCCAAATATATATACGTAGCTGTTAAGATTTATTTGATCCTGTAAAAAACTAAATAATTCTCTATAATAATTGTCCGTACCACTTGGTGGCATGTAGACAGCAACTAAACAATATTTTGTACCGCCTTTAACTCTAATATTTACTGACAAAGCCTCAAAACCGCTTGCCTTTTTTGTAATGTTAAGAATTTTGTATTTCTGAATATACAGCAATAAGAACCCCTCCTCCTCTAGATTTACTTGTAAGTTCAAGATCTCTGTCACATCTTGAAATGTTATATGTATCAGTGTCTACCAGTTCGCCATCCGCTATGCCCTCTCTCAACCATGCCTCGACCGCTATAACAACGTCAAAATTCTGTTCAACACTATTTTTATAAAAAATCCTGCGTCTTTGTTCCTAGACCTCTACAATTTTGAAAATATATCCTCAAATTACACATTTTTCCTTATAGATGTACAATAAATATGATGCAGAGATCAAAAGTATAGCTCTATATATGTAAACATTTATTTTATAGCCAAATTAATATAATTATGATAAAGAAAACAAGTATATTAATATATTATAATGATAATTATTGAATATGAATTCGCTCACAGTTTTTACTCCTTAATTTTGCTCACCCAGTATGTCATTTTTCAAAGTTACCGCGTCTGCCTCAGTGTCAACGGCTATCTTCTTTTCCTTAAGGTGGGCATAGACTGCAATTTTATTTCACAATTTTACATGTACGGGTAAAATTGTCCAGTAAGATCGCCACAATGGAATAACACACACACTGGCCATCTTCATTGTCAGTTTTACCTATTCCGCGATGCAACGAAAACATATGTTAGCAATGGCAGCTGCGTTAGCTGTAAAAAAGAAAAAGAGAAAAAGCGTTCGAAATGGACAAAAAGATTGGCTTTTAAAAAGGTCGCAGTTTTCTCATGTCAACTTGTTGGTTGAGTTAAAACTAGAAAAAGCTGACTTCATAGACCTTGTTCTTTAATATTTTATTGGAATATTCGGGTAAATTTATTTTCCACAGACATGGATAGCTTCTATACAGTTCTATAAACTTTATGACGAAATCCTTGCTCCAGGTTCTGGTATCCATTATAATATAACAATAAATGAAACAACGAACTACCACTGACAAAACTGAGCGTGTAAAATTGTGGAGCTCATAGACACGCCGATTTATATTAACATGTATAACGTACGGGTAAAATTTCAAGCGCCGACGGAAATTAAAATTGCCGAGTAAAATTGTCCAGTTCAAGCCATACACCACAATTTTACGCGCACAATTTTACCCGTACGTGTAAAATTGTGAAATAAAATTGCAGTCTATGCCCACCTTTATGAATCACCATAACTCTTCCATACTTGGTCCAGCACATATCTCCTTTTATTTCGCGTATTATTTTGTAGATTCCTAGGTTTTTTGTGGTCAACATTTCCGTTATGAGTAGTTTTGTACCTTTTAGTTTCTTCTTTGAATAAAAAAACGGAATCTCGCATCCAGCGCAGAGCAAAATCAACGACTATCGGTCTTGGTTTTTTAGAACTTTGTTTTTGTCCCAGGCGATAACAGTAATTAATATCACGTTATTCAATTTGATGATTGAGTTTATTTAAAAAATAGATTTTGTATAATTTCGTAAATATTTCCATCACCTTCCTTCAACCCATGAATAAGCAATATATTATTATTCTGATTTATTAACAATTTCTCTGTATTACTCGCCGATTTATCCATGCTAACTTGAAGTTCCTTTATATCGTTTTTTATTTTATTTAGGCTAGTATTTATATCCTGCTCGTTTCTTGAAAATATTATTCAATTCACTTTTATCATAATTAGTTGTGGGACCCTCTGTAGTGGACCCTGTAGACGAATTAAATAATTTCTTCACTTCTATTATACTTTGTTGAAATTGATCAGCTAGTTCGTCTACACGGGTATTAAGTTATTTTATGCTTTTAGCCATTTTAGTACCAATTAACTGTCAACTTTTACACAATTCACATTAACTTATAAATACAATTTGGTTTTTGCACAATTGCATTACTTTTATTTAGTCCTACACTACTTTTTATTGAATAGTTCTAGAGCTACACTCACAACGACCGCTCACTCGCTTGCCATGTATATATATGGAGAGGATCACCGACTGTGGTATCTCCTCTCTTTTAGGCATATTTTTGCAATCCTTCTAGCATTCATCTAGCGATGGGCTATCGTGATTTTTCGCAACGTGATTCATTCGAGATCACGTTTTAGCAACTACATATGTACAGTCTGCTTTTACAGTGGATCGCATCACGCTTTCACGTTTAAGTAGCTTATTCGCTTTTGAATGATTCCTTTTCGACTATTCCAAGAACGCAAATTATTTGAGCTAAACTGTGATTACGTCATGGTTTTGATGCAAATTTTCGAACAGTTGTGATCAGTGATTTTTTGATATTAGTGAAAAAATCACAGCTAGAGAAATATCTCCCATCACTACGGTCGTCGTAATTTTATTACTAGAATAAACCTCAGTCATTATTATTTTAACAAGGCACGCTAGAGATTAGGCTCCTACATATGGTAGCGACTGGTGATTTTAGTGTTGTAAATATTCGAATGATTTTGATATTCGAATGATACGGAATCGAATTAAAATAATATTAGAGTTAATCATCTGATGCGTATCCATTTCTCGAATATTATTTAGGAACACACGCCGAATGCGTTATGTACATGATACGGATGAGGGAAACCCTTGAACCGGTTGTGGGTTGAATGCCCAGATCAGAAATAGTCAGTTATACCGTAGTTGTACCATATACAGAGTAATCCACCATAAATTCATCCCCCTCTAACTTCGTCATTTATGAACATATTTAAAAATTTCAAAAACCAAATTATAGAATTTTTTCAAAGATTTTAATATATACTATTTAGTATCTCCGAAATTAGAAGGGATAAGATTATAAACTTTTTTCTAATGGAACACTATATTTCGTTCGAAAATCAGATTCGCTGTTTTTTTTTCTGATTTAAAAAAATACATACTTTTACATATTTGTCTTTATTAGTTTTAATGATATTGTCCAAATAATCATTTTATTTTATTACATAAAATCGTCCCCAGAACATTTGACCTTAAGTAGGCTTTGATATTTATTGAGACAATAACCTATTGCAGATATGTCAAATCAATATTTATCTGACAATTTAACCAATTTTTGCTTGCGCAAAATCTATATTTTAAAAATATATTATTCAGTCCAAGTAAGAATGAACATTTTTACGGTGTACTTATGTAGAAAATAATAAAAATTCAAAAGCTGCCCACCGAGAATATCGGCTTTTATATCCAGATCGTCCAGTTCCTGGACTTGCTTTTCTTAGTCGTACTAAAAAAGTCAAAAAAAGCAAGGCGTGAGCACTTAATATGATTATACTTGCTGTCTTGGCTTTTTTTTTTTTTGGCAAAGAAATTATTTTTTTACATTTTAGTACGACCAAGAAAAGCAAGTTTTTTGAAAAAAAATTTTTTTTTTATTCTCTACTTTTTAATTAAATTATTATCATATATTAAATATACTTTTGCAGATTTTTCAATTTCCACCCCCGCTCCCCTTACGTGGAGCGTTCATCAATTGGTTATGTCAGGAAGTGTGGTAAATGAAGGATGCAAGATTTAAAGATAAACATTGTGACTACATTGTGAGTTAAAGAAAAGCAAGTAAAAGTGTGTGAAATAAGATGGCAAATTGTGGATCTCTGGCGAATAGAAAAAAATTAAGAAATATTAATGAGGACCGAGAGTTACAAGTCTTATTATATTTTCAAGAAGGTCGCAAGTGGTCCATCAGAGATGTCTCAAGATATATACGTATTCCTTATACTACAATACAGAGAATACCACACAAATATAAATATACAGCTAGAAAGCCTAGATTTTTGCAAAAGTTGTTCCCCAATGATTAGAATACATTAGAATTTTGTCAAATAATTTTGGATACAGACACAATCATAAAATGTTTAGACGCATTTTTTGGACTAATGAGGCGTCCTTTACAACTGCGGGAATATGTAACAGAAAAAATAATCATTACTGGGCAACAGAAAATCTTCATATAGTCGAAGAAACACAGTTTCAAGGACGTCGAGGTTTGAACATGTGGGCAGGAATTATTCATAAATCAAATAATATACGCATTTTTTGATGGAGATATGAACGGTGAAAAATATTTGCAGATTTTAAGAGAAAATGCTGAGAATTACCTAGAACATATTCCATTGAACGAAGTGTTCGATATAATTTGGCAGCAAGATGGTGCAACTTGCCACAACACACTACAAGTAACAAATTACCTGAACCAACATTTTGACTAGTGGACAGACAGGAATGGACCAATAAGATGGCCACCAAGAAGTCCCGATTTGACTCCACTCGATTTTTTATGTAAAATGGAAGTTTATAAACAAAGGCTCAATAGCATCGATGATCTACGAGAAAAAATTATCGCTATGATTAATAATATAAATAACAACAGTATCCTTGAAGACATAGGTAGACATTTTTATAAAAGAATTAATCTATGCTTTCAAAATGATGGGTCACATGTAGAACAATTATTTTAACTCTTAATTTAGCTTAATATTTATGTTTGTGTAGTATTCTCTGTATTGTAGTATAAGGAATACCTATATCTCTTGAGGCATTTCTGATGGACCTCTTGCGATCTTCTTGAAAATATAATAAGACTTGTAACTCTCGGTCATCACTAATATTTCTTAATTTTTTTTCTATTCGCCGGAGATCCACAATTTGCCATCCTATTCCACACGTTTTTGAATATGTTATTGTAAAGAACTGGACGATCTGGATATCTGCTTGTGTTTATCTGTTGATTTAATTATTTATTATTATGGTTATTTTATTTATAACAATCCGCTTATCAAGTGTACATTAACTCAATTTCAATCTCCAAAATTATTTGACAAAATCCAATATATTCTTATCATTGGGGAACAATTTTTGCAACAAACTAGGCTTTCTGGCTGTATATTTCTGTTTGTGTAGTATTCTCTGTATTGTAGTATAAGGATACCTATATCTCTTGAGACATCTCTGATGGATTTCTTGCGATCTTCTTTAAAATATAATAAGACTTGTAATCCGCGGTCCTCATTAATATTTCTTAATTTTTTCTATTCGCCTGCGATCCACAATTTGTCATCTTATTCCACACGTTTTTGAATATGTGATTGTAAGGAACTGGACGAACTAGATATCTGTTTGTGTTTATCTGTTCATTTAATTGATCATTTATTATGGTTATTTTATTTGTAACAATCCGCTAACCAAGTGTGCTTCAACTCAATTAGCATTGGTATAAAAAAAATACTATAAAACATTAAAAGTGGGTTAATTGTCCATTGATCAATCATCAAATAATAATGATTTGACATATCTGCAATAGGTAATTGTATCAATAAATATCAAAGCCAACTTAAGTTCAATTGTTCTGCGGACGATTTTATGTAATAAAATAAAATGATTATTTGGGCAATATCATCAAAACTACTAAAGACAAATATGTAAATGTATATATTTTTGAAATCAGAAAAAAACAGCGAATCTGATTTTCAAACAAAATATAGTGATTATCATTAAAAAAAAGTATATTAGTATCTCTTTTAATTTCGGAGATGTATTTTTCTAAAAGTATATTAAAATCTTTGAAAAAAAAACTCTATAATTTGGTTTTTGAAATTTTGGAATCCGTTCATAAATGACATAGAGCCCCCCTCTAACGTGAATTTATGGTGGATCACTCTGTACATGTAGGAGAGCGCGTGCGGCATGAACTATTTTTAGGTTAGTCTTGTGTCATGTGTTATGTGACTTAGGGCCGGTATATCCATTTCCTGGTGAAGTTACCAAACAGATAAATTTAAGAATAATACTTTTAAACCAGTAAAATAATAATCACTATTTATCTATTTTTGCAGAACATTTATTCCATATGAGAATATACCTCGTTATGATCAGTTTCTTACAAAAATAGAGACGTAATAATTAATATAAATCTGTTTGTTAACTAACAGCCACTCAACCAGAAGTTTTATACCAATCTATTCCCGCAGAAAAAATGTCCCGATAACTACAGATTCCTGGCCCTCAACAAACTTGTTAGTAAAGTATGCGCTGTGTTAATGTCAAAATAACCACTAACCTCTATTGCTGCACGTCAGCACTCCTATCGCGTTTCTCACCAAATTCAGATATGAAGAACAATTCGTTAAATGCTACAGAGTAGGGGTGGAAGAAAGTCGGTAACATCTTAGCATCGATAACTACAACGAAAGCAGCAGTCCCAAAATCTATTCTATCCCTAATTTCATGCAGCTGTAAATAAGAATGCAGAACTGGATACGGGTGCGCAAAAGCTAGCCTACGTTGTTCAAGAATGTGCTATCATTACCATTGCCAGGCCTACCTCAATGTTGAAAGTGTAAATTCTGCCTAAGACGATGATGACCGTCGGCGATGATGACGTCGACGATGATGAAAAATTAATATTTTCAATACATCAGACTTATCCACAATGGATTAGAGCTACAGTGGGAACCAGTTAAAAAAAACGTTTGGATAATATTATAAATTGAGCAAGACATTTAAGGAAGAAAACCGTAATAGGCGTATTCTATACCCCATTTCCCGTTCTACAGATTGACTTCTTCTGACTTTTTTGTGTAATTGAGTAATTTGCAGTCAAAACTCGCTGTGGATAAGAGTATGTATTAAGCGGAGCAGTCTGACGTACCCTTATCTTCTCGATGCATTTGTGAGAGTACTATTCATTTCGCGGAAAAAATTAATGACATTTTTTTATACAAAATTTTTAAGGAACATTTTTATATCGAAGTGTTTTGCCAGAAAGGAACGGTTTAGCAGTTAAACGAGCTAAATAGAATATGGGGATGGTTTTCATAATGTTAAGGGATGAGCCAACCACGGCAGGAATGGGAACTTTTCTTTATTGTGATTCTGGTGTCTTTCCCTAATTTTTCTGCCAAGCTTCAAAACTTTATGAATTTATCGGATATATGGCGATTTTTGGCTAAATTTTACTGGATTAAATGTGTTACGTAGATTTTAGACTTAGCTATTCCATTTCATATGATTTGACATGCTCGAGTAGAGTAGCGAACATTCCCATGTGGCATCAAAATTCCTGATGTTATTAGGAACAACAATTCAATATTCTGATTCCGTATTACTGCAACCACAGTATTAGAATTAATCCGAATATTTCAATATACGGATTCGACGGAAATTTTAATACGTATTCTTACATCACTAGGATTAACTAACTACATATTTTTGTTTTTAAGATATAAATCACCCCCACTAAAATGTTGAATTTCTTTATCTAGTTCTCTTTCAGTTTAAGTAAATAATAATAATAACATAGTAAATAATAATAGTAATATAATATTATATGTATTTGGAGAAAGAATTACAAAATAATTGGTATAAAACAAAAACATTCCTAAATTACATACAAACAAGCATGAAAAGATATCACAAAGGTTCAATAGGACCTTGACTATGACTAGAAAAAAAACAATTAGTATGAAACGTATAGATACAGAAATAATTACAAATATGTTGAGATATACATATAAATAGGTAGACAGTTACAAATTATTTCAAATACTACTTCCATTAATATTATATATACAAACATTACTAAATCATAAACACACATGTAGTTTTTAATTTTATTATTTTAATATAGAATTACGATCTGCTTTAAATTTTTGTATGTTATGACAGTATGAAGTTTAAAATTACATACAAGGTAAGTACTGATTTTTTTTATTTTTCGTTTTAAAGGTTTTTTTTTTTAAGAATTATTCAAGTCTTATAAGATATGTATTTCTGTTCGGGAAATTTCCAAAAACTTTTTTTTATATTTCTCATCAGTAGTTTTTTATTAAACACATTTTTTAATTATTAAATACGATTTGAACGAAACAACTACTCAGCGGGCAAATACCCCGACGCTGCATTGGATTATACCTTCAAATCATGATAGATCGGTAGCCAATATCATTTGTCAATTCCTAACCAGACATAGACCGGTTTCGAACTTATTAGTTCTCCTCAGTATGCCATAGGTTATGGAACAGACAAATAATAGTGGCCAACCTGCTAGTCATATACTGATTAAGGTAAATTGAGTAGTGGTGAGAGGTATGTGACACTTCTCATATGGTCCAAATTCTACTATCTGACCGACATCATAGATGTCTCTGTGGTGGATAGCGACTTGCGAAGCAAGTATCGGGAGCGGCGACCTCTAGCCCAGGTGGACTAAACTACTGTTATTAAATATGATTTGAATGAAACAACTACTCACTGGGCAAATACCCCGACCTGCATTGGATTATACCTTCAAATCATGACAGATCGGTAGCCAATATCATTTGTCAATTCCTAACCAGACATAGACCGGTTTCGAACTTATTAGTTCTCCTTAGTATGCCATAGGTTATGGAACAGACAAATGATAGTGGCCAACCTGCTAGTCATATACTGACTAAGGGAAATTGAGTAGTGGTGAGAGGTATGTGACACTTCTCATATGGTCCAAATGCTACTATCTGACCGACATCATAGATGTCGGTCAGATAGTACTGTACTTGCTTCGCAAGTCGCTATCCGCCACAGAGACATCTATGATGTCGGTCAGAAAGTAGCATTTGGACCATATGAGAAGTGTCACATACCTCTCACCACTACATATTTTTTAATGTTTCGGGTATAAAGTTATATGCCTTAGACGCGAGCTACACACGAGATCGTTGTCCAATTGTTTTAATACATTAGTTTAGCTGATACAAGATTTTTCTTATTTCTGCCATTATATACATGTTGCAACGTTATTTTTGTTTCTGAATTGCATCAGTGATAAGATTAAAAAAAATAACTGACGTGGATCTATGATTGATGTCTCTCTATACAAAGAGTCGGTAGAATAGGTAGGTTCTTTATTGTACATTATTTTAATGATTCTTTTTTGAGATTTCAATTTATTTAAATGTACCTACATTCAAAACATCTCCCCAAGCTATTACACCATATCTAATATGTGGTTCTACAAATGCCATATATGTATATTATTTTCAGATGTTTGATATCTAACACGTTTTAGAAATTTAAAAAGATGATGTACTTTTAACTTGTCGGTGATATAATTTATGTATTTATCCAATCTCAGGTGACAGTCGACAATTAACCCAAGGTATTTAGTATGCGATTTAGAGAATACTGAAAGACAATTATATTGTTTTCTAAAGTTTAATGAGAGAGGTTTAAAATCAAACCTTATGTTCGCAAAATCATTTTGTACTTATTCTCTTAAGTTGTCCCAGGTGTCACTTTCATAAAAAATTGCAGTATCATTAGCAAAACTGATGATCGTATCTTCTGAACCTATATCAAATAATATATTAAGGCAAAGGATACCCAGAATTGGCCCAAGTATGGTGTCCTGAGGTACACTATATTCAGTTGTTTCAAAACTGCTTCTGGTGTTATCCATTTCCACACATTGCTTCCTATTTGTTAGGTAACTACGGATTAATTTAAGAGTTGTACGTCTAATTCTAAGCATTCCAATAGCTGTGTGGCTTATTGAATCGAGAGTCTTTGCCAAATCTAAAAACAAACATAGCGAAGATTTTGAGTTATCAAGAGATTCATAAATTTTCTTGGTAAGCATAGTATTTGGGTGGTCATTCGACTTATCCTCTCTAAAACCAAATTGTTGTGTTAACAAAATATTGTGTTTACCTACAAATTTCAAAACTCTGGTTTTTAATGCAATTTTAACAAATTTAATAACGCTTCTTATAAGCGAGATTGGTCCATAATTTAAAGCTGGTTTTTTATCTCTACCCTTATAATTTGATTTTACAATAGATACTTTAAAAACGTCCGGACAAATACCCTAACTAAAAGACTTATTTATAAAGTATATCAGAGGTGCGATAACGTACTTTATGTGTGTGTGTGGAGCCTAACACATTTATTATGTTTAAGGCTGACCAATGATTTTTAGAATTTTTTAATCACCACGTATTTGACGATTTTAATTTTTGTAAATCTAGACACGACTACTTTTCAGCTTTATTATAAATTTATAAAGTCACCACCGGTGCTTTTAAAATACTGAAGGGAAATGATTAAAAATGCAAAAACACTTATTTCAAGAATCCTATTACTCCTGAAATTGTATAGTTCGTTACATGAATTTTAATTTGGTTACCTTACCTTTACGAAATCCTGCCCAGGATTAAAATTTATTTTCATGTATTATACAGGTTGTCTTAAAATGGAATTTACTTTTTAATTTAGATCATTTTTAATCAATATGAGTTGGAAGCGGGGCTTATGCGCTTTGTGTGGGGATAGATGCTGATTCGTCTGTAGCCATGGTGCAGTAGTGGACTGATGTGCAGGTTCCGGATCTTAGGCAACACCTCCTAAAATACAAGGCCACAGTGCTCGTTATATGCGTCATTACATCTAGGCTGAATATTCGTTTACTTTAAAGGATAACGCGAATTGAAATCTACATGTATAGGGTGGTATTTTCGATTTAAATGTTTAATAATGCAGTTTTGAGTGCATAATATTCAAAAGAAAATATTGGATTTTAACTTTTTGTTATTTTATTATATCCCCAGATATTTTATAAATATGTATGTGTAGGTATACTTATTATGTAGGATATTATTTATAGCGACATTTCTAGGTAGTATTTTTGGTTTGACGTTTTAATATAATATGTACTTCTTAGTAGGTACTTTTAACACTAAATTTCTGATTAGATAGGTACTGTAAACCTACATATAGATGTAGGTAATGGATGTTTTTATACAACATGGATTAAGAGCTTCCTGTTCAAATAGAGTGCCAGACATGAACTGAGCTCTTACTTGCACCCCATTCGTTTTTTTTTTTAGGAAAAAAAAGAAATTTCAAAAAAAAACCTATTTAAATCAAATATATCTGAGACAATTTTACAGAATGGTTACCCCCTCGGTTAAATTCTATGACAACAAAGATTAGGGTGTATTGAAAATAGTTGTTTTCCTATTTTTACCCCTTCGGTTGTTCTTTTTACCACAATAGTTTTTAAGTAGAGTATTTGAAACACTTCTAAGGATATTTTTTACTATATATTCTTCTTTATGATTACTACATCCATGAAAATAAGTTATCTGTCTGTGTTCAGTAAGATATTTTAAAAACAAATTAAGTAAAAAAGTTCGTTTATTAAAAGCTCCTAAAAATATATCTTCAAATTCGTTTACCAACTTTTTAAACATTATGTATCCCAAAGAAACTATTTCTACTACATGTTCACGAGGGTACAATAATGCTTCTCGACTCAATTTGTTAATGAGTTCGTAATTATCCTCAACAATAAATTGTTCGTCATATACTAATTTTTCTTTACAATAGTCGCATTTCAACATCCAGCTAAATATGTTACTACTGGCATTTCGTCTGTAATGTCGTCAAAATCAGAATATTCCATTGTGATTTGGGGCAATAAAGTAATATTTTGATCAAAGTAGTTCTCGTCTTGATCATTTCCGGGCAACTCATAGAATTGGTCTATACTAATTTCTCCAAAATTGCGTGACTTTAATGTTAAGATTTTTCTGACTTATAAAGTTGGCAAACTGAGATGTGATAATGGCCACTAGATAACTGTCTATACTTTCCAAATCGATTCTCAAATTGATTGGTTTGCAATTTTCCAGGTAAAAGATAATCGATATTAAGTTCCTCAAAACAGTATTTCGTAATTTCAAGCAACCCACAAATGATATGACTTAATGCAGTATGAGTTTGCCTTGTAAAGGTTTTAGAAAAAATTGCCAGATTTCCAGGTGTCCAGCCAACTTAGCATTTTTTGCAAGAAAACCAACTTAATATCAAGAATAGAAGATGTGAATGATTCTTTTACAATTGGTTCTTGATATATGTCCCGTTTGTGTTTACCTTTAAGTGGCGTTTTGACATTAACAATATGCCACCATGTCATAATAATTTGGAAGTCGGCAGTGTCTTGAGAATTTTGTATATTACCCCTAAAACTTCTTAACGCTTCAATTATGAAAGGGTTAAAAATTTTTACAGCTAATTTTACATTTTGTCGTTCTAAAGATGATGGAAACAGAGCTTTTAAATTTAGAGAATATCCAAATTTTAACAATTTATCATATTCGCGTTCATGTAGAGTTTTTACGGCGGCAAAAGAAGCACATTTTTTTTTTCATTTGTCTGAAAATCAGGGTAACACAAAATCTGATCGGGTTTAGAGTTAAGCCAATTATTGAAAATGCATTTTAATAAATGTACAGAATCAAATAGATAAAATAAAGGCCTTACAGGATCTATAAGATGCGGATAAACAATACTGAGTTCGTTGGTAGTTGAAAAGTGACTCATTGCTTTTCCATTAATGGCATTATTATCACTAATTGTACAAAAAACTATATATCCTATTTCTTCCAGTTGTTCAATTATGGTTTTAGGAAAATTGTAAAGAATTTCTGAGTTAATTTTCGACACAGGTGATATATGCACAACTTCTTTAAAATTTGAACATACACTATTTATCATAAATGTAAATGCCGAATAAGCTAAAGATTTCTCGTTAACGGATGTACCAATAATATTTCCACCCTTATAATCTAAATAAGGTTCTATGTGAATTTCATCAAAAAGCAGAGTAACACATCTTTCCTTGTCATTTAAAAAGCCAAAAATTTTGCGAATTTCATCGAAATGGGGGTCAGTTAAAAATGTATTACAAACACCTTTTATGGTTTCAGGATGTGGCAGAATTAGCGGACCATGGCTTCTCAAATATTTATAAGCATGCGGACTTATAGTAAATATAATTGAACATAATATCATTGTAGTAGGTAAATATCTATACCTTTCTTTTGCGGTAATCAGCAATGTTAACTGTTCACAAATAAAATTTAAACTTTGAGCAAGTTTGTCATCATCAAAACCCTTAAAACTTTCGAGAATATCTAACAGAAATTTAAATACATTTTTAATTTTATTTGAGATTTTATTCGAATTTGTGGAGTTGTCGTTATCGCCGTTCTCGTCATTATCGGTATTAGAACTTAAAGGAATATCCATCAATGACTCATCAATGGTATCAAGCAATATATTTAAACCGTCCAAACTATTTGAAACATGGGGTGTTTTAAATTTAGATGTAGTAATACAAACAGGCTGGCCGTATAAAAATGTGCCTATTTTTAAATTACAATTAATAACTACTGCCCAAGTAATAGAAGGACCAGGTTTATATTCAAGTTTGAATATAGTTACTTTATCGTCACTGTTGACTGAAAACCACTCTTTTGGTACAGCGATTCTATTAAATTTATTAAGAAATTCCTCAAAATTTTCAAAACTTTTGAGTTCTTTATTAATTGAATACTCCTCTTTGCTTTGTTCAATACCTTCTAACAAATGTAACTCATCAAGATCTTTAAGTTTTTCGTCTCTACTTTTACGTACGTGGATATTTTTTAATAAATAACGAGGACAATTTGGAAAAACAGACGGTGTACATCCTTTCTTTAAGCGTGGCATTTTTAAATTAATAGTAATAATTTTACCTGTTTTTGTATCTTGTTCCGAAATATTCCATATAATATTACCTGCAGCAAAATGTACCTCACAGACTTTTGAATTTTTACCAGGCTCAAAATTATCCCGAGGTATCGCTGACAACCATTTCTGACGAAGGTCATCGTCGTTTGGAAATCCAAAAACATGCACTTTTGGCCCTTTATCATAGTTTCCGTTACATCCGGGCACACAACACTTATAAGGCATTATTTGTATTTATTACAGGACACAAAAAATAAGTAGGTAATTAGTTTTCACAAATCACAATTAATAAAACTCGCGCGAAAAGTAAACAACCTCGAACACAGAAATAAAAAGCCGAAAACAGTTAGTTTTACCCTATTAAAAATGATGCTTTTGGCTAATTTAAGAAACACTACACTACACTATATACTAAGTATTATTACACGTTTGAAATTTAACAATTAATCACTTTTTGCTTTCAAAAAAGCATTAATAAGTATTAATAACCTCGAAACATTGAACTGGCAAATCGATCAATTTCAACTGCCAAACACTTGTTGAACTACGCTGTTGTCAAGTCAACTTTGCGAGAAATGAATGTGCCACATTTTTAGTAAATCTGGTTAGATTGTGAACGGTGGTTTATGGGACTTTTCTTTTCTTCGCGCTTTAAAATGGCAACAATATGCACTTGTGAGATCGTCGCTGTACCTCGTTTCCCCTGACATCTGGCCTCCCGCAACTACCGAAAGTCCGTCCAGCCTAGATTCTCTGACATCACGCGATTTTTATTATTAAGCGCTTTGTCCTTTATATAGGAGGAGTTGTTGTCTTAGGTCGTCGTTGCATAGTATTTACTTGTGACAGTCGATAGTACTACGAAATTCGTTCCTTTAGTGTCAATACTAAAGTTACGCATACCGTATCTTTAGTTTGCAGGCTAAAACTACGAAACATTTGTGTCAAATAATTGAGGTTATGTTTATTTGGTGTAACTCTAGCCTATAGCATAAATCTACGCAAGTATCAAAATTATTATATTATATTATTATATTCCAAATCAAATCAGAAATGTTAAAAATCAAAATCAAAAAATTAAGCTATGTGACAGCCGCTCAACAGATAAATTATTTTAAGAAGGGTTTTTGAGATTGGGATTTTCCCTACCTTGATAAACAAAATTTATCAGCGAAATATCATTTTAATCACAGTTTTTTTTTAACATTTTTTCAATTATTTTTAATGGTATTTTGTTATTTTTAACCTAGGCATAAATTTTTAATGACATGTATTAATTACATCCTTTTTAATTTAGGATAGGTGTTAGTATTTTAATTTTAATTTTTAGATATCAAATCGACTCCGTCCATATCCGGCGGCGCATCGCACCGTGGATATTTGGCTGGCTCTGGGCGTGGATGTCGAAATGATTGTTTTGTACATAATATTTAAATATATTGTTTTGATTGATAGATTAACAGCCTTTATGTGTTGAGAGTTATTATCATATAAGTATGAAAGTTACTTACTTGCATAACTCCTAAATAATTTTTTACTCCACAAAATGAATTTATCTTCAAGACACCCACTAAATTGTAAACAAACACATGATGTAACGAAAGCACTATAATAAAAAGAGGTCGAGAAATGTTACCTGTAATTTTGTATAATTTTCGCTCTTGATAGAAGCGTATGTGTCGTTAATCGTTAAAAATGTAGGGACCCGTTCCCTCGAAGTATAGAGCGCTTTCGTGGATTAAAGAATTTTCGGAATTGCAGTTTAATGACGTAGCCACCATTTAACCTTGAACGTTACGGAATTCACTAGATACAATTATAAGATGTATTATTGTGCAGGAAAATGGTGATTTTATTCATGTCTTCTAGATCTAATCCAGGTTTTGACATCCACGATGATCTCAGTTGCAGTGCGTTCATGCTAGAAGCATATTTCAAAACAAATGATTCTTATACTACAGCTAGACGTCAGGTTTGTATCGTTTACAATATTCGTTGTGTTGGTAATGCACCAAATGTTAATTTGCCAAAAATGTGAGTGACCAAGTTTAGACAAAATGGATTAGTTGTTAATATTAAACCGTCGACAGAGTAAGAGCGGCCGTTAGTCACAACCCATGGGCCTTCAATGCAAACGAACGCGTCTGTCCTAAACCTTCATTCATCCAGTATTCACCGTATTGTGAAGAGTGATTTAGGGAAGTACAAAATTCAACCGTTGAGTGAATAAATGCAAAGAGGCGCAACATATGTGGCTCCGTGGTCTAGAGGTAACGTACTTGCCTCGAAACTTCGGGGTCCCGGGTTCGATTCCCGGTCGAGGAACTGGGATTTTTCTGTGAGAGAGATTAATCGTAGTATACTCGGATATTGGGGTGTGTCCATTGTCTCTAAATGTGTAGCCCTCTCCCACACAAGGTCATTCCAGACCTTCAGGGATAAAGGGGGTTGTAATTTCATGTGGTGTTATTATTATATTACATGCATATAAAAGATTTCCATATTGCTCTCTCACTCATCTTAATTCCCTCACCACAATATCCACATATTGTTGGCCATGTAGTGCTACCACTGTTGTCGGTTAGCAGAGTTATAAACTTGTTGTTTTCTTAATTGTGATGTTTTGTGGTTTGATCTAAGGCTGGGAATTTTCCAGATTTTAGTATTCGAATATTCGTTCGAAAAAATATTCGAATATTCGAACTATTCGAATAATTCGAATTATTCGAATACCTATTCGAATATTCGAATACTCGAATAATCCGAATTATTCGAATAGGTATCCGAATAATCCGGATCCTCGAATATTCATTATTAATAGGTATAGCACTGAATACTAGTGAATAGTGAATACTCTATTTGAGTATTTGGTTGGATAGACCACAATAATAGTAGTGACGTAATTCAATAAGCAGGCAATTTGATTTGCTTTCCATACCCACAATAGGGTATGTCTCCTGTACATGTGCTTTAAGGGTCAGAATTATTTAGTTAGTATTTTATTTTAGGACTGAGGCGCTATTGTTCACATTTAACTATTGATTGAAGATTAAATAAAACGAAAACAGAGCTAGTTTATTATACTTCTGTGTCATAAGTATTTTTCCTTTTCAAAAAATATAAAAGTGCTCTAAAATTAGAATGTTTTTAAAAAAAGAGGCAGATTGTGAAGGTAAAACAAATACATGAAAAGTCAATAGTTAAATATTTACAGGTTTTCTAAAATTTAAAATTTAATGTTAACCCCTGCCTTAGTACAGTAAGAATAAGATCGAGGCGAGAAAGAGATGGAATAGTTTGACTGGGAGTAAAACGTGCCACTAATGTGGTCTATTTATATATTTGGATTTTAGAATAGGTACCTACCTATACCTACTATCTACCTACTTTGCTTGGATGCAAACTGCATATCTATTCGTACATAATTTAATAATATATTTTAATATTCAAATTTACTCAGATGTAATCGAATATTCGAATACTCGAATATATTCGAATATTCAAGTACCTATTCGAATATTCGAATAATTTCCCATTAGAATAATTCGTATTCGAATACTCGAATATTCGATTACTCGAATTATTCGTAATCGATTTCCAGCCTTAGTTTGATCAGTGCGATAATTTTTTGCTTCCGAAACTATGCTCTTGGAGGCCTAGTATTTGTAATTTTAAATAACATTTTAAGCGTTTCTATAGATATTTAAATATTATATTTCCTAGTTGCTACTCTTTTTAACTGCAAAATCACGATTATGTATTAATTACAAATAACAGTTTTTTATTAATATTAAAAATAAAAAAAACCTATAAGCGAGTAAATAATTAA
Organism: Rhamnusium bicolor; assembly: GCA_029963845.1. Lineage (NCBI taxonomy): Eukaryota > Metazoa > Arthropoda > Insecta > Coleoptera > Cerambycidae > Rhamnusium > Rhamnusium bicolor. The sequence continues at coordinate 20,719 of JANEYF010004439.1, forward strand.
TAACATTTTAATAAACAAATCGAGAACAAAAAATTAAAAAAAAAATGCGAAATAGTGAAAAATTGCATTTTAAGGTAAAATTTGAAACTTTGTTAAATAATGCGTGTAATTAATTTAACTAAATTAAAGAAAAATATTTTTAAAAACTTTTTCGCACAATTGTACTTATTATATTACTTACCGCTATTGTTAGGCCTTGTAAGCTGAGTTTTTCATAGAAACAAAAAATTCGTAGTGCTGTTATAATTCATAATATGTATGTACAACTAAGTAAAATAATTTTTTTTGTAAAACATGCAATTTCTGCCTTGAGAAAAAAATGCAAATCAATAAATTGTATAACAATAGTAAACAAGAAACTTTATTTATTAATATTAAAATTAAATGTACAATTTGTACAACTATTGAATGTTATTGGAACATTTTTGTTTTGCTTATCTAGGTTAAGAGAGTGCAAAGGACTTAGTAATTGAACGTTATTCATTTGGGGTTGTTTCTCGAAGTGATAGTGAAATTTCTAAAGAGATAGTGGGAACGTCGTTCGTATTGTACAAGATTTTATTGGCAAAGTCCATTTTATTTTATAGGAATCTTCTACGTAGCCCTCTGCTACGCGCCGTATCGTTTTAATTCCATAAAGTCTACTCCGGTTGTGGAGGTTTGAGCGAAAATATGAGATAAAAATAAGTAAAGGCTATTAAGCAAAATATTCGAACTGGGTTAACACTTTTCCTACCTTTGTTAGCTTGATGTTGTGGGCCTGTTCCTGAATTCTGGTAGGTGGCAGCGGACTGTAGCGGGTTCTGTGTGATGTAAGTCGAACATTTGCAAACTTGAGATATTGAGTCACTTTTCACAAAATTCCCGTGAAAAATGGTGAGCGAAATAATTAATATTTTTGATAAAAAACAGGAACACGTGTTGAAAGAGTGAATTCAACATTCGAAGTGTTTCTTCGTGTAACCTCGACATCCACGTAGAAGTTCCGAGAGGTAGGGATTTGTGAAACCGAGTATTGGCGCGACATGAGTACAAAAAAAAATAATAATTTAAACCTATTTAATGACATTAAGATAATAATAGTGAAAGAAAAATTATATTCAAAAACTTAAATACTAAAGAACTAATAAAAGGAGATCAGGAAATACAGAACACCCGTATTAGCTAGTATATGGTAGTTGCTGGCGCGGCGTTGTTCTGAATGAAATCCGGTATATAAATGAGGTTCTTTTAAATTCAAATATTGGACAATCATTTGAGGCACTTATCCTATTTTATTAATACCCAGAAATTGATTTACATATTTTTCTTGCCGATATGCATAAAAGAAATCGACGATAAACTGGCATATTTTGGTCTCAAACTTATATTATTTGCGGAAAAGTCTAATTAATAATTTGCCTTCTTCATTAGGTTTATCAGTAATTGTGAACATTCGGCAAATATTTGTCTTCGTATTATGTAACTTTACAATTACGACTGTATCTTTGTCTTGAACATTATCAATAGTTAAATTAGTGAGCTCTTCTCGCCGACAAGCGCCAGCAATTCTTCTTTATGATTACCACTTTCATCATTAAATAAGTGTCGTCTTGAGCTTCCATTAAGAATTTGTTCATTTCTGGATTTTCTTACTTGCCAACAATTGTCTTCATTAAAAACACACTAACTGGTTAAATTATCAGATATTTACATTAAACCCAAATGGTTGTTAAGTGCATTGTAACAGAATCTCGAAAACTTTTCTTTGATTAATACACTCATTAATGTTATAGCTTGATATATACTATTTATTATCAGGTTCAGCAGGAAAAGAGTATCCATGCTACGGAAATATTATATCATTATGCAAAAAACTTGTTTCTTTACGACCGTGTAGAAAGTTTGAATGTTTAACATGCAAAGCAGTATAGAAGATGGCCTGTTACAGTACCCCGTGTTCAAAAAGTGACTTTTCCCACTAGTGTGGAAAGTACATTTTTCCGCACGTTAATAAAGAATCGATGATTAAGGAATGGTAAACATGACAGTAATATTTAACAAGTCAAACTGGCATACCCACTGTAATTCAAAAGGTAGGAATTATAGAAATTAAACAATTGCCACATCCATAGGAGCATTTTTCATATACACAATATTTTCTCGCATCGATTAGAATTTTTTAGAGAAAATTAAAAAAAAACGTCTATAAATTCTGTTATTTTTAAACAAATACAAATACGATTCACTGTGGTACTCACTCATTTTTGTCACTTAAATTTTAAATGTGTAAAGGTATGCATGACACAACTTTGTGTCATTTTGTAACGCTGTCTTTTCGGACACCCAAAATATGTAAGAAAGTATTGCTACGCCACTTGACTGTGTAGACTGAATATATGAGAGTGGAACTGTACGAGATTATAGTTAAGACAGTCATTAATATATTGTTGTTAATTATTAATTAGTCAATAAAGTAGTGAGTAAGTGTTACCTGGACTTTTAATCAACGAATCTACGAGTCTAGGTGTTTGTGGGCATAACAAACACGTAACAGTTTGTTGGGCGTCGGAATACGTAACGGTGTTGGCTTTCGGATAGCTGGTTTGGAGAATTAATCCAGGATTCCTGTTAGTTGTAAATAAGAAAGCCCAATGTATACATAACACCGTTTATTTCATTAAAGCAACATTTATCCAAAACATGAAGTCAAATAAACATAAAATCAGATTCTCTAACAATAAGTAAACCGTCAAGTACAATTAATAAATATTACATACATCGGTGAAATTAATTTACGGGGTGTAATTATGGTATTTAAACGGTACGACGCACAGTGTGGCAAGATACCCCAAAAGCTGGCATTAATTCATAGAACGAGTTTGGTAAAATTTTTTGTTATTGAGAATAGCCGACGATGGTTGTTAATGTATAAATAAATCAACTTTATGATGTTTGCTCGTATATTGCGATATACAGGGTGTAATTAAAAAAAATAAAAATCTAAAATAAAAATAAAATTTATAGTACTTAATTTTTTTAATACATTATTTGTCCAGGAGTATGCAAAACACTTAAAGAACCTAGTAATATATTTCCTTTATTAAATTAAGAATTAACAACTTAAAGTTTTATTAATATTTGTGAATAGAAATGAGTATGTCTATCCGTAGTGATTAATCGTCTGCGTCTGATGCAGATAAGGAACAGTCATTCTCATTCTCTAAATTATCTGCAGAAATATTGGGGGCAATTAATAAGTCGAATACTTCCCTTGGAAAATGTTTAATTTTTTTTTAGGAAGTTGTCTATAACTGGTTATTACTGGATCCGATGTAATCAGCATTAAATGAAATACATTCTCTTCGCTGTTCTTTAAAAATAACTTATTTTTTTAGGTATAATAAATTTTAATATGTCGTCCCCCGATAATTCCAGCTTGGTTAGCGAAACGCTTGTAGTATACTATGCAGTACTTATGTTTTTGTAGCATCTGATCAGGTGTTATAACCCTGTTCAGGTTATCATTTTTTAATTAAAATGTTCAATAACTTTTACATTTATCGAACAATTGTTTTCAAAAACAATAGGGTTCTTCCTCCAACTAACAGTAACTTACAGTCCAAATTCCAATACGATCCGACTTTCCACTCTTAAGTTATCGTGCTTACAAAAAACGTGACAGACAGACGGACGGACAGACAGACGAAAATTTTGAAAGTCATTCAGAATTCAACGACTAACACAATGATATGAAATTTTTTTTGCTATGAGCGATATTTACTATTTTAAAAATGTGCCGATTAAATGCAATATACTCTTCGTTTTAGTTGCGAAGAGTATAATAATATACTGTAGGGTTGTTGGAAGAGGCAAATAAAATAATAAGGGGTAGACACGAGTATTTGATTTAGCTTTACTATGAATCTATTCTAGTATTACTATATTAATATATAAAATTTTACGTGGGGAAGCGTGAGGAAGTTAACTATTACATTAAGGATTTTTGAACAATACGTAAATATTTGGCACTTCGGAAATGCATTTTCAAAATATTATTAAAATTATTTCATTCATAAATTAAAAATAAATCCATTAAATTTACATAATACATACCTGAGGGTGTTGATGGGTCCATTTTCAAACAAAGTAATAATAGCGAATTTGAAAAAACACAAACTAATTTGTTAGGATAATATTTAATTTAAAAATACACGCGTCAACCTTATGCCTGCGGGTTTGGTAGAAACAAAAGCATGCATCAAGATTAAGTGGTGGGGGAAAACATGCCCCTATTCATGCTGATAATAAATAGTAACAATACTTTGTTCGATGCGACATTTTATTTTTTCATTTTTTGCCAGCTTTCGGGGTATCTTGCCACACTGTGCGACGGTAGGCTTCAGCTCCATGTGCTGAAAGAAACATCCAGGACTCGAAACGACGGTAAGTTCGATAATTATTTAACGGCGGCGCGGCGGGTCCAGCTCAACACGCTGAAGACTCACGGCAATAAATAATTATGTGACTGGTGACGGTGGTTGGTTAGCATTTATTTACTAACGGCGAGTCCAGCTCAACGCGCTGAAGGCCCACGGCAATAAATAATCACTAGACTTTTGACGGCGGTACAGGACGGCAAAATGGCTACCAACACCAGGAGGTCTAGCTCAGCGCGCTAAAATCCCCAAGATGCTGCCAGAGATTCGGCTGGGCGGCGTCGTTGTCGGATTCTGAATTCTAACCAAATGGAGTCAAGCTCAACGCGCTTAAAACTCCTCAACTACCCAGCTTAACGCGCTGTAGGTAATTGTCAGTAGAAAACTAAATTCATTCTCTTGGCTACGGCGATTCTATTTATACCAAAATTATGGCCTTGGTGACGTCTCACATTTCATAGCGGCAGGACGTGCGTGGCAGCACATGCCAAACGGTAATTGCAGAAACTTCTATAAATGAACATCTGCACGACTCATCACAGAGCGGCAGGAAAGGCGCGGTACCACAAGACTAACGGGAGTTTCCGAAACTACAGTAATGAACATATGTATGATTCATTACAATTTAAAGCTGGTTTCAGAGAACTGCGTAGTATTGCTGGCAACATTCCCCCACCATCTTTTTTTTAAATTCATTTATTGTTTTTTCTTCCATTTTTACATTTTAGTCACAGGTACATCTCAGGTTATTTTGGAAACATTGCGAGTGTTGCTTGAGAAGTTGAGAAATTCTAACTTTACTAATAAACAGAGGGGAATGTCGAATTTCATTGGATAAAAAATCACATCACTTAGTGTTGCTAGCAACATATTATGGAAAAAGGAGAAATTATTGTGACGGAATGATTGACAATTTCGATGATTTAAACATCATTTATAGTGATGAGGCCCACTTTCACCTCAAAAGATATGTTAACAAACAGAATTGTCTATATTGGGCTTTAAATAATCCTAAGACAAGCACCAGAGACAATGCACAGCTCTAAGGTTGCATTTTGGTGCACAAAGTTAGGTGTCAGCATAATCAGGGTTGCGCCTTAACCGTGAACAATAGTCGATACTGACCCATGCAACTTTTTAGAGCCGGAGCCTCGACAAATTCCTGGTTACAATGCTAGAATATGAGATCAGCAGGATAAGCCACAGCCCACGCGGAGTCTATGGCCACCGTCAGAGAGTTGTTTCCGGAAAAAGTCATTTTCAAATTTGGTTTGGATCCTAATGTCCGAGGTCACCAAACTTTATCCGCTTACCCATAGACGTTATCTTATGGTGGTATCTAGAGGATAAAATTTGCATCGACCCCCAGCTAATATTCAACACTTGAAGGGGTGTATACGTGTCGAAATCAACAACATTCCTGTAGAGATGTGCTACACTAGTGCATAATACAGAATGATGGCTCAGTTGGAAGAAGGCTTTGAGAGATTTTTGGATAAAATTTTTCAAAAATAAATTCAGCATAATAATATATATGCTAATGTTTTATCATAAAATATAATTTTAAAAATTACACGTGTATGTTATGATTTTTTAAAAGGTGATTTCCATTCTGAGACTTAATTGCACAAGAAACACTTGTTATTTATCCTTTTTTTGAAGGATGTTTTTGCGTTCTGAACTTATGTAAACTTTAATTATATTTTATTCCACTCTTCTTATTTACATGTCGGATTTTATTTTTTGTAACAATATCATTTTCTACATGAACTAAGATTAAAGAAACAATTATAATTCTAATTGTATAAGAACTAGTTACAGACTGTTATTTATCCTTTTTTTGAAGGAAAAGTCCTTTTGCGTGTTGACATTATATAAACTTTATGTAATTATTTCATTTCTCTGTTAGGCTTATTTGTTCGAGAATGTCGTTCAATATACAGGGTGTTTCAAAAGTGATGCAAAAAAATTCAAACCTAGATTCCTCAAGGAATTTTAAGGTTGGTGATTCATATATATTTTTAGATAGGGTTCACCATAGTGTTGGGCGATACTCTGAAAAGTATCGATACCTTGTTGTAACAGTCCGTTTTTTTTTAAATTAATAATTTGGACTACATTTCTTATAAATTATATGTAAATTGTTTGAATTATAAATTAACTTCCAAATTCGAATCAAACAGTTTTACTAAACCCTATTGTGCTAGCTATTTAGTGCGCCGCTACTGTGCGGGAGAAAAAAGTTATTTACGAATAGGTTCTATCGCGCGTGCTAAGAGACGAATTTGAGGCGTGTGTTTTAACGGACAAACGCGAACTCTAGTCAGACGGACGAGAGCCACGAGAGTGCGTGGAGACCGTCTGGAGACAACATAGAGACACGGCAGGGATTGGATCTATGTGCGTTACATTTTGTTTACATTGGAAATTTTTATGAGCTTAAAAATTTATGAAGAAGCTAGGCTGACTCGTTGAGGTAGTTGAGCTTGTGGGAGTAGAAAATAGCTCAGGCCATCCTCTCTGCACAGGAGTAGAAGTAAGACTGTTTCATTATATTTACGTGTAGACGAAAATATGTAAATTCAAACAAAAAAGTGTTTAACTTCGAACATCCTAGGTACCTAGGCACTAACTATTAACTTCTGATCAGACTTTGAGTGCCTCGCGAGTGAACAATAAATTGTTGACCTGCATTTTTTTAAGGCTAGCAAATCCGCACCGTGTATTTAGACTAAATTCGGTCAATGTACTTTACATTTATTTGTGTTAATTATCAGTGACTGTTTAAATAACTACGTATTTTTTCATATTTTAATGATAGCCTGTTGTTGTAGATTAAGGAAAAACATTGTATATTTTACACATAAATGATGGTGGCGCCCACTAAAAGGAAATAACTGCTTTGGTTTTATATTTTTGTATTATTTGAATTGGCGATTACCGTGGATGACTTTGTTTTTGCTTTGTTTAGTTATAAGTTTGATTTGGTTCATCTGGTTAAACTCTTTGCTTCCCCGGCCCGAGATAAGAGTAGTAAGTGTTGCTTTTTATGATTAAATCTATTTTGTACTAAGTTTTGTTTCATTTGATTTAATTAAACTATTCTTAATGATCTGCTGACACTTCATATTGAAAAGTATCGATACGTGTGTCGTATCGTTTTCAAAGTATCGATATTCGTAATATCGAACAAATTTCGATCCGGAATTTTTTTATACAAATAAAAGCTTGAAATGCTGATCGCTTTTCTATAATTTAAAATGTGATTAATTATGCATTACTATGTAATGATTGCAGTAAAAATATTGCCAAACAATATTCAAAACAGAGAAGTCTGTAATTTGAATTATACAGGGTGGGGCAATAGTGCGTCGCAATTCGAGATGAGTTCTACGATAGCTAGAAATAAAAAAAATACATGTAAACTAGTTAAAAAAGTCTATAACCGAAAATTATTTTCGAATATACAGGGCGAGCCAAGAGGAACTTACAGGATCAAGTGCCTTTTTTTTAAATGGAATGCTATGTATATCAGTACATTTTTTAAGCTTTTTTTCTAACCTCTATCTATGTGAATTATAATACATTGTTTGTTGCTGTGCAGGAAAATGCCTCCATGCAGAATGATAAAAGGTGAAAAATGATATGAGTTGCCACAACACCGGCAACCTGAAGGGCCTAGTCATACTTTGACGATATTGTCGTCCTGGCTGGATACCATCTTTTGTCAACTTTGTACCTCATGTTATATTGTTTTATTGTTTTTATATATTTATATATGAAATAAATAAAATAAAAAGTAGACTTAATTAGAAATATATATAAGATAGAAAATAAAGCTGATTAAATTGGAATTGGAACTGGGAATTCACTGATAAATTTATTCACTTATTCAGTGTATGGCCGTTTTTTACCGTTGGCAGGTCTGACATACTTTATTATTAAATTAATATCAGGAATAAAATACAACAAATAAAATTATCAACAGTTCAACGGAGAGGAATAAATTATGTTGTACACACCACGTGGCATAACAATAGACTAAAATCGAATATTAGTCTTTGCTAAAATAGTAAACAAATCTCGCTTACGTATTTGGGTATTTCTCTACCTGGCACCGCCCATGACTTGCGGACCGGTTTGCCAACTCTATTATAAGTATAAATTCTGTTACTGTCATAAAGCAATAATTTGTATCTACAAAATATATTGCGACACTGTGCTGACACGTGGTAGAATATTTTCCTCCTTGGAAATTCTCTTGGAATTCTCATTATACTTTACATTAAATATTAAAGTTACTATTCTTTATTATGGACTAAATATTTCCTGATTTCCACCTCACATTCCCATTTTCCAATATTTAATGAAATTGAGCGAGTGGGCTAACGCAGTAAATATTTAAGAACCCTCTTTTACAAATTGCATTTGTATGAGAGGGTAGCAATCACAATTTTTTTAATATGAAATATCAAATGATAATGATATATAAAGTATATTATGATTAATTATTATCATTCTTTGTACTATGATACATGACAGAGAAAAATTTTTAATTAAAGTATAAAAAACTACAAATATTATCGATATAGAAAATTATAAAATCTTAAACATGTGTTTATTATATTCCAGACGTTATTAAATTAGCGTAGGTGTGGAAAATCTAAGTTAAGTCAGTATAAGCAACACTCAATGAGAAGTTTCACTTATTGAGATTATGCTGAAGTCAAATATTGGTAAATTTAAGTCTTCACATCGCCATCTGATGGCTAAAAATCGCACTTTGTCGAAACGAGTAATTCTCTTTATTTAATTCATTTGATCACATTTGTATAGTTCGTCGGGGTTTCACTACCGTTTTTTTTTTCATTTCATCAACGTTTATTCCACAATATGCCGAAGAAAATAGTGGATAATACGAATTGTTATGTATACAATTGTCACTCAAGGAGTTGTTTATCATGAAGAAAGTAGATACCAGAAAAGTATAGGAGAACGCATAATTTATGGAAAAATCATTAATTTTGGCGAAGCATGTCCATTTCAAGCCAGAGGACTATAATACAAAAGATAAATAAAGTGTATAATAGTGACATTTCTAGGTTAGGTACTCCCACAAATTAGCAAAAAGTGGTGTAAAATGGGTTAAATTTATTTAATTTACTTTCCAACTTTCGATTAATGTAATAAGGTCCATGAGTAAATAGTATATGCCGTAAAAACCAGGATATGATCCAGAACACAGCGCTGATATACACATACAATGATATGATAAATGATATATTATTTTTTAATTGACGATTTTGTAGTATCCAAAATAACATGAGCAATAAATATTTCACTCAGCACACAATCATGTGCAAGAGTCTCAATCCCTTTGGATGAAAACCAACAGTTTTGAAAAATATTCTTTGAAAGATCGAATAGATTTTTGTTGGCTGGTCACATGCGCTTTAATTGCTAGTTATGCCTCTACTGTAAAGACATCTGATTGGTTCCTTGTTAAAGGGTTACTCAGCGGTAGGGTTTTCAACTCCGTACCTAATGCCCTTCTGATTCCTAAATTCTTGTTTGTAAAATACCTACACAGCCCTCTTCGAGTGAGTGAATGAAAAAGGACTGTACATGTTAATTAGGTCTTTCCAAACAGCTGGGTCATTAAACGTCTGCTGAGCCTGTGAAATACAGAGTGCGTCATTTGAATTTAATTTGTCGATCACCCTCTTTACATCATCAAAATGAACATAATAATAGGTTGCCGTCTCTAACCATATGCCACAGCGCGTCACAATAATCTGTGGTGGTAATATCGCATTCGGTAGCTCGTCTTCCAATAATTTTCTTCGAGACAGCGCATTTGAAAATGCCTACTTCGTGCTGGCTATTAATCTGTAGGATAGCAGTCCAACAGTTTCTGCAATGCGATAGAGTCCGTGTGTTAAACATGTAATACATTTACATTCTTGTATGTGTTTTTAAGCGCATTGCAAATGTCTTTATATAGGAAGCTGCGTCGATTACATATGGTAACACATGTCGTTTATTGTTCTCCAGGTCAGTGCTCGATATTTCTTTTAGAAAGAACAATAGGCACAATTTTGGGGGTTAATTGCGGGAAGTGGACATTGCTGCAAGTGATTTGCGCGGCCGTTCTGACGATCCGTATGGCGAAATCAAGCGCCGCAGTGAAATGTTTAAAATTGTGTTTCTGCAAAAACATCCACGGTCTTTGGTAATCATATATATTTTTCTATCTAAGAAAGAACCCACAAAAGCAAATATACCAAAAATCAGCTGATAGTTACTCGTCTAATCGCAGCGCCATATGCGTCGTGGTAATTTTAGTTCCCAATAACCGCCAGTTGATATTACATTATTGCCAGTACAATATATCTGAACTTTTTTTTTAAGGAAAAATATTTTGTAATATCTACTGCCAGTTAAAAAATTCTAGTTAGTAGATATAATTTAAATTACTGTGTTTTCCTTTAAATAATAATCATCCTGTATTTTTATGTTTGTGTATTATAGCGCTCCTTTGAATTTGTGAATATATACTTGGTATCGTAGTAGATAACTTCTGACAAGTAATGAGATGAGAAAAATTTTTCGTTTAAAATTAGTGTATCTATTTTCTAAATTACATTGCCGAATGAATAGTTGCAGATCTTTACTAAACACAGAATTTAAAAATGTACACTCGTACGTCATATATTAGAAGATGATTTCAAATTGTCTTGTCTTTGTTTTAATATATTTTTAATATCAGATTTTGTCACCTAAAGCTACATAATGCATAACTTTTAAACTGAAATCATTCTAACTGAGCTATTTATTCCAAATATCATTTTACTGGGCCAAATTTCAAGTAATTCAGCAGCGTCGCAGACATGAACCCGATGTCTGTCTGTTATACTTGTTCGTCGTACAGTGGTAGTCTCTCGTATATGTACTTGTGCGTATGTTATATGTCGTTATGTCGTCTGCGACGTGTTATGTCTCTAGTTAGTATGGAAGTCGGTTTTTTTAAGAATTTAGTAGCTCTCTCGTATATGTATGGTTGTATAAGTTCAATTCCATGTTGTTCGTGTAGTTGTCGCATATTTGTGTACCTGTTTGCGTTCGTCAGAAGTCTGAGTAGTTGGTTTTGTATCGTCTACATTCGTTTGTACTGCGTGTCCGACATGTGACACCATGCCGCACATGCGTACGTCATTTTCGGTCGAAGTATGGTTTTGTGAAGTAAAAGTTTATTATCTGTCGAAATTACACTACGTATGTTGATTAGCGGGTAGAGTCTGTTGAGTGTTGCGTAAGTCTTAGTTATTGTATTTGTTATGTGTCGTTTGAAAAATAGTCATTTGTCGAGTGTCAAACCTAAGTATTTAACATTGTCTTTTTCCGTTATTGTTTTGTTATTAATTTTAGGTTTGTTGAATGTCTTTATGTTCTAAATTCCTTTATTAGTGTAATGGTCTCTGTTTTGTCTTCATTTAGTTTGATCTTCCACGTCTTGTAATAGTCCGTCAGTTGGTCTATGTGATAGCGTACTTTCTGTTTCGCCGTCTCTGCGTAAAAAGATTTTCCGTAAATAGTCATATCGTCTGCGTACAGTATCGTTTTTGTGTTCGGATGGGAAGGTAAATCGGAGAGGAATAGGTTGAAAAGGATAGGAGAGAGTACTGTGCCTTGTGGCACACCTGCTTGTGCCAACTTGAGCGACAAAACCGCATCGTTAACCCTCATTGGGAATTTTCTGTCTGAAATATAATGCTTAATAAGGCTAGTGAGGTACATAGGTAGTTCTAAGTTGTTTTTTAATTTAAATACAAGGCCTGAGTGCCAAACATTGTCGAACGCTTTTTCCACGTCCAACAGAACCATACAGGTCGACTGTTTTTTATTAAAACCTTCGGTGACATCCTGCACGACTTTGCATAGTGCAAAGGCCGTGATGTGCCCACTCCTAAAACCAAATTGATTTGCAGGTATTAATTACTTTTTGTATATTATTCTGTTTAATCTATTTAGTATAATTTTTTCTGCATCCAGTGAAAGTAGACATTTCAATTTACAATAATTCGCATAGAGCTGAAAATTGGTACAGATCTTGGGAACACCATTACAAACAAAATGTCAAAAGTCCCCATCGATCTCGCGTCTGCTAAAAAAAGTAATTCAAGGTCAAAGGTCAAAAATATTGGTTTTTTGCATTTTTCTGGTAAACGGTAAGTTTTATCATAAAAATAGGTCAGACAAAAGTTATAGATCATAAAATTATCTACAAAAATTGTTGTTATACTTTTTTTCCTAAGAATCACCATTCCTGAGAAATCGCGATTCTAAAAGTTGAAGAAGTTGTATTCTACGTAATAGGCACACATTTCCGCACCACCTGTGAGGTAGTGTACTTGGCGCATTTTTTTTAACGTGGTGTCCCCAGTAGGCATACTCCACGATCTATTGTGAATAAGTTTTGTTAAAAAATATTCTATTAAATGAAAAATGGTACTATTGGAAATGATTTAAGTGGCTTGGTTAAGAATATCGTGATGATTGTCAATGAAGCAGATAAAAGTTAATCTTCCCGGTTTTTCAGTGATAATAATTTTATTACCATACTTCAACTTCAATCGTATCTTAATTGTTCTGTTATCTAAAGCTGGATTTTTGCAAATATTTTTTTAATTCTTCTAATGAAAACTGACAATCATCACTATTTTCATTGTACGTAAATATTTCTTCCATCGCAACATTCGTAGATTCATCTTGAGGACGACCGATTTTACTTCCAGTGGTAGGTCTCAAGAAGAAATTATAACAATTATTATGGTACTTAGCCTCTGCAGCAACTAAATCATATTCATACTCAATGCGTGCAGTAACATTTTTTGCTACGTCATCAGAACGAGTCCGAGCTACCTTCAGAATAGTTTCTTTAAATGCAAGTGTAGCAACTTTATAAATTTTATGCCGAACATTCTGCGCTTTCTTCTTTCCAGCCTCTTCGTTCGCTTCATCGCCGCAAAATAAGCAATATTTTTTAAAACAAAAATCGGATTCTCTTACGCGCGCTCTAGTACAAGGTGGACTAATTTTAGATGTACTGGCTTGCTCCATCTCGTGCTGTCTTTTAATTGCAGCAATAGTACTCTTCCGAGTGTACATTTTACGGCACTGCACATGAATTGTCACAGATTTCTGGTCTTTCAGGTATTTAAAGAACCCATCATTTCTTTTAACACTTGAATCAATCAAAGTCTTCATTCCACGATCATCAATAACAGTTTCACTTTCAGTCAAAGGTTTACTACAAATAAAGCAGAATTGCGACATTTTATAAAAATTATTAAACGGCACAAATTGTAATAAGAAACATTATAAATAAGCACGTGTATTCACTGCAAGGGAACGTTCAACACTAAAAGTATTTCGTGCCTTCCAGAAAAAAAGCAGGTATACGACTGTCACCTCCCGGACAATAGAGTAGTAAACAGATGTTGTTCAAGGTTATACGGACAAATAAAGTTAGGGACTGAGTTTCTTTTATGTGGTATATTCTCACAATCATATAATTTGTATGTATAAGTTACACAAACCAATATTTTTACTTATATTATAAACATCCGATGATATATTTAGGCGGTTAAGCGTGCATATTATTGTTTTCGATGTTTCAGATGATGATATCTCAGGAATGGTGATTCTTAGGAAAAAAGTATAAGAACAATTTTTGTAGATAATTTCATGATCTACTTTTGTTTGACCTATTTTTATGATAAAACTTACCGTTACCAGAAAAATGAAAAAACCAATATTTTTGACATTTGACCTTGAATAACTTTTTTAGCAGACGTGGGATCGATGGGGATTTTTGACATTTTATTTGTAATAATGTTCCCAAGATCTGTACCAATTTTCATCTCTATGCGAGTTATTGTAAACTTGCTACTATTTTTTTGACTATTTTGACCGGATGACCACCACGGCAATTTTCCATCGTGGTGGAAAATACTGCAGCTTTATTATATTATTTTAATAATATATGTCAGGGAAACAAGGGCTTTATTGGGAAGGTGTTTAAGGATGATGTTGGGTATATTGTCAGGTCCAGGGGCTTTATTGTTTGGTAATTGTCTAATTATTTGTTTAATTTCTGTTGGTGATGTCATGAGTTTTGTAAATTTTCGTATAGGTATGTCATAAAAGTCTCGTATTTCGTCAGCATCGTTACGTTACGTTATTGTGTGCTGTTCCGTCGTGTCCGGTTGTGCGGAGTGTACTTGTTGCAAATATCAGCAAACAGCTCCGCTTTGTCCACTATATACTCTACGATTCAAATGTATCGAGCCTCAATTTAACCACGAATATCTCAAAAACGGAGGAGGGGAAACAATTTAAAATATTATGTGTTAACCACTCAGTGAAATTTTAAAAACTTTGGTTATGACGTTACGAAGATTCCTTAATTTATACCAACAAATTTACCCATTGTTAACAATACTTTCGTCACATTAAACTTTAAATGATCATTTTTCGGAAATCACTTATTAATTTTATGTAAAATTTTCTAGTGGAATTTTTTCACTCCTCTGTTTTTGAGATATTCACGGTTAGAGTGAGGGCTCAATACATTCGAATAGTATAGTAGTTTTATCGGAAAACGTGTGACAATAAGCAAAGAAATTATATTTTTACACTAGCCAAATTCGGAAGTAACGTCTCACTATATTTTTCTTTATAACTCGTGAACGGCTGGAGATATTTAATGCCATTCTGGTTCCCAAATTTTTTTATTGATAGAATTAAAACTCCAAATCTACATATTTCAATGTTTTTTTTATATATAAAAAATTACCATTGTTAGATATATATAAGAATTTTATATGCACGCTGTATGTACAGGGTGGGCAAAATTCGGTGTTTATATAGGGTAACTCAATAACTGTAAAAGATACAAAAAAAAGGAAGACACATTCTCTCTTTTTTTGAGATTAATTCACTAGCGAAAACAAATTTGCTATCGTCTTTTGTTTTCGAGTTATATACAAAAGTTCGATTTTTAGACTTTTAGATACGTCAATATCTTGGTTGTTTGTAAAGTTATGAAAACTACTTTTACATTCTTCAGGCACTTTTTCCTGTATAATAGAGTGGCGTCGAGAAAATTTAAAAAAAGTGCAATTTCGAGTTGTGGCATAAAGTAGTATTTTTTTAAATGGGAATCATAGTTGGCTATGGTTTAGTTAAAAAGGAAATTTTTCCCTTTCAAACCATATATCAGATGTTTGGTCGCTTTTGATTTGTAAGTATTTAATAGCGACAATAATTATTTAGTAGGTTACTTTTTGCGTTTTTTATATTTATTCCAAGTAGGCGTGTGTCATCTATGACAGTGTTTATCCGTTTGTCAGTAAATTGCATATTGATAATTTTGTTTCCGTCATAATTACACCCCATTTAATCGTAAAAGTGAAGATGTCTTACGAAAATTTCGAGAAATCTGACATGCTAGAATGCTTTATTCAAAGTAATAACAATAGGGAACTTGCACATTTTTTTTACTTCATAAAAATGTTCTACAATACTAAAAAATAAGATATGCAAAATATGACGCCTTAATTCCCAATAACAAATTTGTTATAAATTATTAAAGTTTCGCGCGCGAGCGAACCGTTTCAAACAGGTTCAAAAGCGCGGGAGTAGTCGTGACATCACATCATACCACGACGGAGATCCCAGCACTCGACTGCTTGATTTCAGCCGTAAAAATACCAGCATCGCCATAAATTTTAAGTGTATAGGTACTTAAAATGGAAACAAAAACTCCTTATTTTAAATATTGCATTTTACCGTTGTGTAAGAATACTACAGTGAAAGTGCCAGATAATATATTTATAATGTTGCCAGAAGATAAGATTCGTCGATCAAAATGGCTAAAAGCGTGTAGAAGAAATGAAAAAGACATTTCACAGAGCAGTAGGTCTCTACATGTGTGTGAAGATCATTTTAATGTAAGTACATTATTAAATACTATATGTCTATCTACTGGTTTTTCGCAGGCGGGCAATAAAATATTCCGAATTCCGAATTATTGAATTTTAATTAGGGTAGGATTAAAGAAAGAATGTGTATACAATGTTAGAAAATAAGATTAGTAGATAGAATGTAATTTAGTGATACTAAGTAAAGGTAATTTCCTGGTGCGAAAGTAAACAGCTATTTATTATTATACTCTTCGCAAATACGATTACGAAGAGTATATTGCATTTGAGCGGGACATTTCTAAAATCGTTAATATCGTTCGCAGAGAAAAAATCATTTCGTTCGTCATCGAATTCTGAACAACTTTCAAAATGTCCGTCTGTTCATCTGTCCGTCCGTCTGTCTGTCCGTCACGTTTCTTGTAAGCACGATAACTAAAGAAAAAAAGTCCGTTCGAATTGAAATTTGGGCTATAAGTTAGTGTTAGCTAGAGGAAGAAATCCATTGTTTTTGAAAAAATTCAAATAGTAAATAAAAAAGTTATAGGACATTTTATTTAAAAATATGAATCTACAGAGGGTTGCAATTTTCAATGTGCTACTAAAATTGAAGTAATTTTCTAAAGACACCAAAATGCTGTAAAATATACTACCAAAAATTTCACCTACGCAGTCGGCATCATCGGGAGATGAAAAAAAAATTGAAAATTAAATATGTGATCAATATATTAGGTATTGTAAGAATGAATCTTAGTTTATACTATAAAATATACTGCCACGCGTTTCGCCAATACAGTCGGCACCATCGGGAGAGAAAATTAAATATGTAGTCAATACATTAGGTATTGTAAGAATGAAGTTTATAAGATAAACACAAGATTCTTTTCAAAAAACTGTGAAGAGTATCGTACAGAATGTGCAACAATTATATAAAAGTTCAGTAACACTACTGTCTGCGAAGAATAAAATGTTTACCTCTAGTATATATAGTATATTGCAAATACCTTTCCCTTGTCCTTTAATTTATTCTATTCAAATCTTACATTTATCTATTATGTGAATGATAACACGACACAATCACTTATTTCCCTTGCCCTAAAACATAGTACGAAAATACCTACGATAGGTAATTATACATTTGCGCAACATTTCCTTTCCAGCAGTCTTCTATAGAGACACTTTACGCGTGTGTACAAAAAAAAAACACGAAAAATATAGAAGTGGCTGTTGTAAAAAATTACCCTAAATTCTTTCAAACATAAGACTAAGTCTGCTAAAAATGCTTAGTTGCGACTAAGCATTTTGTAGTTATTTCTTTTTATTCCGTGATCAAGTCATAACTATTTTATGTTTATAAATTATTACTAAAAGCTAAAAAAAATACATACTTCTCTGCCTTGACCCCGCGGACCTCTCCAAGGGAAAAACTTTCACTATTTTGTATAAAAGATGCCACCATAAACATATCCACTTTAGGCAAATTATCAGATTGGCCCTTTGAAAAACCTTGATCAGTCATTTTAAAATAGCTGTACAACTACAATAAGCGGTACTATAAAACACAATTATATATTTATATCAGAATAGTCACTAACAAATCAACCACAGTCTTATAACACCGGTAAACATCTGATTGTATTGCTTCCCGGCGCGACGACTACCGAATATGGTATGGTGTGACGTCACAGTCAATAGTAGCTCGTTTCGGGCCACTTCAATTTTATCGCTGTTTAGATCCTTTATACTGATCGCGTGGAATTAGAAAACTAATTTTTTTTGTGAAGTACACGTTTTACAACGTTACGCTATGTTTTTTAGTATTATTTTTATTTTTAAAATTATAGGCAAGTTCCCTATTGTGATATTGCATCCGAAATATATTTCAATCGCTATCCAGAAAAAAGACAACCTAATAAAGCTATTTTTAAGAGGTTAAACGAAAATCTCATTAATTGTGGGTCCAAGACATGTTATAACTCAAAAACAAAACAAATTTTTGTTTTCGCCACTAAATTTATCTCAAAAAAAGAATCGAGAATGTGTCTTCTATTTTATTTTGTATCTCTTACCGTTACCGAGTTACCCTATCCAAACATCGAAATTTGCCCACACTGTATGTACTTTTAGAAAAAACATTTTTGGACGTTACTTTATCGTTTTCAGGTAAAAATTGTGTTTGCGATTGAAATCTATTTAAATAATGACATTTGCTAGAAATGAGTTTCACCCAGTGGCGGCTGGTGAAATTTAGGCTGTCATATCTTAGTATTGGAGCATGGGACCCAAGCGATACTTTAAGGCATAACTATCAATATTAAATGAAGAAGTTTTACAGAAAGAAATTGCGATTGAAATTTGCGAAAAAAGTTGGAAAAATTGTGAGCCCCACAGGTTACTTTTAAACGATTTGTAAAATATTTGCAAAAAAATTTTTTTCAGATTCAGGTGAAAAATATCGTTTTGAAATTTTATTTTAGATTAATTTTTTTACTGTGCAAATTTCAAAAATGTGCAACTTTGTAAAAATCTATTTTTTTTATGAAATTTGAAATCTGTCGTTATATTTTCCACCTGGTTCTGAAAAAATAATGTTTCGCATATCGTTTAAAAAATAACCTGAGGGGGGGGCCTCACCATTTTTCCAACATTTTTTTCGCAAATTTCAATAGCAGTTGTTTTTGTGCAAAACTTCTTCATTTAGTTTTGATAGTGACGCCTTAAGGTATCGCTTTAGTCCAGTCACATTAGAGGTTTCACCTCGGAATGAGAGATAATAAGCTGTAAACTTGTATAAACCTTTATTTTGGCGTTCTAAAAGTTGTCTCAAAAGTCTCATAAAATCTCGTGTCCGCGTCTTAAGATATTCAAGCTAAAAGGTCACAAAAATCGGTTTTTTGCAAATATCTCGCTTCCTATGGTTTTAATGCCATTTGCATTTATTATAAAAATTATAGAGAATAAAATTCTCTACAACTTTTGTCCCAAACATTTTTTCATACACTCAACCGCTTTTGAGATAGAGAGCGGAGAGCGCGCCGCGCTTACCTATTCACAGCATAATGCAAGGTCAACCGTAAGTCCCGGTAAATAATATGCCGCATAAAGTCTATAAATCATTAAAAAAATATATAATTATGAATAATTTGCATTGTTTATTAATTAATACATTATATTTAATAATATTTTTCATTTATCGAATATATATTTGTTTAATATTACTTACCTTTCCGTGTAATCAAAAAATTGTTGAGTGGAATACTTTAAGTATATTTAAATTATATTCGAATATATATGTTAATTATATTTTAAGTAGAAAAAGAATAGAGTAAACACATTTTAATTATATCTTTATTTAGAAATACTTTTTTCATATATTTATTACAGTTGAAGTTCAAATTTGGGGAGGTTTTTCAAAAACTTTTATAATTAGAAGGACTTGAGTCTTAATTTTCTTCTTCTTCATCATCATCGTCTTCCGGTCGCTCGAAAATTTCCAATTCAATATCATTATTTTCGTTATCAAGGATATTTGTCGCTAGATCTTCGAGAATTTCGGGGTCAAATGTACTATCTTCATCGAGATTGCTTTGATACGGTGAAGCATTGAGGCACGTTTGCCCATTACACTGGTCACAAGCTAAAGAACATTGCAACCCCGATTTCCTGCATCCGCAGCGTGACTACAACCATTCTTGCAGTTGCAAAATATTAAAATATATAATATAATTAAAATATACTTAAAGTATTCCACTCAACAATTTTTTGATTACAAGGAATGGTAAGTAATATTAAACAAATATATATTCGATAAATGAAAAATATTATTAAATATAATGTATTAATTAATAAACAATGCAAATTATTCATAATTATATATTTTTTAATGATTTATATACTTAATACGGCGTATTATTTACCAGGACTTACGGTTGACCTTGCATTATGCTGTGAATAGGTAAGCGCGGCGCGCTCTCCGCCCTCTATCTCAAAAACGGTTGAGTATATAAAAAAAATTTTTGGGACAAAAGTTGTAGAGAATTTTATTCTCTACACTTTTTTATAATAAATGCAAATGGCATTAAAACCATAGGAAGCGACATATTTGCGAAAAACCGATTTTTATGACCTTTGACCTTGAATATCTTAAGACGCGGACACGAGATTTTATGAGACTTTTGAGACAACTTTTAGAATGCCAAAATAAAGGTTTATACAGGTTTACAGCTTATTATCTCTCATTCCGAGGTTGACCCTCTTTTTTGGCTTAAGTGATTGGATTACTTGGGTCCCATGCTCCAATACTAAGATATGACAGCCGAAATTTCACCAGCCACCACTGGTCTCACCGCAAAAAAGGATAATTAACAACTCTGTGTCCGATGATTTTCAGTAACATGGGTGTTACTGAAAATCATTTACTGGGGTAAGCCAGCATAAAATCCACGATGGAAAATATCTTCGTTAGTGCCCCAAAGTAACATAGAAAAATGAGAAAAATCGTTCGAAACGCATATTCCCTGTTGTACGGTGCCATATACTATACACATTATTTTTATTGCCTTTGCATATTTATTGCTAATATTATTTCTTTAATTACTCATATCAAAAAGATCTATGCAATCAAAAAATTCCTTTAGATCCCGTTTAACCATGTTTAACTAAACTATTCTACGTTTTCTGTTTCTTGGAACTTAGACAACGGTTTTTTCTTGGGTTTATTATTGAAGTATTTTCACATTTTGGTCCGATGTTCGAGTAATATGATTCTAATTTAGAAGAATTGATCATTATAATTACTTCACTTAAAATTTCACAACACAAATCAAACACACGCTTAATTTGACACTCGTGCCTTACAGAGTAATTTAATAAATTTAAAAACTACGTTATAATTATTATTATAACTACTATTATGTATACAGTATCAAATAAAATGTTTGTGTGTTTGTGTTTGTGTATTTTTATAAATAGTGAACATGTGGTATCGCTCTGATAAAGTAAACGTTTTCACAAATAAATATGACACAAAACCGCGCAGTTTTCTTTCTGAATTTATTAAATTATTTTGTAAGGCATACGTATCAAATTAGTTGTATTTCATCTATGGCGAACCTGATAACCATGAAGATGCTGGTAGTATAAAATTTGCAATAAATAAAAACAGTAAAACATACAACATATCTATATAATTGAAATCACAAAAAAAAACATAAATTTCAAAAATGTAAAAAAAATATAGGATGTTCCATTTTAAAAAATGTAACTTTGGTTACTCCCGCTTTTATGTGACCACTTGTATATTCGCTGCAGGCATTCTAAAGGAGCTCATTTGATTCACTATAACTTTTATTTAAAATAATTTTTTCTAACTTGAAAAATAAACAAAATATAGGGTTGGCCTTTCCGTTGAATAACCCTGTCCAGGACAGTTGAAAGTTAAGCAGTTTTCTAAACACTATGTAATATTTACAATTGTCATATTAACTACTGCGACCAATTAAGTGCGCTGTAATAAAAAAAATGCAGTGTCGGTTATTTACACATACGATGGCCACGTCTGCCGTCACTGAATTACTATGGAATTTGGCCCAGTTTAAATGAAAACTTGAGTTTAGTCCAGTTGAAAAACGGTTAAACGAGCCCATTGTTGTCAATCGATATTTTTGTCGTATCTTCAGTCTTTAAAAAAATATATCGAAATACCCTGGAAGCAAATTCTTGACTATGAGAGATACTATGGTGGGTACTGACGTGATTTCGAGGAGCTCCCCATTTATTAGCTACAAATGTTGCAAATCTAAACAATTTATTCAAAATATAAAAAGCGAAAATTAACAGTATAAAAAATAATAAAAATTTATTTTTTGGCAAGAACTTTCTATCACTTTGTATAGCACAATTAATACACATTTGGCCCAGATTTATTCTTTAACTTATATTTTAACTAGTGTTGAGTACGATGTGTACCCGAATATGACAAAAAAGCGAATGTCTATCTCAAAAAAACACAAATTGTTTGTACGGAATACATAAAATGAATAAGCTGTCAAAAAATATGCGCATGCGCTAGCACGGATGCAAAGTTAGCAACGGGTTGCGAGCGACACGCACACACCTCAGCAACGGAAATAAGGTTTGATAAACATACATTGATTTCACTCTGTTCCTTGCCCTACAATAACCATTCAAATTTATGTCATTCCCTTTAACTAATTTTTCTTGACGAGAACCCAGTTGTTATTGAGTTAAATAATAATTATGAAGATACTGCGGAAATTATTGATGTTGAGCACTCCTTTGTCGCAAGAAAATACTTGTAATAAATCAAGTGATTTAATGTCTGAATTGATAACTTCAAATATTAAAACAACTTTATTAAATCTTTCTAAATCATCTGTCCTTAGAAAATAGTATTCATGTAGATAACTGATCTTTGGTGAACGATGAAAATCATTAGGTTATCCCAATTAACGTTGAGAAACAAAACAATACAATATATGTCCTTGTCCCGTTTTAAAAGCTAAATTAGTTTCATAAAGGAAAATAAAATAATTTGCTGTAAATATGAGAATGAAAGTTATTCAATAAGACGAAAAAAAAAGTTTTCTTGAAAGGACAATCAATGTACTTTCTAGAGGTAATGAAATAAAAAATAATTACACTCATAAATTAAAAATTCAAAATAAACTAATCATTCACGAGGCTACAAAAGTGGAAGAAGATATGAAGCAATTAATTAAAGAGCAGAAAAAAATTACTCTTAATTTACAAGAGGAGATAAAACATCTTAATAAAAACATTAAGTATACAAATAAAAATTTAAAGAGTATTAGTACACAAACAAGCTATAAAATAAAAAAAATATAAAAAGCATTTCTACATCTACAGAATCGTTTCTTAAATTATCCAGTGGCGTAGAGGAAGGAAACTAAATACTGAATAAGTCAAGTTCAGGTTCACTAGTTTATCAGATAAAGCTTACAAATTAGAAAAAATACTTAAGATTGCCTAATGCCTATATAGGAAAACATAAAGTTCTTTTATTGTGTGATGATTATGGTGGTCGCAATGTTAATAAAACTATTCATAAAAACCGCTGCCAATTACTTGGGGATCAGAACTTCCTCATAGTAGTAAAACTCGACGTGCGGTGGAGTTTATAATAAAAGTGATTTTTGACGTTTCAAAAAAGTCAAATATCACTAACATTTTTTTTAGACATTAGGACCAATTTTGCTCATCAACGAACTCAATCTCGTCCTTGACCTCTAGAATGTGTGTACCAAATTTGAAAGCACACACAGACACACACGCACACACACGCCCACACGCACACACGCCCACACGCACACACACACACGCACACACGCACACACACACACACACACACACACACACACACACACACACACACACACACACACACACACACCTATACACGTTTTGAATATATTGTGGGGTCGTGTGAATTTTACCACACTGTGGGGACAATGAAACTACACACGTGACGTTCTAGATCTTATCTTTGCGATCTAGTGACTAGTTATGACGTATTGATACACTCCATAGTTATTGAATACACTTTACTTTTTCTAGTGGGGACACCTCACTACTATAAGAAGATCTTAATGTGTAATTTCGTTTCACAACTTATGTGAAATAAGCAGTGTGTTAAAATAAGCCCCACAAATATATAAGAATTGTTAAATGTGTATTTTAGTGCCCACAACTTATGTAAATCGAGAAGTGTATTATTAATAAACCTCACAAACTATGGGTTAGCAAATGTGTAATTTTGTATCAACGGCTTATGTACTTTAGTACCCACAACTTATCTAAATCGGGAACTGTGTTTATTAATAAACCTCACAAACTATGGGATAGCAAATGTGTAATTTTGTATCAACAGCTTATGGGAACTAGGAATGTGTTATTAGCACCAAAACACTCGTTTCTCCAACCAAGTTAGCATTACTTATTTGGAGATCGTTAAAACAGTTTTAACGATACCAGCTCTCATCGACAGTAGTGTAAAGTACAGGTATTAGTTGAAACGATTTCAGTATATTGGATAATGTTATATGGTTAAATATTATTATTATGTTTTTACAAAAAAAATTACTTCAATAAAAGTTTTAGAGGATTAAATTCTGATAAACTTTTTCTCATAAAATTTTTTTGTATCTTTAATACTTAACGAGATACAGCGCATTATATGACAAGTTTACAAGACCACCCCTGCAGCGTGCGTAATTTTTATCATATAATGAGCTGTAACTCTTTAAGTATTGGAGATTAAAAAAATTATTAGGAAAAGTTGTTCAGAATTTGATCCTCTAAAACTTTTATTAAGGTCATTTTGCTCTAAAAAAATGTTTAGGAAACCACCCCTATAGCGCAATTCGTACCAGTTCGAGTGTGATCTTTTGGTTGGATACTCAGAAGGCAGTTCCCAAACAACCTTGAAAAATTCATCCTGTTTGGATTTTCCTTTGCGGCCCCTATAAGCCGAGAACAACTTTATTGGATTAAAAGGAGTTTCAAGAACATTTAGTAACTTTTCTAGGAAAATACTTAAGTCTGACAACACCACCAAAAAACTGATGTTCTGTTACCATGTTTATCACGAGTTATGCTAGATACTAGATATAAAAAACTACTCTATGATTTTCACACTCAATGTAAGTAAATATACGGACATTCAAACACTATAACAAACATATTTAACAATACTAAAAACTGTTTAACCTGTTACCCACATATTTATAATAATAGTTAATAGTCAAGTAATTGCTGTAATTATTTCCAATTAATAAAATGAATTATTTAAAGATGTCACTTGGGTAGAACAAACGAAGTAACAGAAATCTATATCTAAAATTAATTTTGAGTATATAGTAGTACACTGTAATTGAATAAAAATCAAACACTATAACTAGATGTAGCTTTTCACTCATTGATTAGTATTGCCCTCTGCTTCTTCAATTGCCACAGTTATAAATATTACATTTGAAAACATACAGCATCAACTGGCAGCTATTTATATACCTACATTATAAGGAAAGTATATACAAAACCATATAAAATAACCCTGTAATTATGACCAATTAATAAAATGAATTATTTAAAGATGTCAATTGGGTAGAACAATTGAAGTAACAGAAATCTATATTTAAAATTAATTTTGAATACACAGTAGTACACTGTAATTGAATAAAAATCAAACACTATAGCTAGATGTAGTTTCTCACTCATTGATTAGTATTGCCCTCTGCTTTAAAATGAAAAAGTTATTTAAAAATTTCTGAATACTGTAAAAATAATATTTAGAAGATACGGACACTAAAATGTTCTTGAGTACCCAACCACTGAAACAATTAAAGAAAAAAACTGTGAAAGAATTAAATTTTCCTTTGTTGTGTGTTGTGCAGTATGCACAAGAATATTAATTAACTGTATCAGTACTTTGAGGCCACACATCGACATCACCTACGGTTAGCAGAATGATTCTAATTTCCCTTTTTGTTTCTCTCCACCAGGTTCTTACAATATATTAGACTAATGGTATTGAATATTATATTGTCCTCACTTCATTAACATAACTGTGGGAGGATACACACATCCATTCCAAACTTTAAAATATGCATGCAGAAATTTCTTATATGATAGAGGGAGCCACTTGTTAGCAATAAGACATGTCCCTATCAATAATGCACAATGTACTAAACTTACTCACCTGATTTTTATCTTGTTTGTGGGGACATCAAATATTAATCTATATTTTCGTCATAGAAGAA
Source organism: Rhamnusium bicolor (assembly GCA_029963845.1). NCBI lineage: Eukaryota > Metazoa > Arthropoda > Insecta > Coleoptera > Cerambycidae > Rhamnusium > Rhamnusium bicolor. The sequence goes on from JANEYF010004439.1 coordinate 46,918, forward strand.
AATAATCAAACGTGACAAAAATGGCAGGTAGATATACCTAATATCTATCTACCAAATAAATATGCCCAAAATTCTATGAATATGTTGGGCAAAATCACCAAAAAAGCTTGTGGGGACGCGTGTATGTCCCCACAATATTAAATGTCCTCACGAGTCTGGTAAAATTCAGGCAAAATTCCCCACAATATATTCAAGACATACGCACACACACACACACACGCACGCACGCACACACACACACACGCACGCACGCACGCACGCACCTCAGCAACGGAAATAAGGTTTGATAAACATACATTGATTTCACTCTGTTCCGTGCCCTACAATAACCATTCAAATTTATGTCATTCCCTTTAACTAATTTTTCTTGACAAGAACCCAGTTGGGAACGTTTTCATTTTGTTAGATTAATGCAGTTCGTTTGTCTTTAAAATTTAAAATATATTTTATTTCATATTCACGCATTTTTCCATTAGACGTTTATCAGTGTTGGCTGTAATGTCTAATGTGTGTTCTTGAGGTATACCAGTGAAAGTTAGTTTTGTAAGTGTATAAGTGCTTTTTCAAGTTAATTTGTGGATTATGATACGCAAGTGTATTAATTTTTTGTATTTTTAATGTTTAAATAAATTCAAGTTTACAAATTTAAGGAAGACTTTTAATCTTCTCCCAATTATCCCATTATCCAGCTTCTAAAAAGAAAATGAGGCGTGGGGGTACTATCTTCCATACCGAATTCATTAAAAGAGCCAATCTCCATCTAAATCATAAAATATCAAAATCTTCTGACGAATAACATAACTTAAATAAAAATTATTCGGGGAAATTTATAAATTATTGGACGGATTACCAATGGGTTCACCCATATCTCCCTTACTAGCTGAAATTTTTATGTCCGATTTTGAAAATGTACTGTTTAATACAAAAAACGTTTTAGTTGAAAATATATTTTTCTGGACCCGTTACGTAGATGATGTGTTTTGCATTTGGAAAGGTACGGAAAGGCAGTTAAATAAATTCTTAGGTCTTCTAAATTCACTTAATCAGAAAATTCAATTCACATTAGAAATGGAAAATGACGAGGGTTTAAACTTTTTTAGACATTAATATAAAAAATATCAATAATAGCTTAGAGTTTGACATTTATCGTAAACCTACTTGCACAGATACAATAATTCATAGTAAATCTAAACAATCATTGCAAATAAAAATGGCACCATTCCACAGCTACATACACCGTCTATTAACATTTCCATTAAGCGAAGAGAATTTTAAAAAAGAAGTTAACATAATCAGAGAAATTGCGAGAAACAATGGCTATAAACAAAACCTAATTGATAAACTAATAAAAAACAAACAAAAGAAAACTTTACGTAAAGAGTTTTATGCCGCTTCGTCTCAGGAATGCAATAAGAGATATAAATGTATTAATTATAGGCCTAAGATCAGCAATAGAGTTAGTAATAAACTGAATAAACTAGGATGTAGAACAATTTCAGTAAATAAAAATAATTTAGGTAAAATGTTAATTAATAATAAAGACAAAACTGAAAAACTACAAAAAACAGGAGTATATGAGTTAAAATGTAGTGACTGTGATGCTATATAGATTGGACAAACTGGACGAAATGTAAAAAAAGCGATTCGATGAACACAGGAAATCTATTGTAAACAATGTATATAGTACAGGCATGTCAACACATTGTATAGAAAACAGTCATTTTATAGATTTAAATAATGTCAAATTACTCCATTCAGAAAAGAAAGGAAAGAAACTTGATCTATTAGAACAATTAGAAATAAGTAAAGCTGTTAAAAATAACAAAAATTTAACGAATGAACAACAAATTTTTACCGGCCACCATATTTTAAATAAAATAATTTAGATTTAAAAAATAAAGTAATATTCAACTTATAAAAACATATTTTACAATAGTTTTATAGTAGGTACCAGATGTGGTTATATAAGCAATGGACACAAATTTTACTGTTCAGTATTCCCTGTACTCTTGACAAAGGCCTAAAAAGCCGAAACACGTGTAGAGTTTCTAATAAAATATTTCTGCAACATTAAAAAGCAAATTTCTTTCATATAAATATAAAAAAAAAAAATAGAAAAAAAAAAATTATATTATATTGAAGTATTATCCTGACTTTAATTAAAATAAATAAATACTTACAGTTTTAAATCGTAGTTATTACTTGTTATAAAATGTTACGTACTAATATCTTAAAACAATGAAAATGGATATTGGCCCTTTTAATATTCACGTCCAGAACTAACCACTCAAGTTTTAAATGTTGAAAATAAGTCAAAAGAATTCTAGCAAATAATAAACTGGGAAAGACAAGAGCTGCCCTTGGACATATAACCCATAATGTTCAAAATAATTTAATATTAGAAGGAAATTACGTCTCAAATTCATTTGTATTGTGTTTTTTGATTATCGCACTTTTATCATTTTTTCTGTTGTTAGATATCCAAACATTTTTAGGTATCTAAGTTCAAAATACTATTATTTTTCATCTCAGACTACTTCATTAACTTTTTTATAATAATTTAATTACATAAGTAGTAAATATCTGTTGGAAATAGTAGTAATAAATGTTATTGCTGATGAAAATGATGTATTTATAATTACTCCTTACTTTGTGATACAGAGAAAATCATATCAAATCATTGATTTTAATGAGAAAACTTACATTAAAGTGATCCTGGCAGCAATACAATCGTGTAGATTCTGAAAATTTCACGGTTCGGTCGTCTCGTTTGATAACAATGCACCATTTATTTCTAATTTTAGAGGCACAAAATTAATTTTTCTAGGTTCTTATTATTGTAGTTGTATATACACTTAGATATTATATTATAATACAATAATTATAATTCCTTTTCTTTTCACTCTCCTTGATAGAACATAAAAGTAGTATCGTATTTTAATTTGTAAACACAAACCGCGAGTATAACAGTAGCAAACTTATGCAGTTTGACGTCACACCGCACCTGGCGGGAGATAAGCATCGTTCAAACAATTTAAATTCTCGACTAATAATTTTTTTAACTTTAATCCAAACAAAAGAAATAAATATATGAAAAACACTTCTCTGCATCTATGATATCAAAAAAAATTGTGCGTATTACCTATTAAGTATCTTCTTTTTTTTTTGACAATAAATACACATTTATTGAAAATTTAAAGATTCGTGCAGGGCTGAACTCGCTTAAAATTCCATGATTAAATACATTATGTACATCATTTTTGAACTGCAATGATAAGAGACTAAGAAGTTAATATTGATAAGAAGAGCTCGTTATTTTTTCTTTATATGTGTATGAGTTTCAAATAATTATGATTCCCTTTTTGCTTAAAAATAAACGAGAGAAAAATGGACCATACGTGTAACCTTGGAATTCTTCGCGAAAGAATAATAAAGAGCAAATAAACAGATTTATCTGAGTATGCCTGTTAAATAATCGACTCACTTTTCTTCCTTGGTGCGTCTTCCTGAGGGCCGTCTTTGTTCTGAATACCGCAAGTTATGGTGGAGCCAAAAGCCGTGCACAAGTCACTAGCAGTTTGTAAAGAAGATTTGAGGACACATTTGTGTGTATGTGTGTATCAGCGATAACTCAAAAAATACTAATGGGAGAATTCCCAAATTTGGCATTTTAGGTGACACATTAAATTTGATGGATGTAGTACCACCAGAAGAGACACACTGAATGAAAGAAGAAAATAGGTACAATTTCGGGAAAAAGTCAAAAAATTATTGCATTTCTGGACGAATCTCGACGAATTATAATAAAGAAACATAACTTTATGAAAAGAAATCTGTCCGCATGTTTGTAGTATCGCGATAGCAATCACAGTTTTTGAGATAAAGCTTTCAAATTTGGTACACTTTCTAAAGACCAAAGACAATGATAAATCGATGATGAACAAAATTGGCCAGCTGAAAGGAGGTCCGCGGAATCCAAACTTTTTTGTAATATTTCTTGTGAAATTATATTATTACTATATCAAGCCAATAAAATATATTTTCCAAGTACTTAAATAGCTGATGTAAACTGAAATTTTTTACACATTTGATGTCATAAAATGGGGTTAGGATAAATTTAACAGTTTGACATTTGAAATGTCTAACTTAGTTATTAAAATATATGACGTGAATTATTATTGACAGTATCGAATGACGCTGATAGTTAATTATTTAATTAATATTTTAATGAAACGTTTCAAGGTACGCTATTAAAATTTAATTGAGGCAAATGAAGAATTAAATAGAATGATTTTTTAAGATCAAGATATTATATACTGGTATAAGAAAGTTATGTGCTGGCCACATCAGATATTTTATTATTATGTTTCAAAAATGATGTACATAATGTGACTAACAAATTTAAATAAAATGTACTTAATTTTAAGAGAGTTCAGCCCTGAATGAATATTTAATTTTTGATTAAATGGGTCCAAAATAAAGAAAATATTTAATTAGTGTAGTGTACTTAAGTAAAATTAATAAAATAATGACGTTAGGTAGTCATTGTCTTATTGGTAAAATTTAAAATTTGATCAGCCAAAATTTTTAAAAATTTATTGGAGAATAATCTTAAACGTGCCATCAAATATTAAGACAATATTTTATACACTGGCACACTGTTATCGGCAATGAGAGCCACATTTTAAAAATTGAGTCCGGTCCTGGACTTTTTCCAAAGTAAATTATGCTTTTGATTGGACTAAATGAGTATAATATTTGTACAAAATTTTATCCAAATATTTAAAGCCGTTTCAAAAATATGACCAACTACAGTTTTAGTCAAAAAACGGTTTACATTCCATACTTTACAAGTATAGGAGTGTCTTGTACTCAGCTAAGTGTGCTTCACCTCCCATAACAGTGTCACTTTAAATCTGAAACACCCTGTAAATATCTATTTAGGATTAAATAAGAATTCCGTAGTACAGTTTAACGGAACTCAAGAATTGGCTTGATTTTAATTTTATTTGCTATTACAAGGGAGATCTTCGCCTCTAGTAGTCGTTCTGCTTCATCTACCCCCACCTAACATTGATGGTCTCAATTTCTGAAATGGCACTATTAACAATTAATTGATATTAAATAATAGCATGCAAAGTTTTGAAGCATTATCTTTCTTCTTGCTCGTAGACTCTCTTAGTTATTAATTTTGCATATAGTTCATTATTAATATATCAAGTTATAAGCTGTTGCCTGGCGTTGCAACTAACTTTATCATGCAAACTATAACAGCTGTTTACAAAATCTTTGTATTCTAATATAGCACTTCAGGTTAATTATTTATTAATTAAATGTCAGTATTAGATGAATTCCAATTATTGTATATTAAGTTAGCAGACTGTTATAAGTTTAATACTTAATTATTACACTGTGGGAAATCGACAAAATAAAATGTTTTGCTAAGATGATCTGCATTATCATCATTATTATAATTTTTTTCTTGACTACATTACCATCATAAAAAAACTGTTTTGCTAATGATCTTTTGCAATCTAAAAATCTTTGACTAATCCCAACAACAGCTCTTACTTAAACTAATTCAAATATTTTTTGTTTTTTTTTATTAAGGATAACTAAGTGTTTTCTTATGGTAAATAAGTGCCTTTAGTTAAGATTGACTTTATAGTGGTTAAAAAGCACATACCTACAGTTAGTAAGCTATCTGTTAACCATAAATCTGCGCTTGCTATATTTGACATTTTGCTTGTAGGCGACGCACGCGTAGACGGTTTGACGCCATTAAGAATATTAGAGTTGATTTTTGTTGTTAGTAGGTAAGATTTGTTCTATATAAAACGTTTACTGGAACTGTAACTACTTCGTGAATTTATAAAATAAAGTGTTAATCGGATACTCGCAATCCTATTATTTTTCCATAGTGAAAGGTTTTTGTGAAAATGTCTTACAAGTCGAGATTAGAAGAGTGGGGTCTTAAAGAATATATATCCAAGTATTTGAAAGTATAATATTGGCTATTTTATTTATATTTTAATATATTTGTCATTATGTACATAACACTACTTCTAAATACTTACGCATAATAAATCAATGGTTTTAAAATATGTATGTCTATTATTTATTAGTAGGACTGTCAAAAATGTTCCGTGGGACTCGAAATTAACTAATACGAGAAACAATAAACTGTTATAATTTATAACAATGTATGTAAAACTTACCCTCTTAACTAGCTTGTTGAACTAGCTTGCTTATCACAAACTGGAAAAGATGTGTAGCCATTTTGCAGCATCAGGTATGTTTCTATGGTTGTCTCCATAAGTGATGTTCGCTTTGGTGAAAATGTATTCTTATATTTTGAAAACGACCCTTCGACATCTACTGATGTAATACACCCATACGTAAAATAGTCTTTGAACGCACTTAACGGATCTGGGGCTGCACCATCACATATTTGTCTTAATTTGGTAAAACCGGTGTCTTTATTTAACACACTTGCGAACTTTTCTTTACCGCGCTCATTTGTTGCGTCACCTATATCGTGTAGCAGTAGATTTACAAACGATTTGCAGCTTTATTTATTAGTCCTTTGTTTCTTTATATGAATCATTTGGTTGTGTTTTCACCATGCAGATATCCAACTTTATAATTTATAAATCGCTGTTCAAATTTTTCTATTAGTAGTATCGAAGAACGAAAGCATTCGGTTCATTCTAAATACCGTGTGGGTAGATTTAAGATATAAAATTACAGACAATACTGATGCATATATTGTTCTTAACCTGGAAATTTAGTTTCATAAAATGACACCAAATAAAATATTTGTATTTTCTTGCTTCAAATAACTCATCAGTAGTGCCTGTTAATTTTATATATTAAATCTATGATATTTAGAATGAACCAAATGTTTTCGTTTTTCAATACTACTAACTGAAAAATTTTAACATCGATTTAAACCTATCTTGGCGACGCGGAAGGGCTATTAAAATTTCTTTGGGTCAAAAGATTGTTAGAGAATCTATTTTAATATCAAATTTTTCTGTAGAGGTCATCATGTTTGAAATAAAGGGTATCAAAAAAAATATTATTTTGGGTTTTTTGAAAATATGATAATTTATTTTTAAGATATTTTAGTTACCGTGTACAAAAAACAAGTTAGTCAAATAGATGCAGTCTAACATACTGGTATTTAATACCAAATATAAATAATCACTAATAATTTTTAGTTTAAAAAAAAAGAAATGTTTTTTTGTCATCTTGTATCTCGAAAACAAAAACCCCAATGGAAAATTTATAATCGTACTATATACAAAATAACTTTATTTTGTGACATATCATTTGTTAAAGTTATTAGTAGAGCTGTCCGAGGTGGCTGGAGTACAGCCACGATCTTGCCATGGCGTCACACGTGCCGATTTAGAAGTGATTTACGCTGCAGTCTTATTTGAAAGGTTAATGCGTGAGGTTGTACCTATAAATTATACATAATGTCAAACGCGCCAAAGGGTAAAAAACGACCATACGCGGACACAGTGAATAAATTTATCGGTGAATTTCCGGATTTATTCTATGACGGATGTAAAATAATTTGTAAAGTTTGTAATCAAGACTTAATGTGCTGGCACAAAACAGACTGTCGTCGTCATCAACACCGTGCAACATCAAAATAAAAAAAATGGCATGCCTTTGACAACTCAGTTTATGTTTGATTTATTGTTAATGTTAATAGCCTGTAATATTCCGCTACGCATACTGGATAAACAACCATTTCGGAAGTTTTGGAATAAATACAATCCCCAGGTAAACTTACCAAGTCGTACATCGTTACGTAGATATATTCCAGCTGTTCGTGAAGACATTGTAAATAGGATTAAATGTGGATTAAAAAATACACGGCTCTGGTTATGTATTGACGAGACGACAGATTGTAAAAAAAATTCTATTTTAAATATTATAGTACGTATACTGGGCCCTCTTAAACTAACATTTCTACTTTTACTAGCTAGTAAAAGACTAACTGCGTGTACTGGCGAAATAATTACGGGGTGTTGGAGACATTCGAAAAATTTGAACTTTCAACAAGTCAAGTATTGATGTTTGTGACTGATGGTGCTGCGACAATGCGCATGGTAGGCCGTTCTTTTCAAAGAGACAATTGTAGGTTTTTACATGTTACGTATAAAGTGCATGCGTTACATCTTGTGGCAGAAACGATTCGAAAATGTTATCCAGAGGTAGATGCATTAATAGCAAATACAAAAAAAGTTTTTCTCAAATCTCCTAAACGGCTTCGAGCATTTCACAGACAGTGTCCTGGTATACCTGAACCACCAGAGCCGATTCTTACACGTTGGAGAACGTGGTTGAAAGCGGCTTTTTATTATGCTGAATATTTTCAACAAATAAAAGCTGTGATACTACAGTTCAACCCTAACGAGGCTGCAGCTATTAGGGAAAACCAGACAAGCTTTCAAGACGTTTCCCTTGAAACAGATTAAAAACTATTAATAACAATTATAGAGGACTACACGACGCAATAGAAAAATTGCAAAATAGTTCGTTGTCGTTAGTGGAATCGCTGCAAATAGTGGACGACGTAAATACACAGCTACAGGCTATAAATGACGCAAAAAATAATCGCGTTAGTGAAAAATTCGAGAGTGTATTACAGAAAGATCCTGATTTTAGCAAATTAAGACAAATTTGTGATGGTGCATCTACAACTTCGTTAAGTGAGTTCACAGATTGTTTTACTTATGCCTGTATTACATCCGTAGATGTCGAATGGTCATTTTCAAAATGCAAAACATATTTTTTCACCAAAGCGAACATCGCTGACGGAGACAGCTGTAGAAACATACCTGATGCTATTATACTATAGATCTTCCCCACTTTGTGATGATGACAACCAAACTACTTCATAAATCTGTTTAAAAGGGTGAGTTTTATACAAATTTTTATAAAATGTAACATTATTGTTAAAATTTATTTCCATTTACTGTACTTATTCAAGTATTATGATATGATGTAAACATATGAGTCATATGACGGCTCTGTCGGCCAGGTGACCTCGGACAGCTCTAGTTATTAGTAATAAAACTGAATCGCCCTGTATATACATGGTGACTTAAATCGACGTATACCTTTGAGGGCGTGTTAGTAGAGCTCATTTGCAATTGATTTAACCATTATATCCATTATGCAAAACCCAATAGTTTTTAACACGCTTTTATTAGCTTCACCTGTATGTTTGCTTGTTTGTTTGTAACCGACTCTTTGGACTCGATTTTGACCCACTTTAAACGGACAGATTTAATTGAAACTTTGTACACTTACGAAGAACCGGTAACAATACAATAATTTGATAAGTTTATATCATTATCCTGATCAGGATCGCCAATCCTTTCCTCACGTATCCCTGCGTGAAAGCAAAGGCTTAATATGTGAGTAGATTCAGTAATTGTTAATTAGCTCGGTGGTCGAGTGGGTTAAGGCAGTCGACGCGAAACGACTGACTCCTCCGGCGTGAGTTCGAACCTCACGGCTGAAATAAAAAAATATTTTTTTTTTCAGAAATATCTGTTGGATCGTAATATGTTATAATATCAGCATCAATAAGCAATATACATATAGTTTAAAACAACTAAAAAACACGCTTTCATAGCACATCAAACTAAAAAGTTAAAAATAAATATAGTTTAAAAAAACTAAAAAAACACGCTTTTAAAGCACATCAAACTAAAAAGTGAAAAATAATTATTAATATAAACTGAAAACAATAATGAACGAAAAATACTAGTATTATTGTGAAAAAAGCGTGGGGTGCTTTGTGCAATATTTTTCGTATATCGAGCACCCCACGCTTTTTTTCACAATAATACTAGTATTTTTCGTTCATTATTGTTTTCAGTTTATATTAATAATTATTTTTCACTTTTAGTTTGATGTGCTTTAAAAGCGTGTTTTTAGTTTTTTTAAACTATATTTATTGAGGTATTTTAATATAGTGTTTTACAACAAGTGAAGGTTTTAGCTCTTGTATTTTTATCTTATCAAAGGATTTAACATAATTTTTGTTACATAATTTATACTGTGTAAACTAATTATTAAAATATCTCAAAAACTATCGAATTTTGCATAATGGATATTACGATTAAATCAATTGCAAATAAGCTCGCTACTAATATGCCTTCAAAGGAATATATTGACCTACCCATCACCCTGATATGTGTGCTCGCAGAATACTCTGCGACTTGCAAAAATTCTTTCTATGGTAGCAATTTTTTTCTAATGGCAGGAATAAAAGTCTACAATGTTTATAAAGTAAGATTACCAGAACAAACAGATGTATTTGCTGTCATTACTAGGTATTAATACAGTGTAAGCTGTATAGTAGTTACAAAGTCATCTATTAGCGACAAGAAAAGCTTTTTTCTTATTGCAAGGTAGTAATGCTGTAAAAATACGAGCTAATTAACTCTAACAAAAAACTTATTAAGGTCAAAATAGAGCTCTGACTTCTAATAGCAAAGTTATCAACTTACAGCAATAAATAAATATTTAGAAAAACTTTTTTAACGGTAAATAAGTGCGTCTTAGCAAAATCGTTTTTGTTGCGATTACAAAGCAGTCTATTTGAATCCTATTTAATGCAGATATTTTTTTGGGGCTAGTCAATTTTTATTTATGGTTAGTAGAAATTTATTTCATTGTGATAATAAGAGTTTTAAAACTGAAGTAAATCAATAATCAATACAATTATTTCACTACAATGTACATCTTTTTTAATATGTATATGGAATTTTGTATATGGGAAATTTTATATTACCTGACCCTAAAAAAGTTAATTGTCAATCATGCTTTAATAACTTTCATGATAATATGATGTACAAGACAAAATGATGTACCCAATTTAAAATTAAATTTTATCGGTAATTATTTGAGATAGGTATTTAAATCTTCATTTCATTCAGAGGGGATAGCAAATTTAGCCAATTTAGTGATGAAGAATAAAGAAGGAATACTATATTAGAAAACTGAAAAAACGTACACGTTCAGATGCTACGATCAGAGAGTTTTAAAATTTCCAATTTTCACCACCACTTGAATGTTAACGCTGGAATATATTCACAGTCAATTAACAAACAGTTCAGTAACATGGCCTTACTTCTTTAATTATTGGTATTTTTTTAATCACATTTAATTTGGTCGACAATAAAATTAAAATAAAATTGAAAATAAAATTAAATAAATGAATAAAATGATAAATAAATATTGTATGTTTCGGTCAGTTCGAATGATTATTATTATTGTTGTTGACATTGTTATTAATTTAAATATTTTTTTTGTGATATATTCATTTTTGCTTTGCACCTACCACACTAGAATCATTGACATCCTTACGATTGCTAGTTTAACTAAGCTAAAAACAATTAAGTGTAAGAACAAAAATAAAAACAAGTATCTGCCATTCAGATACTTGAATTAAATTTTGTGACTGTTTTTCATTTGATTTTATCGTAGAAAATCTTTCTCTTCCATTCCATCGCCTATTGAAATTACAAAGTCAAGATGGTTCTAGCAGGAAGACATATCTGTTAGACATCTAATACAATTATTTCAAATAAAACTTCCCCTACGACATTATTATATTTATTTTCAGTACACAGTTGAAAATATAGTGTATAATTTCACAACAAATTGATATCTAACAAGATACATTTACCAATAGGTGAGATGCATGTATTTTAGAAATGCAATATTTGTTTTATTTTGATACATGTTATACAGGGTGTCCTCATAATACATGTACATTGTAAGACCAGAGATTCTTTGGCTCAAAATAAATCGATGTAACGTAACTTACCTTTATCCAAAATTTCTTCGTTCAGTCGTTAGAAAGCTTCAAAAATTGCAAAATTATTTTTTTTAATGACTTGAAAACGCGTCAATCGATTTTGACTATTAGTTTCTACTTTCAATTGACGTGTTTTGATGTTTTATACGATGGTCTGAACAACATACAAGTGTTCTAAAAATAATGTGTTGTGTAAATATCGGTCCATATTTTTTTACTGTCTATGCTGTCTAAGTAGTCATTACCTAATTTTTTTGTGTGCCTGACTTAATTCTGAAGTTTTTTTCTCTTGCTATTTTTTTTTATTAATGGGGCGGTTTAGCCAGAAAAAATATTTTCCAAATGTCTGCATGCCATGGTCATGTTCCTTAAAAATAAAAGGGGACAAATAAAAATTGTTTTCAAACTAAACTGTTTAAGCGTCTAGTTAAAGCAGTTGAGTACTCTTTTAGCCAAAAAAGGTATGTTCATTTTATAGTTGTGATTATGGAAAATTGCCGTATGAATACGAAAAAATTTTCGGTGTGTGTCATAAACTATATTTTATTCGATTGTAAGAAAAGAATAATATACTTTTGTTTATTATATTTATTTTAATCGAAAAATCTGTTCGTAATCGACTTCATATCATTTTGACACAATCTAATAAAAATATCGTGACAGTTTGTTTCATTTGTTTATGGTATCTATTATTTAGTTCATTTTTTTTACCGTCCGAAAAGTATTTTTTCTGAAATCGCTCAAGAATGTCTACTTTCTCGGCGCAATTTCAGATCCTAAAATACGCTATTCTAGTATTTTAGTTCGTTGCTAAGCAACCATCATAAATCAGTATGAGAAAGTTACTTTTTCCGACTTAAGCCGGGAAAGTAACTCCCGTACAGGTTTTTATATATATATATATATATATATATATATATATATATATATATATATATATATATATATATATATATATATATTTTAGATAGTAAATACAATACACGCAGACAAACCAACTCACATTAAAAATGAATTTTTTATCTAGTAAAAAATAAATTGAAAGTCACATTTTTTGCAGTTGTTACTAACTCTGGTGGTGTCCCAAACACCTGGACATCATCATCACTGTCCATTTTAAATATTTTTTTAGCACTAACAAGTATTGAAGCGAAATAAGCACTGAATCTGACTTTTATCATATCATAACAATAAATCAACAGTGATTGTCAAGGAAACGATTTCATAATCAATTATATTGTAATGAAAAAATGTTATGCATTAATAAAAATTCCTTAATTTATAATAATACTGATTGCGATGAAAAAATAGTATGTGTACCTCGTAGTAAAAGCACATTCCAGGACTTCAATACTTGTGGCCTTCGGCTTAACGGCCAACAATTTCGTCGTTTGGGAATATATTACTTTTACTACTAGATACACAATGTACTATTTTGTCCTAAGACGAAAAGTATTTTTCGGCTGGGAAAAATAGTCGCCTAGCATCCGCAACAAAAATAATGCATCTTATAAAAAGATGATCTTTTCGTTCCGATATTCGAACCAAAAAAATATCACCTCCGAAGAGTAAGAACTACAAAATGCTCTCAGGGTGGTCGAAGAATACACGGACAATTTGTATGGATTTCGGGTTGGAGAAGTGTGGAGTCGTCCACCTCAAGAGAGAACGATACGGGGAATTCTCTAAAGATGCGCAGCTCGCAGACGGAAGCATCCTAAGACATCTGGATGCCCGAGTGATCTGTAAATATCTGGGTGTGCAACAAAAGAACATCCAAGACGTAAACCAAATAAAGGATTCTCTCTGCGGCAAGTACAGACACCGCCTCCGAAAGATTTGATCATCCGCACTTTCGGGGAAGAACAAGGTGTCTGCCATTAACATGCTAGCTGTTCTGGCCCTTTGGAATAATGAAGTGCACAGTAGATGAGCTGCGCCAATTAGACAGAGATACCCGCAAGATGATAAATAATCACAGAACTATTCATCCTAGATCCTCCGTTCCTCGTGTATACTCCCCACGTCAATGGAAGGAGGGGATTTTTGAGCCTGGAGTGTACGCATGGCAGAGTAGTACTGAGTATAGTTTGTAACATCCTCAAGAGCTCAGATCCCATCTTGCGATATTTGAAACATCATGAAACTGTATAAGTGGGAGCAGGATTGTTCAAGGCAGCAAAAAGAGCCGCAGATGAACTCGGTGTCGCATCAGGCGGCGAGGTCGGCAAGGTGCTGATGTAGAATCAGTCACTAGGCTTCAGCCAAATCGTCTGAAAGCCCGAATTAGAGCTGCTGAACAGGAAAAACTGTTTCGGCAGCATGGTGTCTTCTATAAGAATATAGAAACACTGGGTTTATCGACCAGACTGTCTGACATTCGCTTTTCTAAGGTCAGCCGGGCTTAAGTCGGAGACCGAGAGATTCATTATGGCGTGCCAGGATGGTGTTATCAACACCGCGTGTGGCGTGTAGAGGTTTCTGATAATAACTGCAGGACTTGCCGTCAGACGCTGGAATCGCTCATGCACTTACTTTCTGCTTGCCCCATATACGCGATTTCGGCCTACATCCAACGACATAACGAGGCGTTACGAGTGCTATACTACCATCTATGGCACTCGTACGGGGTAGACCAGACGCCAGTGCTGCCTTACGTCGCCGGAGATATTCAGTCCGTCGTTGAGAACCAGAAATGCCGTATTTACTGGAACCAGTCGCGATCTCCGATACGAGCTCCAAGTGCTGTACCCAGGCTACTCGGTCAAAATGGTCATCCTGAGAATCGGTGTACTTAGAGGGATAAGGCCTACATTACTTTCGGAGAAGATTATACCGGCCTGCCAAAAATCAGCCAAGTGGTTGGCAGTTCAAATGCAGAAGGCAGTCATTTTAGGTTCGCTCCGTGTGCTTAGGGCACACGATTCTGATATCTACAGTCATTAGTCCTGTGTGATGTGGGAGTGGCTGTATTTAAAGCGGGGGTGTTACTACCGTGAGGTGTTCACAGGAGGACTGTTCGGTGTCGGTTCTACCGAAAATAATAATAATAATTTTACGACTGTTGTATCTTCCGTTATATAATATAATCATTAATGTATTAATTTACTTAAGTGGTGCAAATGGTAGACAGTTACTTTGTATAAGCTGAGATCGACAATTTGCCGAAAATCAACGTGTTCATGATAACACTGACGTAGTTTTCCACGAAGTACCAAAACACTGTACACTAAAGTCGACGGGCGTTTCGCCAACTTGGTTGGCGAAACGCACATCGAGTGCAATGTATAGTGTTTTGGTATCTCGTGCAAAACTACGTCAGTGTTATCTTCACCTGAAAGGTTCCAACTCACTCCAGTGTTCATGATGAGCACTGTGAGCAGTTTCTTTGCTAATACTGATTTTATCAGTGGTGAAAATAGGGATAAGAAAAGTAACAAGGTGTGTAATATTCATTGTTCACAAATTTGTTTAGGTCCACTTTTATCATTTTTTCTGTAATTATGTATCTATTCTTTCTAATTTTACCTATTCTAGGGACACAAAAAAGTAACTTTTCTAAGGTTTTTATTGTAGTATTTATTTATTTATACAATACAATATTTATACCTCCTTTTCTTTGCACTCTCCATGGTAGAACATAAATATAACATCATCATTTAATTTGCACTAGATGGCGACGGGAGATATGCATCGTTTAAACGCGTTTAAATTCCCGGCTAAAGTAAATATTTTTTCAACCTTCAATCCATCTATGAAATAAAAAAAATGTGCATCTTGTCTATTAGGTGTATATCTATTAAAAATGTTTGGTAGCAACATTTTACCTTTATTTATGTGCAAAAAGTTTACACCATTGAATTGTAAACCTATACATTAATTTCCACCAATTTTTACACCTTAATTACTAAAAATATGAAACATAAAAGGAAAGGAAAATATTCTAGCAAGGTGGAAAATGTAATCAATTTTAAATGTAAATGTCAGGTTTCAAATCATTAGATTAATTATGAGACTATACAGTGTAAGTGGCACGTCTTGATTTCAGTTAATTGTAAGAAACTGTAAAGTAGGTACACAATGAAAGCAGCAATATAATTATATTTAACCACATTTTTTAATTTTCCGCATTAGATTATTCAATCGCTATTATTATTTTTCAGTTTTGCATTGCTAAGTGAAGGTCTTGACACAAACCATTAGTGGCACTACTCTATAAGGCACTAAGTCGAGGCACGATTTCGTATATTGCTCGATCATTAACCGAGTTTAACTGCCTGATTATTATCTTTCTCCTTTAGATATTTGAAGCATTCCAAAAACATCACATTGCATTCTGTTTAATAATATTAAACATATACGAGAATCTGGTATATAAGGCCGTATTTTCATCACATAAATCTGTAAATTGTAACTTTTTCTTCATGATAACTAGAGATTGAATTTCAGTTAATCAGTCTAGTTGCGGACTTGCGTATAACTCTCGTACAACTCCTAAAATGGGAATAAATACTGTGACATGGAATGGTACACGACTTTTTTAGGAATTAATTAATAACCTCTCATGTTATTTTATTGTATATTACTAATTCCTTGCAAAATATCACATATATATGTACTCGTTAAACTATCATGTTACAAAGATGTATTATCATCTTGTAAATGTAAAAGATTAGTACTTAGTGAAAAAGTCCATAATAAATTTACCTTAATTAAATTCATACGAATTACCTAAAACTAAATAACAAAGCACTAAATTACATGTAGGTTTTGTACAATCGTAAAAATTGTCTCTTATAAAGTGAAAATGCCTATAATATGTCGAGTTCAAAAATATATACAAGCAGACATACGTATAAGACAGAACCCCCACCACCTACATACATCGCAATTGAAGATACGTGTGACATTGCGACTCCGACAATAAGCAATTGCAATTGCATTCCGATAGAGTCTTAGCCGTTTTATTGTGTTATTGTAGAATAATGTCAACTGAGCGTTTATAGATCCAACTATTCATGAAAATTTTGCCTACATACATGGACATGTTTCAGGAATTCCCTTAACCATACACAGTCTTGAGTACCAACCAAAATTTTGTTTAGTTGAATGTTGTGTACGATCTACGCCAATTTATTTTCCAGAAATCAAGAGCCACTGCGGATCATGTGAAATAAAATATTGAAACGGTTTTGAAAAATAATCCGGGATTTAATACTATGTGTCATATAGCAGACCTGTTTACAGGCAAGGAAGTGGACTTTTCTGATCATAATGTTAATGTCGCTTCTTTGAGAAACTTTCAGTATTTTAAATACGCTTCAGTACGTATATAGACATGGAACGGTCATATTCAGACTACAAATGGATTTTTAATGACAGGCGCCAGAATCTAACTCCAGATCATTTAATGTAAATATTAATAATATAGTTTTATCCACGACTATTACATAAAGTATCCTTTATGTATGTGCTTTCTCAAAGAAAATGCTGTATTTTATTCACTGCAGTGAATAATGATTTCATTGTTCACTGGTTCTGGAATTTATTATTCAAATTTTATCGAGTAAGCCATGGCATGTCAGTACAAACGCGGAATTGCTATTTTATTTGAATTGTCAAATTGTCAGAATATTTTGCCAAAAATTGTTATTATTTAATAGTGGAGCGGATAAATAAATTATTCTACTCGCATATTATGATTTGAATAATAGTCTATTATTATTGATTAGGGTCGTGTCGGAAACCTCACCCTCGTGAATAATAGCCATCATTACATGTTCGTTGAATAATATACTAGTATTCCAGTGCAATGGTGTTTTATGCTAAATCTTCAGTGTTCACCTCATTTTGGACATTATAGAAATCACCCGTCAAGAGTATAAGGTAAGATATTCTCCATTTTGTATTGTATATCATTTTTGCACACGAGAATATTGATATACTTTGAGTTGCGGTATCTAATGAAAACTAAAAACCAAATCATAAGTAGCGATTTGCTGAGAATCCGCATCAAATTTGGTTTTCCTCCCTATATTTTCAAGAAATATTTAATGTTTTTTTAGAGTTACTTTTGTCCCTGTATCATTTGCGATCTATGTTGCAATAAAATTTTTCCTTGTTTTAATAAGTATAGTCAGAGTTTCTGATTTTGTGCCTCGTATTTTTAAAACATCCTGTAGAGACATTGGCGCAAGATCTAGCAATAGAAACTTTCAATTATTGGTGTGACAATTCTGAACACATCTGCACAAAATTTGTTTCTACGGTAATTGTAATTACTTTCAGTAAGTACTTATCTTCCTAATTTGCGGATAATTTGAATGGTGTATAAGTAACATCTGTCACCTATCTCTAAACAGTTTATTTCCATGGGAAATTAACAGAAATTTAACAGAACATGAATTTCAAGGGAAACCTGTATTTAGTTTAATAGATTTACAGTTTGGAATGTTAACTAAAAATTAATCGGTACCACAAAATATTGCACTGCAATTGATCACATAAATCTTTAATTTCTTGAATGTTTAGCTATACATATATTAATATTACAACTTAGTGGAAATAAATCAAATAAAACGGAAAAACTACTTTACTCAGTTTTGCTATACAGGGTGTCCACCGAGAACCGCATCGCTCGATATAGAAAACAGTATGTAACAGAAAATTTTGAAAATTTAGGGAATTACTAATGTCAGTATGGAAGGTCGGAAAGATTCTATTAGGGAGCAAGAGAAGCACATGGCTGAGGGGACAGCTGGGGGTTGGTAAAAAGGGCCCGTCTGTGGCCTACTTGCCAGGCGTCAGCCTCCCCCACCATTACCATTACCATTACCAATGTCAATATGACCAGTCGAACAAAAATAATTACGAGCATTTGACGTCAATAGGTACCAACTTGCTTATTTTAAATGTTCGAAACGAACATAAAATTCTAAGTCGAAATTCGCATATCCTATACCCAAATCTAGCTGTTTCGGATATATTTGACTTCATAACTATCTTCGTGTAGGAGATCCTCATTTTCTTTTTGGCGTGTAGAAAAAACAAGGTGAGCTACGATCTATAATTAAAATAAATTCAATAATAGTATACCAAGTGTTCCATATTTCACGTTAAATTTTGTCACCCTCAAACCGTGACAACATTTTTAGTTCAAATGGAACATCCTTTTTTTACATCAAATTATGTAAAATTATTTTTTCTTTTTTCTAGTATGGGCATTGTAGGAGTTAGTTGCATCTTTTTGAAATATTTGCCATTTTCTTAGATTTTCAAGAATTTTTCGTAAAAATTTTTATTTACTTATGTTCCGGGAGCGAAATTTTCAAGAAAGTTGGCAATTTAATGTTTACTGTGCTTTATGACAAGATAAAAGTGGTGGCATTACAATTTTATGAGGAAAATTAAACAATAGTTAAAAAGATTTCTTCTTCTGCTAACATGCAGTTGAAATTGTTTGTTTTTGTAGGTGAAAGGTATCTAAATATTCTACAAAATTTGGAATGACTATTTAGAAAATTTACTGCCGAACATAACATTTTTTTTATTAGCACGATGTTGCCCCTCCTCCACAAAATGCGTAATTAATAAATAATTTTTTACAAGATGTATTTTACGCTCAATGGATTGTCAATAATGGACCTTTCCTATGGCCTCCTCGCTCGCCCGATTTATCAGTGGATTATTTTATTTGGGGAATTATTAAAAGTAATGTTTATGATAGTCTATTAACAACCATTGAGGATTGCAGCAGAGTGAGTGAGCAATGCATTTAAAAAGTTACCAGCGAATTCATTTAGAAGAGCTACCGGTGAAACTCTAGTCCAAGTGCGATAAATGTGTGGAGGTTCGAGGGCGAAATTTTGGCCATTTATTAAATTAAAATGAAAACATACTTTTTAATTAATTCTATCTTTGCTATTTTAGTTTATGCAGTGTCTCGGGTTTTGGATATATTTTTTTTACTTACATCAATTTATAATTCCTGTCCTGACAGAGCCAGAAATTCTAAAATTATCCCATGTGTATTTTACGATATTGGATGACAGTTTCTGTTTCGAGTTAGCAAATGTGTTACATGTTTTTGGTATTATTTTACCATATTCTTAATAAATAATAAACACATTTACAAAGTCTTTGTGGGTGTAATTTAAACGTGTTGGTATTTTTTTTGACATAAGAGTTTGACTGTCGTTGCTGATCTTTTCTAATCATGGCTAAGTAAGTAGATAGCAATTTTTTAGGAAGAATACAGGATATTCCATTTGCACTAAAAGAGATTTCGCTGTTTGAAGTTGACAAAATGTAACATAAAATGTGGAACAGTTGGTATATTATTATTGAATTAATTTTAAGTGTATAGCGTAGCTCATCTTGTGTTCTTTAAGATACAGGTCAAGAAGTAAATAAGGATCTCCTACACGAAGAACGTTATAGAGGTTCTTGCGATTCTATACGGCAATTCACATCTGAAATATCTCTTTCTGAACGTGAATATTTACGAATGTAAGTAGCGAACTTTTGCGAAAATTACTGAGAGTTCGTTTGCGAATAATCGCGATTTCCATCACTAGGAACCTTCTCTATTATTGTCAACCTAAAGTGACATAAAGGATTTAAAAGGTTTTTCTGTTCCCTTATGTCACTTTATCGGGCTAGACCAGTAAAATGGCTCAAATTAGTCATATTTACAAGGAATACAATGATGTATAATATGATATGAAAGATAATAGTGTCATCCACTTCAGAGACAAATCATAAATCCGTCACGATTATATGTAATTTTTAATCAGTGTTTTTTGGTCATATATGAAATTTTCTCACACCGGGCAGTTTAAAAAATATTATCACATCCATTTTTTTCATTGCCGAAATAACCAGAATAGAAGATATTAGGACATTATATAGCAAAATATAAAAGTTATTACTAGCGATCGGGAGGTGGCGATAAGTTCCAGAGACAACTTTTACTAACGTATGTATGTAGATTGAATATTATATTGTAAATACCTAATGAAGCATTCCCATACAGTATTAAATGATAAAATATCCTTATGTACATAGGTATTAGGCCATAAATTTCTTTTCTTTATAAAAATGGAAACAAGGCATTCAAGGTTTTTATCAGGTAATTGAATGGCTTGCTGCTATAAAAAACAATTACTTACTGACCGTCATATTGAGGGAGAAAGGCTTGGTATCATTGAGAGTCCAATAGCATGCAACTGCATATATATAGGCAAATCGCGACCGCTTGCGAGGTCGCTTGTCTATCACGTTTACGCCCACTGCCCTATGTTGAAAATAAATAAATACCTCTAAATAAATAGTATTTATAAAACGTCTATGTGGATAACACGTACACAGATATATAAACAGTGCCAAATTAAAGAGAACGAAGGTTAACTTCCTTAAAATGTCTTATTCAATTCCTTCAGAGGATAAAGTAAACTTGTGTATTAGTGTCAGAGGGTCAAAGGTATTTTATTGTCCAATGCTTTTTATTCAGTAAATGATTTCCTTTCTTACATATTTTAGTAATTATCATTATTCTCTTTAGTTTTAATTTAATAGAGTAAATGATTGTTTATTTGACTTGTCCTATTTCCTGTATTATGAACTCGTGGACCAATAAATGTAT
Source organism: Rhamnusium bicolor (assembly GCA_029963845.1). NCBI lineage: Eukaryota > Metazoa > Arthropoda > Insecta > Coleoptera > Cerambycidae > Rhamnusium > Rhamnusium bicolor. Next base: position 68,415 of record JANEYF010004439.1, read on the forward strand.
TATTATTATTATTATTATTTGGACAGTCCTCCCGTGGCTTCTGATGCCTCACGGGAGTCGCGCCAGAACATTAACCACAGCCGCTCTCCACATCCCGCAGGGTTAGTGACTGTAGGTTCCGGTATCGTGTGCCATAAGCAGACGGAGAGAACCCAGAATGACCGCCTTCTGCATTTAACCTACCAGCCACTTGTCTGATTTTTGGCAGGCCGGTATGGTCTTCAGTTCCGAGAGCAGCGTAGGCTTTATCCCTCCGAGTACACCGATTATTAGGACGACCATTTTGACCGAATAGCCTGGGTACAACACTTGGAGCTCGTACCGGAGGACGCGGTATTTGGTCCGTTTCTCCTCCTCCTTTAAGGTGATGTTTCTCTCCGCAGGTGCCGAGAACTTGATGACATACATCACCTTGAGTTGATGTTCGAGGAGGACTATGTCAGGCTTGTTGGCTTGGATTAGCCTGATAGTCGGAAACGAGTAGTTCCAGTAAATCCGGCATTTCTCGTTCTCGACAACGGACTCAATATGGACTCCGGGGACGTAAGGCAGCACTGGTGTCTGGTCTATCTCATACGAGTGCCTTAGATGGTAGTATAGCACTCGTAATGCCGCGTTATGTCGGTTGATGTAGGCCGAAATTGTGTATACGGGGCATGCAGATAGTATGTGCATGAGTGATTCCGGCGTCTGACGGCAAGGTCCTGCAGTTGATGTCAGGAACCTCTACACGCGGCTGTGGTAGACCAAGGTGTTGATAACACCATCTTGGCAAGCCATAATGATTCCCTCGATCTCCGATTTAAGCCCGGCTGACCTTAGAAAGGCGAATGTCAGCCTGGTTGATAAACCCAGTGTTTCTATGTTCTTATCGAAGACACCATGCTGCTGTTTATCGACATGCTGCCGAAACAGATTTTCCTGGCAGCTCTAATTCGGGCTTTCAGGCGATTTGGCTGAAATGCGGGGACTGACTCTACATCAGCACCTCGCCGGCCTCCTCGCCTGATGTTAAATGCGAGACTGAGTTCATCTGCGGCTCTTTTGGCTGCCCTGAACAATCCTGCTCCCACTCCTAAAGTTTCATGATGTTTCACAAACCGTAAGAGGGGTTCTGAGCTCTTGAGGATGTTACATACCATAGTCAGTACTACTCTGCCATGCGTACATTCCAGGCTCAAGAGTCCTCGGCCCCCCGTTGACGTGGGAGGTACACACGAGGAACGGACGATCTGGGATGAATACTTCTGTGAATATTCATCACCTTGCGCGTATCCCTGTCTAATTGACGCAGCTCGTCTATCGTCCACTTTACTACTCCGAAGGAGTAGAGCAGAACTGGAACGGCAATCATATTAGTTGAAGACACCTTGTTCTTCCCGGAAGTTCAGAAGACCAAATCTTTCAGAGGTGGTGTCTGTACTTACCGCGGAGAGAATCTTTTATTTGTGTTACATCTTATAACTGCATCCCGATCTCTAATTAGATCTCCAGAATAAGGCGGATAAGACATGTTCAGTATTTTTTAGATTATTCCTAATTGTCTGTTCTCTAACTGGCCTAAGAACATCAATGGGAAAAATAAAATGCAGTTTAAAACACATTGTTTTTAATTTCAATTAACATACAAATATTTACATGACTAGGGAAGGAAGCAATAAATTTACAATAAATTGTGTCTAAATATCTGTATTCCAAAATTGAAATGTTAATTATCCACATCATACGTTTGAATTTATAAACTTTATAAAAAGAAATAAATATCACGGGTCAGGTAACTTGCCCTCCCCCTCCATTTAAATTTTCCCCTATTTTGCAGCACACTTTTTGCACCTAATGCAATTGTTTTACGGTAGGAAATACACCCCTATGGCATAAATAAATGAGGGTGACAGTAGGAGGAAGATTGCCATTAGCCCCCTCACAGTTACTTTTCGGATTTTGAAAGTCTGGCACTAATATCCTATCTTAGTCCAGCGCAACCACTTTCAAAGGTAGTACATCTACAGGTGGGATTATATAAAGAAATAAAATTTTCCCCTCTGCCTGCAAACCTCACTATATTTTTACAATATTTAGGAACCCAATTCTCACAGCTTGCATAATATTGTCACATTGTAAAACTTGGCACATTAATAGATACTGATTAACCATGTCAGAGGGGTGGCAGCAAGTTGGCGTCAATATTTACAGTGAATATGTTATTTTGAAAATGTTGTTGCAATTGCCCAACACTGTGAATATTCTAAATAGCCTGGTCCCCAGGGATTTTGAGCTGAAATGAAATAATCCTTATGTGACATTTTGCGTAAGGGTAGCTTTTTGCTAGTAGAAAAGTATAAAAAAAGTTGTCAAGGCTACGGTGGTTGCAACATAAAACAAAATGGCGCCAAACTTCCAAAAACTGTTTTTGGAAATGACTTTTAAAATACGCAAATAAGAAAAAATCGTAGAGGTTATTGTTAAAGAACACAAGATTATACACAAAAAATGACATTAATAAAATTTCGTTTTCGCGTAAAAAAAGATTCAAAGTTGTGAAGTTGCGAGCCAAAGCGTGAAAGCCGAAATTATCATTTTTCCGTGCGTTTTGGTACTAAAACTTTAATAACTTTTGAAGTAATGATCGGATCGTAATGAAAAAAAAAACGAGACGAAGAGTACTACTTTCATTATCATATAAAAACCGTAGCATTTGTTTTTTGCATTGAGAAAGAAGATCAAACTTTATTTCATCATTTTTCTAGTCTACTTACTTCATTCAACTAAATATCTTGGAATATACTTTTTAATGTAACAAGTCCGTTTGGTTTTGGTATCTTTAATATGTCACTTTTTAATATCATGGTACTCAAAAATGTGCAAATGTTCTGGAGAGAAATTTTTTGTAATTTTTGTGAATTTTATAGTTTACAAAATTTCGATTTCAAAATGCTCTCAAATGAAAAATTAACATTGGCACATAAAAAAAGATGTAAATTAAAGCTAAGGGCATCTACTTTTAATTAGCAATATCCATGTTCTTATTATAATTTGTATTCAACAGGAATTTGCAATAAAGTGCATATATCTTAAAATCGGTTCTTTTTTTATAAATGCATTTCCAGTATTAAATACTCACATTTTTTGCAATTGAGACTTACGGTGAAGGAAAGACAAATATTCGATACAGAGGAATTTAACAATCAAGAATATAATATACATACGACTAAGATAGTATATAGTTAGAAATAATAGAAATTTCATACATGATTACTATGAGTTTTCAGTTTTTTTGTTGAGGCTAGATTACAGTTAAAAATAACAAGGGAGTGCTGTACATCATTATGCAATACACATTCGATGGAGTGGGGACAACTTTTTTTATATTTATTCTAGATATGCTTAAGTGAAAAGTTCGACGTTTACGAGCGGATCATCTTGGCACATGAAAATTCAGCATTGCAGCGATTTGTGGGAAATCTACCGTATTACGTAATATTTTGTGCAAAAGATTACTTGTTTTTTCACGTCTATCCTGTAGAATTTCAATAGAAAGTATGTTAGGCATGGCAGAGTGAGAAAAACCAATTGGAAGATAGATCCCATCTTCCTTATAACAACAATATTTCAGAACTGTTATTTGGACTTTCTCTAAATTTTGAATATGGATATCATAGGGGGGGGGACATCATATGATGGACGCATATTCAATTCGCGATCCCACAAATGTAGAAAAAAGCAATTTTAATCTACAGATATTGTTGAAGTTGGCAGAGTTTCTAATAATAAACCCCAAACAAGCAGTGGTGAGATTGTTCATATGATCCACAAATGAAAGTTTTTGGTCGAACGTTACACCCACATCTCGAAATGTTTCGGGTCTATTTACAACAAAATTATTTAACGAGAAATCAAAAATAATTGGTTTTGTTTTATTGGAAAAGGTCATTACATTACATTTTGCTACATTTAAGGGTAATTTATTTGCAACGCACCAATCATTTATAATTACTAAGTCATCTTGTAACTTTTTACAGTCACCGATGCTTTTGATATTATAATAGATTCTCATGTCCTCTGCATACAATAAGCAGTTTACCTTCAAATCACAAAACAATGTCATTAATAAAGATGGTAAAAACAAGAGGAACCAGATTGGAACCCTATGGGACACCGGATGTTGCTGTGGCCAGAACATTCAACATATTGCCTCCTATTAGTAAGATATGATTTAAAAACTCTAGGAGATTCACTTTCATAATGAATGAATATTTTGGTCCAGTCTGTCAAAAGCTTTAGAGAAATCTGTGTATGAAACATCTGTCTGAAGTTCAGAATCAATAGATTCAGCTAAAAAAAAAACGCTGCCAATTATTATTTGGAGATCAGAACTTCCTCACCATAGTAAAACTCGATGTGTGATAGAGTTTGTAATAAAAGTAATTTTTGATGTTTCAAAAAAGTTACATTAGTGGAATAATAAAAGTAATTTTTGACGCTTCAGAAAAGTCACATTGGTGGAATGTCGCTAATTTTTTTTTGACATTTCAAATTTTAAGAATCAATTAAAATTTTTGTATTATTTTTTTTTACCGATTTTGTTCATGAACGAACTCAATCTCTTCCTTGACCTCTAGAATGTGTGTACCAAATTTGAAAGCTTTATCTCAAAAACTGTAGCTGTTATCGCGAATCATACAAACAGACAGACACACAGACCAAAAATTTGTTTGTCATAATTCGTCGAGATTCGTCCAGAAATGCAAAAAAAATTTCAATTTTTTTTCACGAATTCAGACCTTCCTCACTTTGAGGGGTGAGGAAGTAATTGTGTGATACAAAAAGAGATTTGTGACAGTAGATCTTCCTTTAATAAACCCATATTGAAACTGGCTCAAGCGACTATGTATATAACAGTACATGTATTCATGTAAAAAAATTCAAATACTTTTGAAAAATTATTTACTATAGTAATTGGTGTATATTTTTAAGTATTAGCCCGGTCCCCTTTTTTAAAAACAGGTACAATTTTAGACATTTGCCAAATGGTGGGAAACGTTGCAGAGTTGATCGTTGAATTAAAATGAATTGTCAGAGCTTTTGAAAAATAGAAGCGCAGTCTTTGATCAGAAATGTTAGAAGATAATCAGGACCCGTCGTAAATTTAGGCTCTAGTTTTTTAAGACTATTGTAAACAGCCGATTCTTTAAAATCATATCAGTAAAAATTGTCACCTATTTCATTATTATTTTGCTCGACCACCTATGGATCAGGTAGTGTAAAAGAGTTTTGGAAAAAATTTAGCAAAAGGAATTGACAACATTTTGCTGATTCTCAATATTAACACCATTGAAGTGGGGATATTGGATACATTTCTCTTGTTATTTATGAATTGTCAAAATTTATTTGGATTATTGGAAATACCATCCTCTAGTTTTTGCAGTAATTTTTGTAAGCTGCATCAACTGATTCTTTAATCAACTTTCTTAACGATTTAAATTCTTCTAGATCACCATGTTTTTTTTATATTTTTTTTCCATATACGATATTTTAAATTAATGTTTTTTTATTTTATAGGAAAACAATGGAGAATTTCTGCTGTTTTTTAATTTTAGGAACGAATAAGTGAAGTAATTCATAAATTTTTATATAAAATTACTCAAACGTTGAAGTATTCATTGAGAAATTCCAATTTAGTTGAGCAAGACTTTGGTAGAGGTCAGTCAATGTAGTTAGATTTTCGAAAATTGTAATGAATAGTATACATTTTTTGTTTATTATTATTTGACCGAGTAGTAATGTTAAGAAGTGCAGTTAGGCAAAATGTTTAGAGCTTTTTCGATTTTACGGTCAGTATTAGTTAGTACCAAATTTAGAATTCTCTCGCTAGTATTTTTAATAAAATTACATTGATTTAAATTAAGAAAATGTATGAAATTTATTAATGAAACTGTTCGCCCATCAGGTACATACATTATTTATTAGATAATTAAAATAATATGGAATATTAAAATCACCCATTATCATAACATCCTGATATAAAAATATGCAAAATATCGATTGAGAATTAATATTTGAAATTGGTGGTGTATGGATAACAAATAAGTATAATATTTTTTTCCCAGTATTATTTTTATTCCAACAATATCGACAAAAAAAATGTTTTTGAATACAGTTTTTAAATCTAATCGACCAACAGAAAAAGAAGCAAAGGCTGGGTTATGTTGTAGTTCTGTTTTTGGCTTCTGTCAGTTTGAAGGATGCACTAATTTTCAAACTATTTTGAATGAGGTAGACAAAGAAGAAGAAGAAGAACATGTAGGAATAGAAGGTGTGTATGAACTTTTTCCACAATAAATTAACGTTATACTTGTATTTTATATATTTTTTTAATAAAACTTTTTTTACAGATTCAAATGTTTTATTGTTTAAATCTTTTACTCTATTTATTGTAAAGAATATAATTCAAATGAGTACTTACGATTTATTTATTTAATTTTCTACTAAATACGTACCTATAGATGGAAAGCGAGTGGCATGTTTTCAACAAAATTAGTTTAAAATGTTCAAAATATGGTTAATAATTAAAACCTGGTCATATATTGGACAAAATAACCTACGGATTTAAATTCAGCAACTCAAAATACTCAAAATGAGACTACCAATATATTGTCAACAATCTCAACAGATTGCTGACCCCAACTGATGCCCAAGAGCTATCCTTAGAGCAGTTTTTTAATCTTCTTTTTTACGCAAAAACGGTTGTATAAAGAAAAATTTTTATAAGGACATTTTTTGTGTAGACTTTTGTGCTCTTTAATTCACCTCTACGAATTTTCTATCCAATCATTTCTTCAAAAGTTATTAGTTTTTGTACCGAAACGCACGAAAAAAGTCTAATTTTGGCGTTCGCGACCCCACAAGTTTGATTTTTTACGCGAAAACGGTTACATATACGAAATTTTCTTCAATGACATTTTTTATCTATAATTTTGTGTACTTTAATTTTAACCTCTGTGATTTTTCTGTATTTTGCCCGTATTAAAAGTTATTTCCAAAAAATCAATTTTTGGGAGTTTGACGCTTATTTATTTTATGTTGCAGCCACGGTAACCTTGAGAACATTTTTTATACTTTTCTACTACCAAAAACCTACTTCTATGCAAAATTTCACATAAGGATTATTTTATCCCAGCTTTTGCCGTTTTTTTCTTGGGACTGGGCTAAAAACTGACTGAAAATTTTTTTTCTTCATTTCATTTATTTAATTTTGTTTAATCCCGTATTTAATGTCAGCTATCTCGGCTACCAGTCGATCACTTGGAAATAAACTCAGCATTGTTCATGTAAGCACTCGTCCCCTAATCTGAGAAATTTACCGAAAGAAATTATTCTCGTTTTATTATTATTCACCGTTTTGACATACATTTACATAGAAAATATTCTTTTCAAGATAACTAGTAAATTTTAATATTTATTTTAATTTTTAATTATAGCCCTGAAGAAAATTTAGAAATAATAAACTTAAAGGTTTACCAACAATTCTTTACCCTGAATATTCTGGGACACAATTTGGTATTTATGGTTCCATTTATTTTTACGAAAAAAATTGGCTAAAATCTAATCATGTAATTATGATTTCTTACTCCAAAATTCAACACTATTTGCAAGTATAAAGATTATGTCGAAAAAGACGATATTAAAAAGTGATACTATATTACTTTATCTCCTCGACTGCCCTCGAGTAGGATTTTTTTACGCTGTAATTTAACCAACTTGCCTCAAGAATAAAAATTTAATATGAGTAAATTAAAAATTGTATTACCTACGGATATTAAAATATCGTGATTCTTTATATATTACATCTTAAAACCTCCGTTTATATGTAAGTCTATATTATTAATAAAACGGAAATTTAGATTTATGACAAAAAATTATTAAACATGAGACAGCAATTCACAATTATTGGAAATGCTGTTTTTTTAAGTAGTCCCGATTTTAAAACCGGGATTCATATCAAATCATATCACAGTAAATACATTTTTGCGCAACCGTCTTGAAAATTAACTGTTTTTGATCAATTCCTTGAGTGGAAAATACATATTTACTGGTCTTTACCGATCCCTTATGTCACTTTTGGTTGACAACGGTAGGGTAGATACCTAATTAAGTACTCTAGATAACAGTGACCTGATAAGCTCGCCAACTCGCCCAGTAAAGAATCACTTTCCAGTGTTGTTATGTAAATAGTTATTACATCAACTTGCTGCCATCTTCCCCTGACATGATTAGTCAATATCTTCCAATGTGTCGAATTTTTTAATTCGAGCAATGTGCTAGTCTGTGCTAGTTGTGAGAAGTGGACTCCTAAATTTTAAATAAATATGACATTTGATGGGCTGAGGATAAAATTTTAACCCTTTGTATGACCACCCCTGTAGATGTGCAATATATAACAAGCTGTTGTTGCTGGGCTGTCTGTATAGGATATGGTGAGGATGGTTTTGTTAGTTTTTACATTCTATTTTACTGGCTATTTTATATTTTAGTTTTGTTAAATTTGTCTAGTGTTGGCATCATTTGGGTTAGCCCTTTTGATGGCTCTTTTGTTGGGGAGGTGCTTTATCTAGGGTTCTTTTCTTTTTTTTATGTTTTATCATTTGTAATAGTATTTTTTTTGTGTTTTCTGTGTTTTATATAATTGTGTATTTTTGTTTGTTTTGTATTTTGCCTGTTTATACATATATTTTTTGGTTTGCTTTCTTATGTTTATTTTTATATTTTTTTTTGTATTTTTCTACTTCTTTCTAATTACAGGTTAATCTACGGGTTATATACAGGATGTTCCTAAATATCATGTACATACGCAAGGGGGTAATTCTTTGGCTTATTTCATGACTGAAAGTTTATATAAACATAGGTCCGCAAACGCTTCTTTATTGATCTACAGGGTGTTGAAATTTGAAGATTTTTTTTCTTAATAGCAGTTTTTGAGATATTTAGCTCAAATTTGGAATATAAGTTACGCTGTAGGGCTTTCATCATTGAGCATGCCAAATGGTTGTGAGAATCTACAGGGAGATCCTTTTTCAGGGTTCATGCCCCTTTTTCTCCCCCCTGAACTTTTTCGATGCACCGCTGGTAGATTCTAAAATGCAATATGAATTTTCTGTTTTATTTAGAAACTTTTTGGTCTCTCGTAGTTTTTCCATATATGCCACCGTTACCGAGAAAAAAAATTAAAACTATTTTCTGTAATTCGCTACTTACAATTAGATGAAATTAAAACTTTTAGTAGTTTTTGTAGCAATGATTTATTACAATAAAAAACCTAAATAATAACCATAACAAGGAAACTACATTACAACAATTGCTGAAAGTGACCTCCTCCAACCCTTATACATGCATTCGCTCTTCTTCTCATTGATGCACGTACTCTTTCGAACACCCCCGGAGTATTTCTTACAGTTTCAAATGCATCTAATATTCGATTTCGTAAGTCGTCAATGCTATTCACTGGTGTTGTGTACACTAGAGATTTGAGATGCCCCCGTAGGAAGAAATCTAAGCTATTTAAGTCAGGGGACCTAGGGGACCAGGACTGAGGACCGCCCCGTCCTATCCACTTGTTCTCATACACTTCATTTAAATAATTGCGAGCCAAAATAGAAAAATGTGTTGGGGCGCCATCGTGCATATACCACATCTGGTTTCTCGGCAAACGAGGTGAGCCGTCGAATAATAAAGGCAATTCGTGTTGCAAAAAATGCCTGTATGATTGACCAGTAAGTCGACCAGGCAAAAAGAAAGGACTAATCAAATGATCCCCAATTATACCACCCCATACATTTAATGAGAACTGCTCTTGAAAATGCGTTTGTACAATTCCATGTGGTTTTTCTTCAGCCCATATGTGGTAGTTATGAAAATTTACAATTGAATTCCTTGAAAAATTGGCTTCGTCGGTAAAAAGGATTTTACAATCAAAATTGGGGTTTACTGCTAGCCTATTAAGGTACACTGACAAAAATTAATCCTTAAAGGGAAATCTCAAGGAAGGAGCGTCTGCACCCTTTGAATGTGGTAAGGGTATATCAGATAATCACGCAGTATACGCCAAACAACTTGATGACTAATATTTAAATGTTCAGTGATTTTTCTGGTACTAGTGTCTGAATTTACTTCTATTTCATTTAGAATAACTTCTTCGATCTGTAGTGATCTTCTTAAAAGTTCCAGTTTCTGAAAGACGCCTATGAATATTCGAGAATATTCGATAATCAGGTATCATTCTAATGGGATAGAGATCCATGTACAGATGTCTGGCTTCTCTTGCATTTTCATTCGCAAGACCATAGATGAAATGCATCTCAGCCATTTCAGAATTCGTAAAATTTTGCATTTTTACGAGATTATAACGAGTATTTAAAACACATATGCAGACACAAGTTACGATTTCAAATGCGACCTGTCAAAATTAATAACAACAGATTATTCAAATAAAACTGGAGCCTACTAGACCATTTTAAAAATTTTCAATTTTATCTAGCGAATTACAGAAAACAGTTTATATTTTTTTTCCTCGGTATCGGTCGCATATACGGAAAAACTACAAGAGACCAAAAAGTTTCTAAATAAAACAGAAAATTCATATAAAATCTACCAGCGGCGCATCGAAAAGAAGTTCAGGGGGAGAAAAAGGGGCATGACCTCTGAAAAAAATTTCCCTGTAGAATCACACAACCATTTGGCATGCCCAATGATGTAAGCCTTACAGCGTAACCTATATTCCAAATTTGAGCTAAATATCTCAAAAACTGCAGGAGCTATAAAGAAAAAAAATCTTCAAATTTCAACACCCTGTAGATCAGTAAAGAAGCGTTTGTGGACCTATGTTTATATAAACTTTCAGTCATGAAATAAGCCAAAGAATTACCCCCTTGCGTATGTACATGATATTTAGGAACACCCTGTACAATAATTGAGGGAGGGATACTTTGGAGGGTTTTCAAATTTGGATATGAGGGGGTCTATTTGGGTGGGGTTCTAGGGTGTTTGCGAAGTTAGGAAGTAGGTCAATTAGTATGGGTGTACCTGTAAGGTCGTGCAATGTTTGTTTTATTATCCATCGTGGGGTGTTGGTTGCTGTCCGTAGGACTTTACTTTGTGTTACTTGTATTTTTTTTAGAGGTATGGGGTAGTCAGAGGATACCAAACATTGGAGGCATTGGTTAGGATGGGTCGTGTGTAGGTTGCTATGAAAGGAGGGGCTACTTTTACTATTTTAATAATCTGTCGAGTCGGGCTATTGCTTTTGAGTTCACTTTTGAAACATGTTTTTTTTTTTAATTTTAATCGTTTGTCTATTGTGAGGCCTAGATATTCTATTTTTTGTACCCAGTCGATATACTGCCAAGGACATCAAGCGACGTTGTGATTGGAGCTATTTTTTTGATTAGGTACAAGGCTAGTGTTTTATCCGGGTTGACCCGTAGTCCAGGCTTTGATAAAAGTCAGTGGTCAGGTCAACCTGGTTTTGTAGCAGTCTGATCATTAGGGTAGGGTTTTTGGATGTAGCTATTATTGCAGTATCGTCAGTGTATAGTGTAATTGTCGTCCTTCTGTCTATCGGATGGGGGATAGCGTTGGCTTATAGGTTAAAAGGGCTGGTCCTAGGGACTAACCTGGGTGATGCTGGCGAAAATCGGAGATGTGGATGAGCATTCCTGTTTGACTGAAACTGTGCTATACTGTGCTTATTAAAGGCTATTTATATCAGACTTTCGAAATGTGAAATATCAGTGAGGGGATTGCGTTAATTACAGTGAATATATTAAACACAGTGGCGACAAGCGATGTATCAATTCTGATTGGTCGACACCATGTTTAGTCAAATCACTGAAGTGAAGTGAAGTACTAACATTTACATGATAGTGTTATTAAAATTTTCACGTAATGTTTTTATACTTCTCTGGTTTTTATATTTGTTCCATTTATCGAAAGGAATTCTTAATTATTAGGCAATTGGAGAAATGGGCCATTACCAAAATTTTACATTTAATAGGTGGTTCTGAATAAAACTAAGATAAAATACAAAAAATATATTAAACTTATAAATTAAAGAGTAATATTATGGTTTTTATAATTAATATTATTCACCCTCTCAAATGCACCATTTTTGTAGCATTGTTTGTTTTTGTTTTCAAATTCCAGGACTGGTGAATTATATAAAGGGCACGCAGCCATCATTTGAATAAACGTGGCTGCCCTGGTCGCTACTGTCTTTAATATAGTCAGTGTAGCGTAGAGATAGGCGCGTAACGTGATTTTCATCGGGTCATGTCATGTCATGTCCTGTCATAACACGACGTAAGTGTGTAACATGAACGCCGTAAAGTACGAAAATTTTCATGTGCGCGTGATTAAAAATATTCCGTGAGTGAGCGTGCGTGACGTGAATTTCATGGTGTTACGTATTATTGAGTTAGTACGTTACGAAGTTGCATTTGTGACGCGATCAAATTTCTTGTGTAGATTATTATTTAAATATTTAAGTGGAGTAAACTTAAGAAATTTTTTCATTACCATGCGTGACTGAAAATTTTATATTTATTGCGTAAGTGTGTGTATAAGCAAAATCTTGAATGTATTGAGCATGCGTGAGCGTGAACCAAACATTATTCACGCGCCCATTCTTAGTGTATCGTTAATCAGCCCCCACTTATACAACCATCAGTTATTATTAATTATAGTTTGTTATTTGGATCTTTGCGCTTTGCTTCTCAATTATAGTCCGTTCATTCTAAATAAGCATTCTAGCATAGGCGCGTGGTATTATATAAATATATTTTATGTATTTGTAATGCACCGCGCGCCTATTCTAGAGAACTATGCACTACTGAAGGTCGACAAACGGTCGCTCTGTGAACTCAGGTAAAAAAAATATGTGCTCATATGAAACGAATGGAGTATGAATGGAGTAGCCGTATGAATCAAATAACCATAAATAAATAGAAAGGTCAACTCTAAAAGCTGATCCCTTGATATTTAATTGTAAAACCTATAGTTTCGCTGTAAAAAATCGGTATTCCTTTATTTATGTTTACATAGTTTTTATGTGATTTATTTGTATTTCAGATACCATTTAAAGGGCTCTACTCTTCAAGTACAACAGAGTAGGGAAAGTTTGATTTCGATATCTTTCTCAGTTCTCGACTTATTTAAGACATATTGTTTTCTTCGAAACGTTAACACCCTGTATCTCACATAGAAAGCAAAATAATCGATTCTTTAAGTTTGACAGGTTGAAATTGGCTCATTCTGTATATAAAATTTATTTAAAAATGTTAACCACCACAAATTAATTGTATCTTCCTCCAGAGTTGTGTGAATCAGATTAAAAATAATTAGTGATCTCTAATTATTTGGTTATTCAGTTATCATAATCAATCAGCTATTCAAATAGTTATTCATTAATATTAATTAGTCAGGCTAGCACTTTTAATCCTTATTCATTGATTACTTTTTAATAAATCAGTGATTGCATCTTTTAATCAGTGATTAAATAGTTATTTGGGAGTAAAGTGTGTTTTAGTTACTTGCATGAATGTTTAACACTAATCATGCCGAGAGTAAAACACTCACTTTACTACCATGATGCATACAATATTTTTGTACTAACAGACACAATTTTTTATTACAAAAAAAAAATGAATTGTAAAAAACTAAGGAACAATAATTGACCTACAAAGTTTTTGTATTTTAATCCGAATTTATTTTGGTATTGTCTTTAATAGTCTGACATTATTTTTTATGTATTTCTGTTTGACGTTTAGATTATTAAATATTACTAAATATTTTTAATTACCAAATATTATGAACTGCGAAAATTACTTTATTAATATTAATTTTAATTTGAAATATTACTTTTTTTGGTTTATATGTTTAATTCTTAATTTTTTGTTCTTTCTGCCATTAACATCTTGACACATTAAAAATTGGGATGTTACGTTATGTTTGTATTATTCATTGGTTTCCATGGCGACTTTAAGTCCCTCCGGCAATAAACGCTCGTTTTACTTTCTGTTTTGATGCAGTAAAATACTGTTTTATTCTCATTCGTACAAAAAATATTAAAATCTCTCATGCCTAATATTAATATTATTCGATCGGCCCGACACCAAGCACGTGTCTGCTCAACTGATTATTTATCTATAACAATTTTTGTTCACCATACCACGTGAATGTTATCAATCTATCAATAGCATCTTCTGCGTCCGTTGAGAGCACGAATTTCTCAATATAATCTGGATCTCCATTTGATATGGCTCGACTTTGAAAAAAATTTCGCCATATAGGAGGCCGCCATACTGGGGGTAATCTAGTTACATTTCACTTTATTATTGGTAAAAATTAGTGATTTTGCGTTGATCGCACTGGGTTCTGATTTGTCAATTGTTATCTTCGGACGATTTGATTATGTGATGTTGTGCTGTGACTGGATTTATTAATTATTGTACTTTTTGTCTGATTTGTCAGTTTTATTAGATTTGTTCTGTATTGATTAGTTTTTAAGTGGCATTTTATGGATATTGTTTAGTGTAGAATTTCTCTGTGCGCTTAATTAAAAATGCATTGTTTGATTACTGGTTGCGAAAGTTCCACCAGAAAAAAAAGAACAAGGTGTAACGTTCATTCGTAAGTCTGGTAATATTCAAACTACAATAGGTTTTCTTTAAAAGCTGGATAGTTTTGTAATTTTTTATAATAAAACATATTTAAATCGAATTGTTTCTCTCTTCTCAAATGTGAAATATTTTTTTCTTCAAATAGTGTTTATCTATTTGTAATACACGACTGTAATAATAACACAACTTATCTGCTAGTTGCCAATAATTAGTAGTAGAAATATCACAAAAGAGTGAAAATAATTCGACTGTTTTTCGAGAACCTGTTGCTTAGCAATAGACACGACAGCCCGTAGGGCTCAAGTGTCTATTACTGAATGGCAACAAGTTTGACAAAAGAACCGGCGAATATTTTCTAATTTATTCTCACTCTCGAATGGTATTCGAAAGATTATTTTTTTATGTTTAAATATAAAATATAAATATTGTCTCAACGTTATTTGTGGCATTCTCTAAGTTTTTCTTTCTCTTTTTTGGGACTTTTTGGGACTACCACATGAATAATTCTTCGTTATCTAAAAAATATAGTATGTTACTGGAAAAAATAAACCTCTGCGCTTGTGACTTTACGTCAACAGATTAGTCAGAGGGTGTTTTTTTGACAACTAATATATGAGACACAAATAATATAATTCCCTAACGTTTCGGAAAACGAATCTGTCTCTTTTTTCAAAGTTATTTATCTTTTTTTTAGAATATGTCAAGCGTGAAACTTGACACATACATTATTTGTTTATGTAATATCCATAGATATTTACATAGAACTGTTGATACTTAAAAATTACACAATATTAATTTTGTTCAGTTCTTTTAACATCGGTAACCACGTTGTACCAAAATGGGATAAACATTTTTTCTGCAATTGATAATATTATTGCTGATTCATTAATTTTTCTTTTTTTGTTGTCCACTTCTTTCATTAAAATTTTTGCCTAATCCCAGTTTATTCTATGTCCATTTTCCCAAGCATGTTCGCAAATTTTAGATTTTTGAATTTTACCCTTTCTAATATAACTTTTATGTTCACCTAACCTTACATAAATAAATAATTTTGAAAAATGAAACAGATTCGTTAGGGATTTATATTATTATTATTGTGTCTCATATTAGTTCACAAAAAAACAGCTCTGACTAATCTTTTGACGTAAAGTCACAAGCGCAGAGGTTTATTTTTCCACTAACATACTGGATAACTAACTATACTTTTTAGATAACAAAGAATTATTGATGTGGTAGTAAGTCCCAAAAGAGAGAACGAAAGACAAAATATAAATTTTTAACATTTTTTTTCAACAGTCAATTTAAACTAAATAAAGTAAATTTATAGTGCATCAAAATGAAACTGCTAAAGTTTTGAACATGAAAACACAATTATTGTAAATATTTCGTCCGTGACTGGTATAATTTCTTTTAGTTTGTAACCCCTTTCGTCATAAAATGATTGGGAAATGTTTCAGTATCGAATTATTACTTACCACAGTATTTTTACATGCATTTTCTTTAGTTTGTATGATAATTTTTTCCACTGACGCTGAACTAAATCGTTTTTGGTTCATTTTTTAAAGTTTAAGACAGAATTGATGACAGATATCAAAACCAGAAAACATGTCAATGTACAAAAACAAATTGCTATAAAATATTCTCAGTAAGATAATATTAGATTATTCTCACTACAATAACAATATAATTGGAAAAATTAAACACTTGATTAAAAATACTGCTAAATGATTGGAAAATAAAAACATTAAAAACTAATCACTGAAATAGACTAAGGTGTGTGGTAAACACGATTTAAATATCCGCGGTCTCATAACCTTCTATAATTGTTTAATATGTAGCCAATATAAATTGTCCACAGTATAGCAGCTTATATGCAGGGGACATTTTATTAGTATTGGATCAAAAATCCAGATTATATTAAGAAATTCGTGGTTGAGAGACTATTTTCGTATAGTGGGCTGATATAATTCGACATCACGAAAAAATGCCGTTGCGTTATTATTATAATTCATATGATTCAAATCAGCACTACGTTAGTCAAATTCATGCTTGTTGAAATGACATCCAGATATAAACAAACTTTACTCGTTGACAGGTGAAAAAGTAAAAAAACATAACCTCAATTTGCCCGTAAAAGTAATTTAACAATTTCGTCAGTCTTTAAATTTGAACTAATTTTATGTTTTTATTTAATTTGGCAAAATGTTGATTGCTTGTAGATATTAATAATTACATTTAAATTAATTGACATCATTAAAAATAAAATAACTATCTGGTGGCATTCTAGAAAAGGGATTTTGTTTGTATTCTTAAGAATCATTAATATTACACATTGAAACATACCTTTTGTTTTGAGGATTAACTATCGTTAGTTCTGAAAAGATTTGTTTTTCATATATAAAAATCAATAAAATAAAGAAAATGGTAACAATCAGACTCAAAAATAAACAAATCCAAATTTGATAGCTGATATGCAGAAATAAGTAGTCATGAAATGTGTGACAACGACGCTGGTCGAAACCGTTCGATCAGTTTGATTGATATTATTTTCGCTTGTTACAGAGACTTACAAAATCAGGTTCTCTCTTTCTTTTTCGTCATGGATGTTAGGTTTTCGTACAACGCATCAACAACGTTTAGTCTGAGATATTCAGTCACATACAGTGTGGAAATTAAGTAACGCATAAATTCAGTAATTCCGTTGATATTAATTTTTTTAGAAAAAATCTCGAAGGGGTAAGCGATTTTAACTTCAGCAAATATTTTCAGTCTATTTTCAGTTTCTTATGTCATTTATTTTTTAAGTTATGACGTCATCGACTTTTTTTTTAATGAAAACCTATATTTTTTATTATTGATTTTGGTAGTAGTTTTTATTTCGGTTCCGACCGTATAAAATTTTCAATATATTATTATTAAAATCGAGAAAAACAGTCTTAAAGTTCAAACAATAAAAATTCATTTAATTGGGTAAATTTATCTAGTTGACATAAGAAACTGAAAATAGACTGAAAATATTTGCTGAAGTTAAAATCGCTATACCCCTCCGAGATTTTTTTCCAAAAAAAATTAATATCAACAGAATTACTGAATTTATGCGTTACTTAATTTCCACACTGTATAATGGATTTCTTTGCGCTGTCTATGTCGTTTCACTATTTTTATTTATTTATTTCTTGATAAATCAAAAAGAAAAATTCTCATAAAATTCCTTTATTACTGTGACCGGTTTCGTGAACAAATTAATTACTTCACATCATCAGACACAAAAAATAAAATAACTATCTGGTGGCATTCTAGAAAAGGGATTTTGTTTGTATTCTTAAGAATCATTAATATTACACATTGAAACATACCTTTTGTTTTGAGGATTAACTATCGTTAGTTCTGAAAAGATTTGTATTTCATATATAAAAATCAATAAAATAAAGAAAATGGTAACAATCAGACTCAAAAATAAACAAATCCAAATTTGATAGCTGATATGCAGAAATAAGTAGTCATGAAATGTGTGACAACGACGCTGGTCGAAACCGTTCGATCAGTTTGATTGATATTATTTTCGCTTGTTACATTTGTTCACGAAACCGGTCACAGTAATAAAGGAATTTTATGAGAATTTTTCTTTTTGATTTATCATGAATAATTACTCATATGGGATCAACCTACCTACGTTATTTATTTATTTATTTATTTATTGATCTCTTTGCCCAACAGATTACAGAATCCAATTACAGGACAACAGTGTAGTTAAGAAAAAAAAGTTAAATTAAAAATATACTTAAAAACTATATCTTAATATAATATAATATAAAATAAAATATTGATAAAACTATAAATAACTAAATAAAAGTAGTAAGCAGTGAGTAGCAAACAATGCGTATTAAATTGAACAGTACAAAATTACAAAATTAAACTATATTACTATCTAACTATCTAAACTATCATCATTTTTTATCAAATGCAAGATATAAATATGAAGTATAAAATATAAAATATAAAAGTATGAAAGAAATAATAGAGACGTTATAGATATGAAAGAGCGTATTTCAAACTAAATTACATTTCCAAGATGCTGCGTTTCTGTTCTAATAAAATTATCAAGAGACATATTATTTACATCACTATGACTAGCTATTTGGTTTAAGTTAGTGCTCATTGTATGCAATGGTGACTTTAAAAGTATGTTAGTTCTAGCAATTGGCAAATGAAGTAACTCAGTTTGTCTAGAGGCTGGTCTCGGTACTCGGAATTGTAGCATTGACATTATAGGAATACAGTCTATCTTGTTATGTATTAATTTGAAAACAAAAGTTAAAGTAGATAATATCCTCCTTAAATATAAAGATGGCATTTCGAGTTCTTCATATAATATATATTGATTATACCCTATTTCAGGATATACTCCGTTAACTTTGTAGTATAAGAACTTGCAAAATTTCCTCTGTACTCTCGATTGCTGATTTCTGAAGATCATAATATGGATACCAAATAATGGATCCATATTCTAACTTAGATCTTACAAACGAAAAATAAAGAGTCTTTAATGCTAGAACATCATTAAAGTTACGGCAGTTCCTGGTTATGAAACCTAGCATTTTTAAGGCTGATGATGTTATCGTAGTGATGTGTTCATTGAATGAAAATTTATTATCAAATAAAATACCTAAATCTTTGGTAATTTCACAACGTTCTAACTCGGCTGAATCTAGTACATATGTAAAAGATATAGATTGTTTTTTTAAAGTATAACTGATCACTTTGCATTTATTAATATTCATATATAACTTGTTTGATGTACACCATGACTCAATTTTAGATAGCTGCCTCTGAATGAATCGACAATCCTCAATATTATTGACGGCATGGAAGATTTTAAGGTCGTCTGCAAATAAAAGTTTTTCGCAATCGATAACATCAGTCAGGTCATTAATAAATAGAAGAAACAAGAGGGGGCCCAAATTTGACCCCTGCGGTACTCCCGAGCTAGCTATAAACTGTTTAGATTCAAAGCCATTATATGTAATGTATTGAGCTCTATCGGAAAGATATGACGTGAAAAGTGTTAATAGTGTGTTACTGAATCCAAAGTTAGTAAGCTTATTAAGAATTATGTTGTGATCTATGCGGTCAAATGCTTTGGAAAAATCCGTGTAGATCACATCCACCTGACCTTGACTATCAATTATATTACACACATATTGAGTAAAGTACACCAGGTTTTGTGACAGTAGAGCGATTTCCCATGAACCCATGCTGAGCAGGTGATATTAGATTTTTTACGTTTGGATAGATGTGATTATACAACGATATCTCCAGGAGCTTTGCAAAATTACACAATACAGAAATAGGCCTATAATTGACTAGCAAGGAAGGATTACCTGACTTGTGAATTGGGCACACACGAGCCATTTTCCAGACGTCAGGAAATGTACTCGTTTTAATGACCAGATTTAATAATATCACTAATGGTTCAACGAGGGCATATCTACAGTCCTTTTATAAACAAAGAACGCTTGAACACCGTACGTTGTAGATTAGAAATATATTTGTGACGTAACGGCATTATTTCGTGTTCTGATAGTATTCTCTCAGAAGAGGACACCACGATGAAACGATTTAAAAATAAATTCAAAATTAGGGAAATAATTTTATATGTTATGTTTTTTTTCTTATTTCGTCGATTGTTTATAGTTTAAACAAGTATTATGGGACATAACGATAAACTATAGTTCAAAACACTTCATTATTTTTTATTTATCTATATATATAAAATAATAATGGAATGGAATGGAACACATTTATTTCATGAGAAGTTTTGTTTTGCTTTTTAATTTGTTTTTTATTCACAGTGAATATTTATTTCATTGTTAAATTAAATATTATTAAATAAAATAAAAAATTTCCGTCTTTTTTAAATTTAGATACTGAGTATTGATTAATTATCATTAATCATTGAATTTTCCTAATTATTGGGTTAATCATTAATCAATTAATATTTCCAATTTATAGGTTAATTAGTAATCGATGAATATTTCCAATGTATGGATTAATCATTAATATTAATCTGTGAATAAACACGTTAACTAATCATTCATCTTTAATCAAACCATTTTTTTCGTTAATCAGCAAAACTCTGCCTTCCTCCTGTATGAATGACTGTCTTAAAAAGCATTACCAAGAAAAATCTTCAATTTTCTTAATACTGCTATATTGACGTGCTTTTACAAAATTTGACAACCCTGTATTTATTTTCATTATATAAGATTTATAACGCACAAAAGTCGACCTAAATAATGTACTAAAAGTTCTCATCGATCCGAGCTATTGCTTTAAATGATATTTCATATCCTTTTTTATAGCCGTAAGGGTTTCACTACAGAAATGTTTGAACGGCTTTTTATAGCAATCGTTGGGAAAGTATTAGCTAACTGCTCAGGTAGCATTTTTTAACACAGTTTCGAAACTAATTTGGAAGTGGGAAACAGTTTTTTAAACGATTCTTATAATAGATACAAAGGTTTACATTGATTTCCAATATTTTTCTGAAATGTTACCGACTTTTTAACTTTTACACATGGCACAATAATGTAGTAACTGTTTCCACCTTTAGGTACAAATTTTCTTCGGAACAAGTGTTTGAAGATATTTTCGAAACATGCAGCATCTGTTACCTCATCTCCAATCGTAAACTTAAGCCAATATATTATTGAAATAGTAGAGTACACATTCTTGCAATCAAACTGTTTCATTTTTTTTTCATATGTTGTACTTAGTTTCCCAGTCAGCAAACATGGATAGAATTATTTGGTTAGTAATTCTAAGAAAAATATATATGTAGGAGGGGGGGCGTTCCGATGGGTTGAGGCGGAAAATGCGTCAGAACATACGAATACACTGCCCTTTTTTTTCCAGGGATAAAAATAGTTCTAGTAGTAAGAGGTATACTAAAGTTAAGTAAAAAAAATATTCTGGCTAATCTGTGATTATGGATAATATGTCTGGCAAGTGAAAAACTGAAAAGTTTTCATCAAAAAAATTTCCCTCATTTTCGCAGTCATGAAAATTTATCAGATGATGGTCTATATTATAATAACAGCTTAAAATACAATCTGGATAATGTGCAACACCCCCAAAGCCTTGCCAGACTCGTCTAATGATCGTCAGGCGCCCTAAACTCGGCACGTTCGATTATACAGGAGATTACACACACGTCTTTCTGCTACGAATACTAGGGTCAAACTGTCGATTGATGCTCTGTTCATGTGGTAGTAAGAACGAACTCAAAATCCGAGTAATTGACAGAGATAGGGATACAAGGGACAGGGGTCTAGGCAGCTGTTCTCAGGTAACTCGCCTTCCAACGTCGTTACCTAAATACGCACATGCTGCTATTCCGCTCCTCGTTTAACTACCTGGCTTGTGAGTCTGGAAAGGCCTTCGTGATTGTAGATATCAGCCAGACGTGTATTTTCTATGAAAATATAGTATAATCTATCATGTGACAAATTTTCAAACCCGGAAAAATAAGAGCAAAAATTTTCTATTTTTCCCATTTTGAAGATGCCGCCAGACTCATTTGCCAATTTCGTAAATCAGCCAGACTTATTTTTAATTACAGTTTATGATTATAACAATTTATATGCTAAATTTCAAGCCTGGAAAAATAAGGGTTACGGATCCGCAAAATCGGTCAAATTTTTGTATCCGCAAATTTTCAGCCAGACTCACTTTCCGCTATCTGAGATAAGCCAGACTGCTATTTTCATAAACTTAATGTTCCACTTTGGTAAATGTAAGATATTTATGACTGGGAAAATAAGTGGATTTTAGCCAGACTCAAAAATTCTTGTTTTTTGTCACTGAGAGAACAGATTAAAACATATATACCGACTAGGAAAATAAGTACGAAAAAAAATTCACTGCCTCCTGGACTATTATTATAACCTCATTTTTTACTGTTATTATTACTTGCCATAGAAAATACCTATCTGAGATTAGAGATACAAAATGGGAAAAACCAAACAATTTAAACATTCTTCCTGGTATAATATACAAAAGATGTGAAACCAACAACGGCATTAAAAGGAGTTGGTCTGGAATATAAAAGGACAAATAACAAATTAACAAATCTTGCAACTGACGCACTTACAACGATGTCAGATAATACGGTGAAAGTAGAAGAATTTCCTATTTCGATAGAAAATATTGAGAGGGTAAAACGTTGTAATGAAAAAATATTTGAAGTACATAGTGATGATGGAGATACTTACCTTTCAGACACTTCGGAACCTTTCCGAAACACAGAAGATATTGTTTCTGTTAGAAAATAGTTATCGTTTCTTAAAATAGTTTAGAAACAAGTTTCTTGCAAAGACGATATGCTGCAGTAATCGGAACTGAATGGTTACATTAGAGAAACGAGTTTGTTTTCATAAAATGTTTTAGCAGTCATTGTGGGCAATCTTCTTTTAAAGAGAAACGTTGGTTAGATGAAAACTTAATGCTGATACAAAAATTATGAACAAGAAATATTAAAATATGTTCGGAATACGTTACTAATCATTAAAAATAATTATAAAAAAAATATTTTTAATTAACAGCGTTTATATTTGTAAGGCACATTTAAAATAACGAAGTATCTCTGTAAATTAATCCATACAATTTTCGTGACATACGTTTTTTCAGGTTAGACATCTGCTAAAATTACATTGTAGTACGCTATTTCAAATAACCGGATCGATTCTGTTTCACAACACAAGGTTGTTTCTTGTTATTTTAGGGAGATCTTGTTATTTGTTTAGAAGATTTATAAATCACTTATTTTGTTTTATAAATTCTGACAAGACACTCTGTCATTCCATAGAGATCTGACTTTTTATTGTTGTAATCACAGCAATCTCATTTTAATACTTGTTGAAATCATTATAAGATATGGATGCTGTTTAAAAATGGTTGTTAATGCCCTATTTATTAATTTTGAACTTTGGTAGGGTATACATTCTTGTATCCAAACTGTTTCCTTTTTTTTCATATGTTTATAGAGTTATTATAACTTCATTTTTTACAAGTACTGTTATTATTACTTACCATAGAAAATACCTATCTGAGTTTAGAGAGACAAAATGGGAAAAACCAAACAATTTAAAAAATTCTTCCTGGTATAATATACAAAAGATGTGAAACCGATAACGGCATTAAAAGGAGTTGGTCTGGATATAAAAGGACAAATAACAAATTAACAAATCTTGCAACTGATGCACTTACAACGCTCTCAGATAATACGGCGGAAGTAGAAGAATTTCCTATTTCGATAGAAAATATTGAGGGAGTAAAACGTTGTAATGAAAAAATATTTGAGGTACATAGTGATGATGGAGACACTTTCCTTTCAGACACTTCGGAACCTTTCCAGAACACAGAAGATATTGTTTCTGTTAGAAAATGATTATCGTTTCTTGAAATAGTTTAAAAACTAGTTTCTTTCAAAGGCGATATGCTGCAGTAATCGGAACTGAATGGTTACATTAGAAAAACGAATTTCTATTCTTAAATGTTTTAGCTGTCATTGTGGGCAATCTTCTTTTAAAGAGAAACATTGGTTAGATAAAGACTTAATGCTGATACAAATTACGAAAAAGAAATATTAAAATATGTTCGGAATACGTTACTAATCATTATCATAAAAATAATTATGAGAAAAATATTTTTAATTAAAAGCGTTAATATTTGTAAGGCACATTTAAAATATCGAAGTATCTCTGTAAATTAATCCATAAAATTTTCGTGACATACGTTTTTTCAGGTTAGACATCTGCTAAAATTACATTATAGTACGCTATTTCAAATAACCTGATCGATTCTGTTTCACAGAACAAGGTTGTTTCCTGTTATTTTAGGGAGATCTTGTTATTTGTTTAGAAGATTTATAAATCACCTATTTTGTTTTATAAATTCTGACAAGAGACTCTGTCATCCAATAGAGATCTGGCTTTTTATTCTTGTAATCTCAGCAATCTCATTTTAATACTTGTTGAAATCATTATAAGATATGGATGCTGTTTAAAAATGGTTGTTAATCCCCTATTTATTAATTTTGAACTTTTCTCGAAGAATTTCAAGACTGAAAATCAGTATAAATCTTTTTTTATCGTATTCAACAGGTCAGCACTTAAAGTACAGGGTTTCTAAAATAGAGTTCCAAACTTCTACAGCATGTTCATCAAAATAAGTCAAAAAGTTGTGTAGCATAAAACGCATCCCTAGGGAGTTAGAGATGAAGTTTGAGTAGTGGTGAGAGGTATGAAACTTCTCGTATGGTCTAAATGATACTATCCGACCGACATCGTAGATATCTCTGTGGCGGATAGCGACTTGCGAAGCAAGTACCGAGAGCGGCGACCTCTAGCCCAGGTGGACTAAACTACTGTTATTAGAGGTCGCCGCTCTCAGTATTTGCTTCGTGTGTTTTATGCCACATGTTTATAAGAAGTTTTTGACTTATTTTAGAAACTTGGAACCCTATTTTAGAAGCACGCTGTATGATTAATTCTTAAAATTTTAGACAACTTTTAAGATTAAAATTCAGAAATATAAGAGATACAAGCAATCCGTTTGAGCTATCAAGTATAATATTTATCAAACTATTTCGTTTAAATAAGATATCGGCACTGCAATTAATTTAAGAGTTTTTTATTTGTTTTCCTGCCTTGGGACATATTTTTTTTAAGAACAAAAATAAGGTTAAAATCATTGAACAACTGAAAATCATGAAAATAAACTGTTTCCATATTGAAAGGTAATAAAAATATTCACGAATTGAAACATTCTTATTAGACATCAAAGATAATAAAAGTTTCCGAAAAATGACTGAACACATTTCGTTTCCAACAATGTTAATTGTAAAAACATTTATTAATCAATACAAAATATAATAAAGTATAGATATACATTTGCGAAACTGTGTATAAAGCAGCAAGCTACAACATTGAAACTTGTTTCTCTTTATTTTCGAACTCAGCAAAGAAGCGCGTAGTGCCAAAACAATAGAAACATGTACTGTATAACTATATGAAATTATGTATATATCGAAAATTTATCGGAAACAGTTCCCATTTTAGACATGGTGACAGGCACACTTTGTTAGAAACGTTTGTGAAAATGTTCCTTAAAATGCTACTTGGGTATGCAACAAGTAGATCTGTGTTGAAAGGTTCTAAAATAAGGCACTGGTCAATAATATCCATATTTTGGATTAATATGACAATTTTTGTGTTATATTAAGTATAAGCCATTTAGTATTATAAACGATTTGCTATATGAGACTACACAATATTTACGGTTTACAAAATCGTTTGAAATATTGTGCAAAGTTGAGCGTATTTTACAATTGTCTTATGAGTATTGTCCATCACTAAGTAGGTGTTCAAACAAATAAAACATAAGGTCTTGCTAAAACGAAATAACTCCATAAATCTGTCAAAATAAAAGAATCACTTCTATCTCTTAGAAATCTGCTTTCTTCCCTCATAAATCTTAATCTTTCCAAATGTTCCTGTCTTAAAACGGCAGAATGTTATCTGGGAATATTTTAAAACTAAGATTGCAAAGAAAAGTTTGATTAATGTATTAATCGAAATATACTTTCTTCTACTTCTTCTTTTGAGACCATGGGAATTTGCAAACTTACGCGGTGTTGTCACTATTTGTCTTCATTATTATCACTGCAGCTCGAATTTCTATAAATGGCATTTAGATTCTCCCTCTGGTAAAGTGACAGTTACGTTTCGTTTCGCTATCGCTTGCATGAAATGAAAAATTACAGAGTTCCACTCCTGCTCTAAGATGGTGAACATAACTCTCTTAATCTATGTTAAATCTTTTTTTATTTACAGTAATCAAAACAATTACCTCATTTTAAAGCATACGCAGATTTAATAGTGCGGGCAGTACTCATTACTAAACTATGATATCTGACACAATGGAAATTCATACCAAAACTATTACTCATATAAAATTTCTTTTGAAATTCAAAATAGCTGCCAAAAAGTGATTTATTTTTAAAGTTGTTGTTTCTCTCTGTAATACATAATTTTCATATAATCTAATATCACGAAATAAGCTCAGAAAAGGTGTACAAATATTAGTGAAGGATGAAGTACTGTAAGAGCCGGCAAGTTCTCAGACAGCTAACAATCCATTTGGGTTTCCATACATTTCCTTCATAAATCCAATCCTAAATTATTTGTGATACGTCACTCGATTGGGCTGGAGGCCTGGTTCCCAATGTGGATTCTTTGAAAGGCTGCTCACCTCATATACCTGTTTTTCCCGTAAACAGTATCATTATCGTTTCACTCAGTAAAAAGCCTGCTGACTTCGTATTATATATTAAAAAAGCATAGAACTCAGCTTGTCTCGTACTGTATCAAATATGCAATTTATAAAGTGATATAAAGCTACGACATTTTCGGTTGTGTAACCAACAGCTTATTTGTCATGGACGGAAAAGGATGAGGCGATGCCATACTGCGTAAATGAGTGGAAGCCTTTCGGAGTTGTGACTTTCCCTCACCAACATTTTTAGTTATAGCGTGGACTTGTGCGGCGGTTAAGAAAACAAACAAAAAAACAAACAGAATGTGCCTCATTCCTAAATAAATTATGGGCACGGAGTAGTATGAGATTATCAGCTTATTTATGGACAGAAAAGCAAGTGCAGCTGAATGCAAATCGAAGCCATAGAAACAACATCCATTCATAAATTACAAATAAGGAAAAAAAAACGTTTTAAAATCTGTTAAAGCAAGTAAGAAAATATAAAATGACAAAAGTTAAATTACACAAAACAATACAAAATTAATAATGAAACTTTAGTTGCATTCGCTTTCTACTAAAATGCAAGTAAACTTTGAACTTTAAATAGCCACACAAAAAGAAATGAAAAGTTGTACGATCCTGGAACCTGGCAGACGAAATTACACACCAAACAGTTACTTTAACGCTATGAGTAGCTGTTAATGAATTTATTTTGGATTCTCATTAGACTACTAACGATAGTTTTGTTTGTTAACGTATCCTTCAAATGAAAATGTCCTTCGTCGGATATCCCACATTGGTGATTAGGTCAGGTGTATTCTTTAACAGACCACAAAACTACTGACAAAAACGTTCACGGCTAATAAGGTCCTGATTTCACAATCCCTAGACAATCTGAATCTTGTGGTGGTAATTTAAGTTGTGTAATGAGCAAAGCAAGCAGGTATTGGACATGTTTGTTCATTGACATTGAATGCTGCCGAGTAGATCTCATAGGAGACCAGTCGATAACTTCTCTAACTTGATTAATGTTTAAATGTGTACTTACTGGCTATTCTCACATTGTGGGAGGTTGAGAGCCAGATGAGCTAGTCATACTAGTCAGAGGAAACTCTGAAGGAGTAATTTAGAATACCCTTCAAGAGACACTAAATGTAGTGAGTAACTGGTGTGATAGGGAACACATGTCTGTAAACCTAAAGAAATAGTAATCGTACTATTCACCCGGAAAAGGAAGCTGGAGGACTTCGGCCTTTTAATGAGTGAAACTATTCCATTTACGGAAGTGAAATATCTAGGAATCACTCTAGATAAATCACTTAACTGGAACTCCCATCTGGAAAAGGTAATCCACAAAGCAAAGCCGTTGTATTTGTGGCAAATCCTGGGGCATGGGTCTCCAACAAATTTACTGGATCTATGTCACGGTCATCAGACCAATGACAACATACGTATCCATTGTTTAGTAGTCGAAAGGATCACAACAGACGGCCAACGTAAACTCTATGGATTGCAGAGATCAGCATGTATGACCGTAACGGGGGGCAAATAGCACCACATCGTCAGCTGCAATGGAAAACCTCCTGGAGAGAGAGGCCAGAGAATCACAGCATCCTAGGAATGCCCTCGAATACTATGCCTACCATGACCAACTACGAGGTGACCTTCAACATCCTTTCTCCGGAAAGAGATGAATGGGATCGGAGAAAAGCCGACCTACTGAGGGCAGACAGTTGCTGGTTTACAGACGGCTCCAAAACTCCCGAGGAAACAAGTGCCGGAGTACATAGCTACAAACCAAGGGTGAGGATATCCGAGCCTAGGTACTAATCCAACTATTTTCATGCCGAGGTTCATGCCATTGAACTGTGTGTGCGAAGGCTGGAATATATGCATCTTACACACAAATCAATAAAAAAATTTTTAGATAGCTAAGTAGCTATAAAAGTTCTTGGCTCCTACTGGTATAACTCCAAAACGGCATGGAACTGTCAGAAGGCTCTAAATCATTTGAGTAAAAACAACATAGTGACTCTGGTCTGGATACCGGACCACTCTGGTATGGAAGGTAACGAAATAACCGACTCCTTGGCCAGAGAATGAGTGGGATAATTAATCATCAGACCAGAACCAATATCTTTAAGTACTGCTAAGATGTCTAACTTAATCTGAGCTAAAAGGAAAACTCTCTAATATTGACAAGAGTTACCAGGATTAGCATATTCGAAGGCGTTTATAAAATACCCTTTAAAATCAAGAGTTAAAAAACTTTTAGGGTTAAACAAGGTAAACCTGAAAACTCTAACAGGCCTATATACCGGACACTGCCGACTTATCATTTTCATATACTCAGCTAGAGGACAACGCCAAGTACTGTCTATGCCTAGAGGATAATGAGAAGGCAGATCTTGTTTTACGCACCTGTTCCGCTGTGGAGAGGATCTAATTCTCAATATTTGGCAAAAGGCAACTGTTGCCAGAGGATCTGGACACATTCTCACCCAATAAAGTTACCAGTTTCATTAAGAGACTGAACTTATTGGGTGAAATATAATTAGGAGTGAGCTACAATAGGCCTGCTGATGGCCCCAATGGAGGGTCCAATAAGGACCCACTCATTAAGATCCTAACCTAACCCTAACGTACCGCAGTTGGTCTCCCTGAAGACTTTTTCTTATATGCTGGAGCAGTCCCTCGAAAGTTCATAATTAATAGCACAATGAAATAAAACCAGCCTACTTCGATCAATGTGTTACAGATCCATTTTTGATATATTGGTCAATAATAAACGCACGATATTGATAATTCTATACATTTATGATTGCTAACTAATGATTTTGTGACAGCTACTAATCTAGAGAATAAAAATGCTCTTTCATGCTCTTCAGTGATGTGCAGTTATTTTACTAACAACATTATTTTCACATAACTTAGAACACTTTGAACTGTGATTCTTTTTTTATGATGCACTTGTTATTTACTGACATACCTACCTTATTCAATATATGCAATGTATTTCGTACTCATAGAAGGATAATTTTCTCTTCTATAGATTTATTGTTTTTGGTATGCCGTTTTCTCCTAAACACAATGTTGCGATTTTTTGTATTCATGGTTTTAATTCTTCAGATAGAAAATTATAATAATTCATTTAGATAGCTTCGTCAGAATTATGTCTGCCGTGTTTTTCATGGTCTACCGTCGAGTAATTAAGAAAGGTTATTATTTGTAAAATGTCATGTAAATAAAATAAAAAATACTGAAATACAACTGGAAATGTCATATGATGATTAAAGTTTTTTCCTTCAATTGATTACTTGAATTTTTTAATGAGAAATATGTATTAAAAATAATTTCCGGAGTGAATTGCCTGACATATAAGTGTATGGAGAGGCCAGACAAAATCTTTCGTTCAATACACTGTATTACCAAAAATTTCCTATATAGAATACCAAATAAGAAATTTTTCAAAGATATTGCACGAATAAATTCTGAATGTAGGAGCCATCTATGTACTGTATTTAATTGACGATGAAATATTAGAAAGAGTTGAAAATAATCCTTGTCGAAGCACTAGAAAAATTGCCCAAAAATCAGTGACGATGAAACATCGTTTTCAATCTTAAGAATTTTTTATGAGCAGCAGTTACATCCGCTTCACTTTTTTAAAGTACAAAGAATTACTACCTACAGATTATAATTTCCTGGTTTTTATGACAGCTGTGCAATATTAATGTTTCTCGATATATACAGAGTGTTTCATAAAACATACAGCTGTAGATTCAAAATTCAAAAATAGCAGAAAGAGTTCCTACAAACATGAGTCAGGAATCACTTCGTTACTGTGATGTGTGGAGTGTTAAAAGTTACAAAAAAAAACATCATTTTTCCTAAAAATCTAAAATTTGCTTAGAGGTATTGTGTTGAAATTTGGGGTAAGTATGTACTACATAGAACAAAATTTTATCACTTAGATGAATTTAATTTATTTGGCGTGGGTAATACCAGTAATATTATTGCACAAAAATATGGTACGCCACTGTTTTTTATTATTTTCATAACTTTTTTAGAATTGTCCCTTACATTAAACAAAAACTGCCTCTTGGGTTTTTTTATATTGAATGAACCGTTTTTGAGTAAATTGACAAAATGTGTATTCATGTACATTTTTTACGTTAAAATACATACTTTTTAAAAATATACGTCAATGCTTTTTATGTTTGTTTCACGGATACACATTTTGTCAATTTTCTCAAAAATGGTTCAATTCATTTGTAGACAGGCAACTAAAAAAAAAAAATTAAAAAAAAACAAAGCGTTTCAGGACTAATGTTGTGGGAACTTTTTCTGTTATTTTTGGATTGTGAATTTCCAGCTGTGCGTTGCTGTATGTTTTTTGAAACACCCTATACACTATAGGTAAGTAGATTTTGAAATTGTTTGTTTGATGTTTATAAAAGACGTATTGTTTTTTAGACACTAGGCTATGTATCCACTATATTAGTTATGAAAACGTTATCATTAATCTTTTTTTTTTTTTATTTCAAACAAAAAATATTATACTGTTGAATTTGTTGCTTCCTCCCTAACAAAATGTCGATACAAATTCGACTTTTTAAATCATTTTAACACGTATTTAATTTACATATACTAAATTTAATTGTGTAGATGCATTACTTTATAAAAAATATTTTTAAATAATGTCCTTAAGCACAATCGAAACGTTTCGCCGCACATAGTGTACAGTAAAAAGTTTATGCTGAAATTAGTGTAGTACAAAAGCATAGCAAACTGCTGGGCACACCCAAGGTATTCTCTCATAGTGTACTCGGCTAGCATCTCCTCGAAATAATCACAAAGACGCAGCAGGTAGCTAAAAGTGAAAATGTCACGGGTATTAATTATCTAGGCTCAAAATAACTGTTCATATTTACCTTGGAAAATTAAGGGTGATGAAAACAGATGATATTACCAGCAGCATTTTGTTTATATTTTGTTGAATCTGAACTGACATGGCGTATTTAGAAGATTTTTTCACATCTGAAAATAAATTGAAAATTAGAATATTATTTTGTTAACATTAAATGATGCAACAGGGGACAATGAATTAATTACAGCATCATTTACTGAAAAGTAAAAATCGGCAACTTGTCCAGTTAACAGGATCGTATTCAGGATCATAAGAACAGACGTCATTAAAAATCACAATTGTTGGAAACATTTATATATTTATACATTTAAAGCAGCATACAAAGTTTTAAAATATTTCACAATTTATAATACCTAACTTATTGTTTGTAAAAAATGTAATGTAGCATTCTACAGTTAAAAAGAAATTATCATCATTAAATATTTTATTTAAAATTAATAATAAATGCGTTTTTCTAAATTCTGTCGCTTAACAGATATTTATATACAGAGGAACTTCTATCAACGTCTTTTAATGTAGGCGGGCGTTATTAATAAAGGTGCTACATTTTTATTTTGAATCTATGTAATATTGCCACCTTGCAAATAATTGAATATAGTTTTCAACTTTACTAGATCGCGATTTTTCCAGAACTCTTTTGCCTAATAAACATTGTAAATTTTACTGATGATTCTACATTGTTTAAAATTTTAAATGATTGTCAGAGGCAATTTTAAACAATGTAGAATCCGCAATAAGTAATTTACAATGCCCATCTGGTGTTATTATTGGGCAAAAATTTAAAAGTATTCTGGAAAAAAATCCAATCCAGTAAAGTTGAAAACCATTTACGGTTATTTGTAAGGTGGCAATATTACAGAGTACATAAATAAAAATGTGGCACCTTTCTTAAAATGTTGGCCACTTATACCACAAGAAGATAAGAAGACGCAAATTTACAATGTCTAATTTAGATAAATATATTATTATTAATAATTTTAAATATAAAACGTTTAGCAATGATATAATGTTATGAAATATTTCATTTTAACTATTGAATGTTATATTGTATTTTTTTACAAATATTAAGTTATTATAAAAATTAAATATTTTAAAATTTGGTATGCTGCTTTAAATGTATAAATTTGTTTAAATAAATGTTTCCAACAATGAATGCGACTTTTAATGACATTTGTTCTAATGGTCCTGAATACGTTTCTGTTAGCGGGACAAAGTTGCTGATCTTTACTGCTAAAACGGTAATAAATAAAAAAATATATTAATGCATTTTGAGATATTTGCATGCAAATATGTGTAATAACTTTATAAAATGCATGATCATTAAAAAAATTAATTAATGCATTTTGAGGTATTTGAATATAAATAGTTATGAAATAGGTATATATAAAAAGCATAAAAGCATTTTTATACCTATTTTATACCTTTATAAATGCATTAATCAATTTTTTGTGGGTATTTGATTGTCGCTCTATAGGTCAACATTTTTTCCAAAACGATGTGCAAGAGAGTAATACTTTTTACAAGCTACGATTCATTTTAAAAAAAATGTATACAGTGTGGAAATTAAGTAACGCATAAATTCAGTAACTCCGTTGATATTAATTTATTGGAAAAAATCCCGAAGGAGTATAGCGATTTTAACTTCAGCAAATATTTTTAGTCTATTTTCAGTTTCTTATGTCATTTATTTGTTAAGTTATGACGTCATCGACTTTTTTGTTAAATGACAACCTACATTTTTTATTATTGATTTTTGGTAGTAGTTTTTATTCCGGTTCTGACCGTATAAAATTTTCAGTATGTTATTATTTGAAAAAAATCGAGAAAAACAGTCAAAGTTCAAATAACAAAAATTCATTAAATTGGGAAAATTTATCTAGTTGCCTAAGGTTGACGGAAAGTTATCGACGGCACATTCGTTTATTTTGAAATTATACAAATAGTTGAAAAATCGAACTAATGTGATACACCGGCAACTAGATAAATTTTCCCAATTTAATGAATTTTTGTTATTTAAACTTTAAAAACTGTTTTTCTCGATTTTTTTCAAATAATAATATATTGAAAATTTTATACGGTCGGAACCAGAATAAGAACTACTACCAAAATCAATAATAAAAAATATAGGTTATTATTTAAAAAAAGAAGTCGATGACGTCATAATTTAAAAAAATAAATGATATAGGAAACTGAAAATAGACTGAAAATATTTACTGAAGTTAAAATCGCTATAATTATAATATAATTATTACAAAATTCAAATAACAAAAGTTAAAATCGCTATACCCCTTCGAGATTTTTTCCAAAAAATTAATATCAACGGAATTACTGAATTTATGCGTTACTTAATTTCCACACTGTAGAATTTTAAATACTTGTATAGGATCATCACACGAACATGTCTTTTTTTGGGATAACTGAGTTATTTTTTTAAAGTTGCAAAAAGGTGTGAAGACCTTCTTTAAATAATTTTGTTCGCAGCATTGAAATTTTGAATAAAAAAAAACAATTGCGCATCGTGTTTAGGAAATATGATATCTTATTTATTATCGTTTTTTTAAATAGAATATTTTAAAATAATTAGATTTTCCTCATTTCTGAAATAAAGATGCAGTTTACTCATCAAAGTAATGTTCCTCAAAAATCAGTTAATTCTTCTTCTACTTTTCAAATGCAACTTCTAACAAAATTATTAATTATATTTTGAGATAAAACGACACATGTTGGTATTTTTGAAATAAGAATAATGAGGAAAATTGAAATATTTTATAATATACAATGTGCTCCATTTAAGAAACAAAATGAAACGTCATATTTCTTAAACGTAATGTATAATTGTTTTTTTTGGCTAAAAATTTAGATTCTGCAAAAAAAATAGTTAGTTAATGAGTGTCTTTACGCATTTTTGATAACTTAAAATTACTTAAGTCACTTCAAATAAGGACATTTTTGTGTGATGACATACATGAAATCAAGCCTTAGTTGGGAGTCTAGAGGCCCAAATTCGATCACGGGATGTGAATTCGAAGATACAGATTTAAAAAAAAATACCTACACTATCGAGAACGATCATTTAGTTTCCAATACGGAGGGCACGCTGCCGTCCAGGATTGCAAAATGCACAAAAAATATTTTCCAAAAATTTTATCTTTCCTGGAAATTACTTTATATTTGAACATTTTTCAATAACTTTTTTACCATTGCTTATTCCCTCTAGGTTCCTATAGTTTCACAAAAAAAAAAACAAAATTGTTGTTAACAGTTGCCACAGAATTTTGTTAAACAATATATGCGCAGAAAGTGTAATATAAATTTCTGCTACGACGGTACTTTTGAAATTATTACATATAGCTGTAGTGTAACCGTTTTAAATACAGAAAATTGAGTAATCGATAGATTTTTGAAAAATAAGTGTTTTTTGTGTTCAGAACTTTTTTTCGCAAGCACTTACTTCACCGTTTTCTGATATTTACGACAAGAATCGTTGATAGTAGGTATATAATTAAATTTTAACTAGCACTTTATGCTAGTTATCGCATACATTTAATAGTGATTCACATTAGTAGGATATGAGCATTATTACGATAATGAGTGGGAGTGTTGCCACAAGGAGGTCGTAGTCCGATTTGTGGTAACCATACCAGTGCTTAATGATGCTTTAGCCCACGTGAAATGTAATCGAGTAAAATTAAGTTTTATACACGATAAAATTCATAAAGTTTTGAAACTTGGCAGAAGTAGTATAAAATATACAAGAATCACAATAAGGAAAGCTTCCCACGACTACCGTGGTTACATCATCCCTTAAAATTGTGAAAACCACCCCCATAATCGATTTTGCTCATTTGGGCCAGTTGTATCAAGGTAGTTTAGCTAAATTTCAACTGAACTTCGTTTAAAATCCAACGTGACGATTACGTACCTACCGCGAGTTGACTGAAAATTACTCGAAAACTGCTAATTTTACATAAAAAAGTGCAGGAGACTTACGGTTTCCTTTCTTAAAATGTTTGCTCGATTTAAAACATTTTTAAGAAAATTATGCTATTTGTTTCAAAAATTATACAATCGACGCTCTCTCTCTCTCGTCCTCAGAGCGTTTTTAATTTTTCGAGGGATGCAGGGAGCTAGTGTTTAGTGTCTTTTGAAAAAAGAACAATAGGAGAACACCAACAAATGAATTTATAGTTCCCGTGATTTACAGTCGTCAACAGTTCTGAGAAACTGCAAAGAAGCAATGCTATTTGCTTAACAAAAAAGAGGATTTGCAATATATGTGCTAATCTTTAATCAGCAAAATGCGAGCCATGAGGCAATCGCAAGCGCAGAAAAGCGATTTTTTTCTCCTCTCGCAGAAAAAATTTCTCGATAACTACAGATTCCTGGCCCTCACAAATTTGTTGGTAATGCAAATACTGTGTTAATGTCAAAACTACCACCAATCTCTGTTGCAGCACGTCAGAACTCCTATCGCGTCTTTAGGTAGTTGCAGGGCGGTATCGTCGCGTCCGTGTCGCGTCCGTGTCGCGTCAAACGTCGCGAGCAGCGAATCACAAAATGAATATATCAACAATATTACAAATAATTTTAAATCTTCTTAGTGTATATTTTACATATTATATACACTGATGTTTTATTTACCATGTTTACAAATTTCAACCTCATAGATGTTAGGAGTTGTTGTTCTTTTTATTTTAATTAGTTTCTAAGTCCTAACTGGCCCTGCTCTGTCTGATCCTTCAGTTGTCACCATGCACGGGGATACTGGATCGGCTCTAGAATCGGTGTCCAGGGTGGACAAAATGTGCTTTTGAAATAGTCAAATAAATTGTTTTGATTGATTTTTTTTTCGAATTATCCGATGCCGAACAGACCTCCCGTGGCCACCAACGCCTCACGGGAGTCGCGCCAGCGCATTAACAGCCACTCCCCCACATCCCGCAGGGTTAGTGACTGTAGGTACCAGAATCGTTTGCCCTAAATAGACGGAGAGGACCCTCGGTCTCTGACTTAAGCCAGGCTGACCTTAAAAAGGCGAGTGGTAGCCTGGTCGATAAACCCAGTGTTTCTTGTTCTTATAGAAGACACCATGTTGGGGTTTATCGACATTCTGCCGAAACAGTAGTTAATGTTCAGCGGCTGTGAATCGAGCTTTCATGGATGTATACTTCTGTGAATATTCATCATCTTGCGGGTATCCCTATCTAATTGGCGCAGTTCCTCTACTGTCCACTTTACTACTCCGAAGGAGTAGAGCAGAACCGGAACGGCAAGCATATTAGTTGCAGACACCTTGTTCTTCCCCGAATGTTCGGAAGACCAAATCTTTCAGAGGCCGTGTCTGTACTAGCCGCGGAGAGAATCCCTTATTTGTGTTACATCCTGGATGTGCCTTTGTTGCACACCCAGATATGTATAGGTATCTCCGGCATCCAGATGTCTTAGGATGCTTCCATCTGCGAGCTGCACATCTTCAGAAAATTCCTCGCATCGTCCTCACTTGAGGTGGACGACTGCACGTTTGTCCAACTCGAACTCCATACCAATTGCCCGCGTGTATTCTTCCACCACCTGAAGAGCGTTTTGTAGTTCGCGCTCTCCATAAGGCATAAAGGCATAAAGTTTAAGGTCATCCATTTAAATAGATGGGTGACCTTATGCCTCCGGTCGCTGGGTGTTCCACATTGATATCCGTGGGTTTGGCGGGGACCAACAGACAACGACAGCAGTGAGATGCAGAAGAGGAGAGGACTCAGGGAGTCACCCTGGAAAACTCCTCTCCTAAATGCCACCTGCTCTGTCGTGATCCGCTGTGCACCTGATGTTATGGTGAAGCGGGTCTTCCAGAGCGGCAGCAGCTGTTCTATGCATCTCACTAGTGGTGCTGGTACCGCAAGACATTCGAGCAAGTACAACAATAGCTCATGCGATGTTGTATCAAATGCCTTGCGGTAATCAATCCAGGCCATGGATAGATTCCGCTTGTATTGCACAGAATCCTGTGTAATGCAGCGGTATATCAGCAGGCTGTCCTTGCAACCTGCCATGCCCTTCTTGGCACCACGCTGTTTGTGTATCTGCTGGAAGACCGGATCAACAGACCTCAGTGTCCTAGCATACAAGATACGTGTAAATATCTTGTAGCAGGAGTTGAGGCAAGTGATCGGCCTATAATTCCTCGGGTCGGAAAGATCCCCCTTTTTGAGGATAAGCACAGTACGTCCCTCGACGAACCAGTCCGGAATCTGCTGGTAATTGAGATATTGAGGTCATCCAAAAATGCCTTTTTTTCCAAAAACACTCTGTAGCTCGGTAGTTGAAAAAGATAGACGATCGCGGTTTACGCCATTGTTTGTTTCTCGAAAATCGAGCTCAGAACACCTATATTGGTTTTTGTCTATCTGACATGGTTTTAGAGAAAACCCCAAATCCCATCTAATTTGGTTCACCCTGTAGATAATATGCACCCCACTGAACGCATAACCATAAGACCTTCAACATCATATTTACTTGCTATCGGTGCTTGCCGGCTGACCCTTTTTTTATATCCGAAATCGGAACGAATACAGTGTAATTGGGTTGTTTCTTCCACGTCGTATAAGGGCACAAAATCAATACGTATGTATTATCGACATTAGATATAACGTGTAACATTAGGATAATCTTCTGAGACATGTTTGATGTATACCACCATGAGAAAAAACGAGAGCGATTAAATTATTGTCAAACTTACCCAAACCTTGGTTGTGTCCCACGGTTTTATTCTTAGTCCTTGCATGTTTAATATTTTTATGAATGATACCGCCACTAACTTGAATGTCCGTTTTCTCTTATATGCGGATGATCTAAAAATATTTTGTAAGGTGGATTGATTGTGTCAAACTGCAAGAAAGTCTAGATTTTATAAATTTATGATGCTCTGCCAATCATCCACCTCTTAATGCCGGTAAATGTAATGTAATGTCGTATAGCCACAAAAATGATTTGCTACTATTCGATTATGGATCGGTGGGCCCATTTTAAGTCGATCGGCTTTAATAAAAGATCTTGGTATTACTTTTGATCCCAAACTCTCTATTACGGAACATATCAATAATAATGTATAATCTGCTTACAACATCTTTGGCCTTCTAATTCGGAATATTTTAAATCTCCAGACAATGCGATTGCTGTTCATAAATTTTGTTAGATCTAAATTCAATATACTCTGTCGTCTGGAGTCTTATATATTCCATACACATTTCCGCCATTGAGAGAGTTCAAAGGCGTTTTTTCAAATCAGCTACCTTTGCCTTAAACATTGTTTATCCAATGAGCGGTACCCCGCAAGAGATCTTTTATGCACGTTTTAATATGAGTAGTTTAAGTAAAAGGCGAACTAATCACCAACATTTTTTTACATAAAATCATCCTCAGTGAAATTAGTTCTGAGACTATCGTAAGTCTATTTGATTTCCATGTACCCAGGTCGAATGCTAGAAACAATCATTTGCTGTGCGTGAAAACTCATATCACGAGCGGACCGAAAAAAAAACCGTACTTTTTGTTTTTCTTTGCCAAATTTTTTGTTTCTTAGCCGATTTTAAAGAACTTGGTGTCAATAGTTAGTTAATTAAATAGGCTACAAGGACCAAATGTCAATATGATCGAAACATGAAAATGCAAGATGGTGGACGCAATTGAATATAGGCCTGCCTTTGCGCTCGTTCTTTTAAACTGAAAATTGTCAGAATGACAGAACTAATGACACACTTTTTTAACGCCTTGTTTGTATTAACGTTCTGGCGTAATTAAGCACACTGCTATTCCACCACTCATCGAGGACATACGCACACACGCACACACGTACACACATGCAATCACGCACACGCATGCGCGCGCGCGCACACACACACACACACACACACACACACACACACACACACAAAACAACCATTCATTTCAACATTTGCTAGATGCCATAGCTGAGACTCAACCTCAG
This sequence comes from Rhamnusium bicolor, assembly GCA_029963845.1. Taxonomy (NCBI): domain Eukaryota; kingdom Metazoa; phylum Arthropoda; class Insecta; order Coleoptera; family Cerambycidae; genus Rhamnusium; species Rhamnusium bicolor. The sequence continues at coordinate 108,313 of JANEYF010004439.1, forward strand.
GAGAGATAGACAGTGACTATCCGTGTTCTGCCACACACCAACGCTCTAGTGAACGGTGTTATCGTCTTGGTGTTTTAAAAACCACTATACATCCATGCATAGCCAGGAATCCAACCCGGGGACCCTTGATTTGAAACCTAACGTATAAGCACTGAGCCAATAATCCGACGTCTTTTTCGAAAGAATGAACTTACCTCTACATTTTTAGACTACGATCAGTTAAATCGGTTCCTTGATTTTGGAGATATAGTGAATTCAAAAAAAGGCTTACTTGCCATTTCTAAAATTTGGCACAAAAAACAAATTTTAATATTTTTCTTACCTTTCTTTATTTCTTAACCGATTTTAATAAACTTAGTTTTGTTAAAATCTAGAATTTCAATGCCAATGAGTTTTTGGACATTCGATTAATGCATTGAATTTACTATTGTATTTCTAAAAAAAAAGCTCGCATTTTTTTGTAAAATGAGTAAAATTATTTTTGATCTACTTAACTATATGGAAAATAATTATTGGAAATCACATAGTTCAAATCGAAACAAACGTATATTTAAAACTACTCATTTTTCGAGTAAAATGCAAGAGAACTCTTTTTTTAGAGACACATTTAGGAATTAAGTATTTTGATCGAATTTCTGGGAAACTCATATAAGTAATGGATTTCTAGGTGGTAATGTCTCCCAGCCTCTCCGCCACTGGCTGTCAGATTTGTATACATATTCAATGGATTATTACTAGTGCTAGCAACTGAAACAGGTTTTCTGGGTAATCGTTTATTCGGTTTTGGATCATTCACGGTTTTCTACAAAATCGAAAACCGGTTACTCGGATAACCGGATATTCGATTTATCGATTATTCGGGAAATCGATTATTCAGATAACCGAATAGTCGAATAAACATTTATTCGAATAATCAATTAACATGCGATTCTTTTCTTTCAAATGTTGTTGAAATCTGAAACTACAGATGGTCAGGTAGACATCGACACCTGTTTAGTTTAGTATTTACATAAAACTTGATATATTGTATATTTGTCATATTTGTATGTGTCATTTTTGTCGTAGTTTGCGAATATTAATTAGACAGCACAATAATATACAACCACAACACTAAAAAAATCTAGCTAGACTTTCTTCATGACATGCATGGCGTGCACCGTGCGCGTGCTCTAAATACAACGTATTGTTTAGTTATTTAATGTTTACCCATGCTTAATTAAAAAAAAAAAAAATTCGATAAAATTGTCGTTTTCAGTTTCTTTATACTAGTACCGACTGACAGACTGAAATGAAAATATTATATTTATTTGCCTTCTAAAATCTAAATTTTAAACTCAATCTAATCTGCTTTCTTTTTGATCGGTTTTTTAAATATCCGATTGACCGGTTTTTGGATATCCGAGTAGCCGGTTTTTTTGATATCCGAATAGTCGGTTATTCGGATAACCGATATTCGAGTAACCGATTATTTGAATATCCGGTTACCAGAATATCCGGATTTGATACTCGGATTTGATACCCGGTTTTATCCGAAACAGGTTTTTGAACAAATCGATTAAACGGTTTCACTTTTTTTCCAGTTTTTACCAGCAATAATTATTACTTTTAGGGCTGGTTGTATGGACCTAGTTTAACCACTGGATCAGCTTGATCAGAGATTATAGACCGTAGAAACAATTGTTTCTATAGTATTTGATCATCGATCAAAGTTAAACCGCCGTGAGACAACTCGTACTTAGTTAATTAAATCACTAGCCCAAGTTTGATCAAGCTATGCCGAACATCTTCCGAGATATTTGAGTACCTAAATGTGATATTTTTCAGACATTTCAACGCTTGCGTCTCAGAAACCAGTGGCTTTAGACCCTAACTTTAAGAGGCGTTTGGGCCTAAAATTCCTAAAATGAACAACCTACTGAAGATATGACATGCACTGAAAAAGCACCCTGTATAACATTTTATTTATATTATATCCTATAGTTTATACGTAGATATTATTACATCCTTATATATATATATATATATATATATATTATATATATATATATATATATATATATATATATATATATATATATATATATATATATATATATATATATATATATATATATATATATATATATATATATATATATATATATATATATATCTATATATCTATATCTATTATACTATATTGTATAATATTTATTTGTGGGCTAATTAATGATTGAAAAAATATATATTTTTATTATTATATCTCCGCACACTGTATAATTTTCCAATGTCATACTGGATCTAGGGAATAATTATGGTGCTTATCCTATAGACCTAAATTTAGAATGGGGCCATTTGGTGTTAGGTTTACGCCCAAATATTAATTTCATCGTTTCTGTAAACAAGACTGGAAACTCTCATTCACTCAAACTGAATAGCCTCAATTAACTCTCCGACATTTCCCCCTTGTGCTTACGCAGATACGTCAATAAATAATATTATATTTGTTTCTCTCTATAAACTATAACCCGTTTTATACCTTATATGGGGTTTCGTTCCTAAACAGTCTAACAGAAATAATTAAATTAATGGGTACTAGGCTCTATAAATAAAGAACGCGTCAGTTACGCCCGATGCGGGGCAACGCTGGCGGACAGATCTGCACTTATAATTTACGTTTTATCCTCTTTAGTATAAAATCCTTGAGTTCTGAACTGATAACTATATCTACATTTGTATTTTTAAGAAATATGAAAATGTTTCTAACTTTTACAGCTTTTTGTTAGGTTATATACGAACTGTAGGTGTTCTTCGCAGTTTGCTTGAGTTATGGTGTCGAAATGACAACAAAGTTAAGTGTAAACAAAATTTACCTATTAAAAATAGAAACCTCGAGTGGTATTTGGCATGACAATTCCCCGAATATGTAATAATATAGACAATTTTACTCATGTCAGATATTACACATTCTAGAATCACTTTTAAAATGTTTACCAGCAACAAAACTGAGAAAACTGTATTTTTATTCGACTATATTGAAAAGTGATGTTTTTTTGTTCGAATATCTGGACGAATAGATCACCGTTTGTTAACAAGTATTATTTTTTGTTAAAAATATAGAAACTTTTTGCATTTAAATGTTTCAAAAATATTTTATTAAAACTCTACATGTGTTTCGGCGTTTTAGGCCTTTCTCAAGAGTACAGATGATACTAGATTTTAAATCGTGTTCTTTACTTATATATAACATCTGGGCAGTACAATACAATTATTGCAAAGTATTAAATTTTATGGTATGAAACGATGGGAATTTTTTTAACTTACACTATTTTGTCTAAAATGTCGTGACCGGTAAAAATTATTTGATCATTTGTTATGTTCTTATTATTTTTTACTGCTTTTTTTAATTTCTAATATTTCTAATGAATCTAATTTTTTACTTTTATTTTTTGAGTGAAGCACATCTATGAAATGATTACTTTCTACACAGTGTGTTGACATGCCGGTGCTATGTATATTGTTCAAAATATATTTTGTATGTTCCTTGACCCGTTAGTTTACATTTCGACCAGTTTGTCCAATATATACAGGGTGATCTACCACGAGTGTGCCAAACTTCAGAGGCTGGTAATTTATCAAAAAATAAATGAACTTTCATTAATCAACATATGTCCTAAAACGCATAATAAAGGAGCTACAACCCCTTGAAGGGGGTTGATGAATATCAATTTTTCGATTATAAGTCCAATATGGTGGTGATTAAAGAAATGAAATTTTCATGCATTACGGCCCCGATGTAGGCGCATAAAAGTACAAATTTGGTAATTAACAGCTTGCTTTATTGAGGTAGTTTTGAGGGGTAAGGGGTAGTTTTTTACCCTAAACTTTTTTTGACATCCTTCCGAAGCAAAACTTTTAAATAACATTATTTCCCATGCAATAACTCAGAAAAATGTATTTTTCAAAATTTCTGTCACACCAGCCGTTTTTGAATAATTTGCGTTGAACGGCAATAAGGTTTTTCACGTGAAATAAACAACATTTTTATTACAAAATTAAAAATCAATGTACAACACAGAAATAACGTACTTAATAGCTAAAAGAGTAACTGTTCAAAATGACCTCCTTGAGCACGAATACACGCCTCACAACGACGAATAACTGAATTATTAATTTCAGCCATGTCACCATTGTTTGTGATATAAGCTATACTATTATTGATCCTTTCCATCAAGTGCTGAATATTATTTATTTCCTCAAAATAAACTAACTGCTTCATATGCCCCTAGAAATAAAAATCTAGAAGTTTGAGATCGGGAGAGCGAAGAGGCCATAAAACAGGACCACAATTACCAATCCAGTTATTTCCAAAATTCCGATCAACCATTCATTCACATGTCTTATTGCCGTTCAACGCAAATTATTCAAAAACGGCTGGTGTGACAGAAATTTTGAAAAGTACTTTTTTCTGAGTCATTGCATGGGAAATAATGTTATTTAAAAGTTTTGCTTCGGAAGTGACGTCAAAGAAAGTTTGGGGTAAAAAACTACCCCTCACCCCTCAAAACTACCTCAATAAGGCAAGCTGTTAATTAGGAAATTTGTAATTTTATGCGCCTACATCGGGGCCGTAATGTATGAAAATTTCATTTTTTTTAATCACCACCATATCGGACTTATAATCGAAAAATTGGTATTCATCAACCCCGTTTTAAGGGGTTGTAGCTCTCTTATTATGCGTTTTAGGACATATGTTTATTAATGAAAGTCCATTTATTTTTTGATAAATTACCAGCCTCTGAAGTTTGGCACACTCGTGGTAGATCACCCTGTATTGCATCATAGTTAGAACATTTTAGCTCATATATTCCAGTTTTTTGTAATTTATCTGGTTTATCTTTATTATTTGATAGAACTCCTCCAATGGTATTTTTATTTACGGAAATCGTTTTACATCCGAAACTGTTCAACTTATCACTAACTTTATTGCTAATCTTAGGTCTTTAATTGATACATTTATAAATACTCCGGGAGGCTTTTGAATGAACAACATAAAACTCATTAAGAATATTTCTCTTTTGTTTCGCAGATATTAAATTATCAATCAAACTCTCTTGGTATCCATTATTTTTGGCAATGTTTTTAGCAAAGACACTTTCCGGGTGGTTTAAGTACAGTATTTTTTCTTCAACCGTTTTTGCTACTTTCAATAACTATTTGTGTATTAAGAGCGCAAAGTGATATATTGTCGCTCTGAGCGAGAAGTTTGACGCGCGACGCATAGCGGATCGCGGCTATCTCGCGAGAGCGGCAATATCATTTGGCTCTCGAATTACACACAGGATTTTTTCTACAACCGGTGTTTTTATAAAAATGTTTGGTAAAAATTAATAATTATTGATAACCTCAAATTTGACAGTTCAAATTTCAAAACGTGAGCATCAATTTGCGCTACACATGTTTTTGTAGAAATGTTTGTTAAAATGCAATTACTGTAAAATAAAATAAAGAATTGCTTTAGTACTTATTAATTATTTATTTAAATACTGTCATCATATGATTTATATCTATGTATAACAAAATCTAAATGTTTTTAGAATTCTTCTAACACTTCCTCCTTCTTTAATGGTGAAAAGCAAGGCGAAGATTTAAAGGGTATTAAATGTCTGTGTTTGATGACATATATGTAATACTTTGAAACGATTGTATTCAGTCTTCTTCTGGGAAAATAATTATATTTGGTCGACATTTGTAGTAAACTTCTTTGAATTTCTTAAACAAACCATTCTTTGACATGTCTTGGTCGCAGTTTTCAATTAGGGCAGTTAAGTATATTAAACTGGAATGGCGTATTTGAACATGGCACAATTCTTTACAAGTATCACATAAATTATACTGTTCAAAACTTTCCATTATCTGATAATTATAGGAATAAATTTATTTGACACAAATAGCTGTTTTAAGAACGTTTTGACAAGTCAAATAATTATTTGTTTCTTTTTGCTAACAGCAGCAGCAAGCATGGCCTCCATGTCCAAAACATAATATTCGTCTGTGCTATGCGAAAGCTTTATAAGTTCATTGAATTGGTAAAAATAGCTATTTCTACCACCTTTAGTAGCACAAAATTGTTAAAAAATAAAAGATGAGTTACTACCAACCAATTTTTGAACTGTTTTCCGTAACTAAAGTTGGTAGTTTGTATTTTATTTAACGCAATAATTGGGCACCAGTGTGATTTATAGATACTGCGAATTATTTACTAAATATAAATTTCTACGACATTTAGTATAATGAAAGTTTCCGAAAACCATAGATTACAATAAAAATAGCTAATTTTTTATTACTTTGTGTAACTAAAGTTGGTAAATTTTCGACATCTGTCAAATACCCTCAATGCTTACTTTTGTGTCAAAAGTCGCAGATACACTAGACGTTTCTTTATTATGGTTTCCATGGTAACTAAGCTCGGCGAGCGACAAATTAAAAAAACGCTTGCTCTTCGGAAAAGTGCAACTTTGCACTTTCTTTTGGAAGCGCAAAGTTGCATTTTTCGCTCGATTGTAGAAAAAATACTTTTTAACTTGAAATCTTTTGTGAACAAAATTCATAATATTCAACTGACAGAATGACGTCAGAACAAAAATAATCGTTCGGCAAAAAGAGTATATAAGGCGTTGTATCCAAATCGTCCAACACCATCAGAAAGGTAGCAGAAGTTTTTAATAGGAAAAATCGAGGATCATGGGAAAACAAGCATAACAGAGAAAGATTAGTAAAACAAATAAAAAAATCAGGAAGAAAAACTGTTAGCGTTTGGTGTGGAATTTTCAGAAACAAAATTGTTAGGCCTATGTTTTATGATTATACTTTAACTGGAGTTACCTATCTGGAAATAATTATCCCAGAAGCAGAAAATATTCTTTTGCAGAATTTTCCGGAAGCCGAACTTGATGATATGATTTGGATGCAGGATGGGGAAACTCCGCATAGTGCCCCACTCGTTCGAGATCATGGGAATATATTCCCAATATGGATAGGGAATAATAGACCTATTAAATGGCCACCTTACAGTCTGGATTCATTTTTTTGGGGATTTCTAAAAGACATTTTCAATAATAATAATAATAGTATTCAAGTCATTAAAGACAGGATTCAACTTGACATAAATAATCTAAATGTAAATAATGAAGTCATTTCCGGTGCAAGTATAAATATAAGAAGACGTTATCAATTATACATTAAAAATAATGGTGGACACATCGAACATCTTTTATGAGATCATTTATTTATATTTAAATTTCCTAAATAAATCTTTGTTATCTATTTTGTATAAATATTTGGTTTTCTTCCTCACTGTAAACCATTTTGATTATTTCATTAAAGAAATGTCACTTATCAAATATAATAGTTGTCATTTTCATAGTCCACTTTAATAATGTTAACTTTTCCATATTTACAGTAACTAGTTTAACTAAGATATTCGACTTTAATAACTCAAAAACGGTATATGGTAGGGGTAACATATGACATATTTTTGAAATCAGGAACAAAGGATCATTCCAAAAATGTAATAATATACAGGATTATCCCATTTAAAAATATTTATTTTTGTATCCCCTGAAATCTGCACGCTACTGTACATTTGATAGCATTTTAACAAAATTCAGTCATCACCACACAAATTTTATTTAAAACTTTTTTTCTATAGGCAATAATAACGATGATAAAGGGTGGGTAATTTATAATGAATAACTCTGTAACATTAAATTTAATGTGCCTCAATTTTAATTTAATACGAGTATGTTGCAGATACGCTAGTGGCAGATTATTCTTTATAATTAGTTTCTAAAATCACGATCACGCTTAAAAGTGATATCAGTACGAAGGTCCGGAATCCGTGACTTATGCTTCGAAGACAAATCTGGTAATGAGCAGAAAAGTTATAAAACAAATCTAGAGTTAACTTTTCTTCACCTAAAATTCTCTTAAGAAGTTAAGTGTTGTTATAAGTAAATGATTCAAAACATGATTTTACAATAGCAGAATACTAGTCATGTATAATAAGCAAAATAAAAAAAATAAAAAATTCTGTGCAGTATTGTGAACATTTTAAATTATCTAAGATATAAAAATTATCCAAAATATAAAATAGTAATATATCTGATACGTGGTAATCAACATCATACGCACTAACAATAACTATACAGGGGCATAATTTTTCCAGTATCAGTATAAACACTCTAAAACTTCCGACAAAGTAGTTCACTCAATATTACATCCATGCCATGAGCGTCGAACAAATGGATATCAGTCCTTATATTCAAGCATGGTTTCCGTGTTATTCCATCGCAGACAGACTTTGTAATGAGATTACCTAATAGCAGCGGTTCATATACAGTGTGTCTGTAAAGTATGGAATAAATTCATTATTTCTTAAACCAAAAATATTTAGAAAAAATCCTCGGACATATCGATTTTTAATTTCAGTTGTACACCTTATCCTTTATTTTGGGGTTTGACGTCATCACTATTTCCGTTATGACATAATCGATATTTTTTAAATTACACCCTGTATTTTTTGATCCTGCTTCAACAGCTGACTCCAAATATGTATCATACTTAGGGTTTAAAATTGATAAGTTAGAAGATGCGGCTATTTAAAAAAACAAGTAAAAAAGTAAAATAAGCTCGTTTTTTATTAATTTTTGAAGTAGGCTAGTTTTCGTTTGTTTTTTTTTTGATTTATCATTATTGTCTTTGACAATGAATCACTTAATAATACTTTACCCCAGTAGTGGTTTTTCAATAATTGTTGTCGATTTATTTTAATTTATAATATGAGTGTATCTGTCGAGCAAAGAATTGAAATTCTTACGATGATTGGGTATGGTAATAGGATACAAACTTAACAAAAAATATGTAATTTATTTAATACTAAATATCCAGAGTGACCAATAACTCAATCGACAGTAAGTAAAATTGAAAAAAAATTAGAGAGTGTGGTTAATTTACTGGTGCGACTGCCGTGTGCATCGAAGCCATGGGAGAACTGTCCAGCATTGGGATACCAAAAATGAACAACTTAATACTGATAATGTCAATACGGCTCATATTTACTTCTTCACACATATTGATGAGAATAATATCAGCACTTTGATATTCCATCAGTAGAATTTTTAATATTGGCAGTAGTTATATCAGTATTATCCTTCACACGATCAGTATTACTGATTATTTCAAAATACTGCAATAATATGAAACATTTAATTTGTTTTTTCCAACACCTACATAAAATGTTACAATTTAATAACAGAAATCTCATTTCTAAAGCACATTATTAATAAAGATGGGTAAAATTTTCCATTAATCGCTTTTTGTAAGTTGATATTTAATAAGTTTCATTTTGAATTCATTTTGTCAAAACAAAATTGCAAGCCTTCATATGTATATATTTTAATATTATTTTCTACAGTTGTTTAATAGCTAAAGCTAGCCGAGGTCACCTGGCCGACAGAGCCGTCATATGACTCATATGTTTACATCATATCATAATACTTAAATAAGTACAATAAATGGAAATAAATTTTAACAATAATGTTACATTTTATAAAAATTTTTATAAAACTCACCCTTTTAAGCAGATTTATGAAGTAGTTTGGTTGTCGTCATCACAAAGTGGGGAAGATCTATAGTATAATAACATAAGGTATGTTTCTACAGCTGTCTCCGTCAGCGAGTTCGCTTTCGAGAAAAAATATGTTGGTATTTTGAAAATGACCGTTCGACATCTACGAATGTAATACAGGCATAAATAAAACAATCTGTGAACTCACTTAACGAAGTTGTAGATGCACCATCACAAATTTGTCTTAATTTGCTAAAATCAGGGTCTTTCTGTAATACATTCTCGAATTTTTCACTAACGCGATTATTTTTTGCGTCATTTATAGCCTGTAGCAGTGTATTTACGTCGTCCATTATTTGCAGCGATTCCACTAACGACAACGAACTATTTTGCAATTTTTCTATTGCGTCGTGTAGTCCTCTATAATTCTTATTAACAGTTTTTAAATCTGTTTCAAGGGAAACGTTTTGAAAGCTTGTCTGGATTTCCCTAATAGCTGCAGCCTCGTTAGGGTTGAACTGTAGTATCACAGCTTTTATTTGTTGAAAATATTCAGCATAATAAAAAGCCGCTTTCAACCACGTTTCCCAACGTGTAAGAATCGGCTCTGGTGGTTCAGGGATACCAGGATACTGTCTGTGAAATGCTCGAAGCCGTTTAGGAGATTTGAGAAATACTTTTTTTGTATTTGCTATTAATGCATCTACCTCTGGAAAATATTTTCGAATCGTTTCTACCACAAGATGTAACGCATGCACTTTACACGTAACATGTAAAAACCTACAATTGTCTCTTTGAAGAGAACGGCCTACCACGCGCATTGTCGCGGCACCATCAGTCACAAACATCAATACTTGACTTGTTGAAAGTTCAAATTTTTCGAATGTCTCCAACACCACACGCGTAATTATTTCGCCAGTACACGAAGTTAGTCTTTTACTAGCTAGTAAAAGTGGAAATATTGGTTTAAGAGGGTCCAGTACACGTACTATAATATTTAAAATAGAATTTTTTTTACAATCTCTCGTTTCGTCAATACATAACCAGAGCCGTGTATTTTTTAATCCACATTTAATCCTATTTACAATGTCTTCACGAACAGCTGGAATATATCTACGTAACGATGTACGACTTGGTAAGTTCACCTGGGGATTGTATTTATTCCAAAACTCCCGAAATGGTCGTTTATCCAGTATGTGTAGCGGAATATTACAGTCTATTAACATTAACAATAAATCAAACATAGACTGAGTTGTCAAAGGCATGCCATTTTTTTTATTTTGATGTTGCACGGTATTGATATGACGACGACAATCTGTTTTGTGCCAGCACATTAAGTCCTGATTGCAAACTTTACAAATTATTTTGCATCCATCATAGAATAAATCCGGAAATTCACCGATAAATTTATTCACTGTATCCGCGTACGGTCGTTTTTTACCCTTTGGCGCGTTTGACATTATGTATAATTTATAGGTACAACCTCACGCATTAACCTTTCAAATAAGACTGCAGCGTAAATCACTTCTAAATCGGCACGTATGACGCCAGCCCAAGACCATGGCTGTACTCCAGCCACCTCGGCCAGCTTTATTAATAACTAATTTTAATTGTGCTTGTTAATACAAGTCTCATTATTAACATTTATTTTTTCATGGAAGAAGTGGAATGTACTATATTTTGAATGGAAATAACCAACTCTTCTTATTAATACATTTTCATATCTTATTATTGAATTTCACAAATTATTTACATAATGTGATTAACAAATTTAAATAAAATGTAACTAATCATGAAATTTTAAGTGAGTCCAGCCCTGCACGAACAATTAATTTGTCAATAAATGTGTATTTCTTGTAAGAAAAAAATTTAAATGCTTAATTGGTGTAAGATATTTAAATAAAATTAATAAAATTAATGAAATAGTAACGATAGTTGGTTGACTAATTTATAGAATTTAAAATTTGGCTATCAATATTTTTGAAAATTTATTGGAGAATAACCTTAAACGTGCCATCAAATATAATCAAAATCAAAATCATTTATTTGACTACATTATACAAAATTATTATTCATAACAAGTAATAGAGATGTACAATTTATGTGTACGCATCTTGGAAATGGTAGGAGATACGAATTCGGTTAAATGGGGAAATAGTTTCGTAATTAGGATACTATGAGACTGAAATTGCGGCGGAACAGATCCGCAACGCAATGGTCTCAGCATATAACGAAAACTGTCCACTGAAGACAAAAAGGAATAATAGAGGCACGTCTTGGTGGAACAAAGCTAAAGCTTCGGAAGAGTGGGATCAATATAGATCCGCTCTAACGGACTATAACAAAGAAATAAGGAAAGCAAAAAGGGGATCTTGGAGGAAATTCTGTGAGGGTATAACTGACCTACCTCACAGTACTAGAATCCACAAGATTCTTTCCAGAGAGCCGACAAGGGAATTCGGTTCGTTAAGGCGACCGGATGGCTCATATACGGACTCTGAAAAGGAAACCTTACAGCTCCTAGCACAAAACCCAGGGTGCTTGAATGTGGATGACCAACAGCCGTCACCATCAGAAGGCCGATTAAAACAACCTGATAAAAATGATTGGCTGACGGCTAAAAAGGTGATCAAAATACCGGCAATTGAGTGGGCCATCAGATCATTCCAACCATTCAAATCGCCAGGAGAGGATGGAGTTTTTCCAGCTCTACTACAAAATGGACTGGAAATATTGCTCCCACTCCTCATTAAACTATTCAGAGCTAGTCTGGTATGGAACTATATCCCATTCAGTTGGTCGGCGGTTAAGGTATATATACCAAAAATGGGTAGGAAAAAACCAAGCCCTAAATCGCTTAGACCAATTAGCCTGACAACTTTTCTGTTGAAAGGCCTGGAGAAGGTGCTGGACGGATATATCAGGGGGAACATCTTGAATCATCACCCCCTAAATATCCATCAGTACGCCTATCAGACAGGAAAATCAACAGAACTAGCACTCAATAACCTAGTCGAGAAGATCACCCAATCCCTTCAAATGAAGGAAATTGCGGTGGGAGCCTTTCTCGACATTGAGGTAGCATTTAATAATGCACTGCCCGACTCCTTATATGCAGCAGTGGCTGCCAAAGGAATTGAGCCTACTATAGGCGACTGGATTCGTGCTATGCTATCAAACAGAACCATAACAACGTCTCTACAGGGAGAAACAGTTAGGTTTAGAGCCACGAGAGAATGCCCGCAGGGTGGGGTTCTCTCCCTCCTTTTGTGGTCACTTCTTGTGGACGACCTACTGGCTATTCTCACACTGTGGGAGGTTGAGGTTCTAGCATATGCAGATGATCTAGTCATACTAGTCAGAGGAAACTCTGAAGGAGTAATATCAAATACCCTTCAACAGACACTGGATGAAGTGAGTAACTGGTGCGACAGGGAACAGATGTCTGTACACCCTCAAAAAACAGTAATAGTACCATTCACCCGGAAAAGGAAGCTGTAGGAATTAAGACCTCCCACTTTAATGGGTGAAACTATTCGATTTGCGGAGGAGGTGAAATATCTAGGAATCACTCTGGATAAATCACTCAATTGGAACTCCCATCTGGAAAAGGTAATCCACAAAGCAAAGCTGTCCCTATGGACATGCCGTAGTATTTGTGGCAAATCCTGGGGCATGGGTCCCCAACAAATTTACTGGATCTATATCACGGTCATCAGACCAATGATAACATACGGATCCATTATACGGTGGCCGAAAGGATTACAACGGACGGCCAAATCCAAACTCTCTGGACTGTAGAGATTAGCATGCATGACCGTAACGGGAGCAATTAGCACCACACCGTCAGCTGTAATGGAAATCCTCCTGGATTTACCCCCTCTTCATATATATCTGGAGAGAGAGGCCAGGTGGGCAACCTACAGACTACAACAAGCGACCATTAATATGCCACAGACTAGTATCATGGAGCGGAACAGGTTGTTGGATGACATAGAGAAAATCACAGCATCCTAGGAATGCCCTCGGATACTATGCCTACTATGACCAACTACGAGCTGACCTTCAACATCCTTTCTCCAGAAAAAGATGAGTGGGATCGGAATAAAGCCGACCTACTGAAGGCAGACAGTTGTTGGTTTACAGACGGCTCCAAAACTCCCGAGGGAACAGGAGCCGGAGTACACAGCTACAGACCAAGGATGAGGATCGTCTGAAACCTAGGTACTCATGCAACTGTTTTTTCAAGGCTGAGGTTCATGCCATTGAACTGTGTGTGCGAAGGCTGGAATATATGCATCTTACACGCAGATCAATAAAAATTTTCTCAGATAGCCAAGCAGCTATAAAAGCTCTTGGCTCCTACCGGTGTAACTCCAAAACGGTATGGACTCTGTCAGAAAGCTCTAAATCATTTGAGCAAGAACAACAAAGTGACTCTGGTCTGGATACCCGGACACTCTGGTATGGAAGGTAACGAAATAGCGGACTCCTTAGCCAGAGAAAGAGCGGGATCACGATTCATCGGACCAGAACCAATACTTGGCATATCCTCAAGTACTGCCAAGATGGCTATCTCAACCTGGGCTGAAAGGCAAACTCTCCAGTATTGGCAAGAGTTACCAGGATTAGTTTATTCGAAGGCGTTATATAAAATACCCTTTGAAATCGAGAGCTAAGAAACTTTTAGAGTTAAACAGGATAAACCTGAAAACTCTAACAGGCCTGTATACCGGGCACTGCCGACTAAACTATCATCTGCATAAACTCGGCCTAGCGGAAAACGCCGAGTGCCGTCTATGCCTGGAGGATATTGAGAAAGCAGACCACATCTTATGCACCTGTCCCGCTGTGGAGAGGATCCGATTCTCAATATTTGGCAAAGGGCAACTGCTGCCAGAGGATCTGGACACATTCTCACCCAATAAAGTTATCAGTTTCATTAAGAGACTGAACTTATTGGGTGAAATATAATTAGGCGTGAGCCACAATAGGCCTGCTGATGGCCGCAGTGGAGGGTCTACTGAGACCCACTCACAACAAACCTAACCTAACCTAATTAGGATACTATCACAATGGTCTTAACCAATGTCAAAAATTAATTTTCGTTTTTGAATTATTTCGAAAACAGTAAATTTTTGAAATTTGCTTTTAATTTTTTTTCACGTTATTATCAAAAATATGAAAAAACAAACAAAACGTCCTCATTGTACTTTCTAATGAACTTTGACGTGGCAATGATATTTTCGCCCTCCGACGTTTCGTGATTGTGGAACCATCATCATCTTCTTTTTTTTAAATACGGACCTGGATTTTTTTTGCGAATTTTGAAGCATTCTTCATTCTAAATTCACCTATGTATTACACATAGAGCTTACAACATGTTTTTCTCTAGTTATAGTCATTACTAGGATTTATAAAATGAATAAATAATAAATTTAAATTGAGGACTAGATACAAATACAATTTATCAGGTACTCGTCCATCTAGTAGGTTAAATAATAATCAGTTAATAAAACAAATGGTTTAATACTGAATAATAATAAATTAATTACATAATTAACCTCAGTAACTGCACAGATATATACAATCGATTTTATTAAAACCATAGAAGTCAAACCTCTAATAAATGTTCAAAATGGGAACCATTATTTTCTAAACAAAGATAGCATCTTCGTATAGTTGAGTCTAAAACTCTAGTTAGCATTTCTGGAGTAATGTTATTAAATGCTTCGGTAACAGATGCCTCTAATTCTTGTTCATTTTCAAAATTATGCCTATAAACGAAGTTTTTGATATATCCCCACAGAAAAAATCTAACGGTGTCATATCCGGCGATCGTACTGGCCAGGATACTGTTGAATGAGTGCCAATCCATTTTTCTTGGAACCGAGTGGATAAATATTCTCGAACAGCCCTAGAATTATGTGCTGGAGCACCATCTTGTTGGAACCAACAATTCTGGGAATCAGCGAGAGGTAAGTTGTCTAGGGCGTCTTCAAGATAAGTGTCAAGTAAGTTCTGATAACGTTGGGCAGTCAATGAGTCATGGTAAATAAAAGGGCCTATAATTCTTGTACCAAAAATGGCAACCCACATATTAAAACCAAAGCGGTGTTGGTGTCTGGCTGGTTTGAACAAGTGTTGATTTTCTCGGGACCAATAATGTGTATTTTTTCGATTAAGAATACCATTATTAGTGACCATACTTTCGTCTGACCAAATTAACTTATGAGGAAAATTTTCATCATCCTGGCATTTCCTAGTATACCACTCACAGAATGTCCTGCGTCTTTCTTCGTCGCGTGGCCTAAGCCCTTGACAAATTCTAAATTTATAAGGATGAAACCAATGTTTTCGTAAAATAAAACTGGACGTGGATTTTGATATCCCAGTAGCTCATTCAATTTCTCTAGTTGATACACGTGAATTTTCAGTAACTGTCAACAATACACTGTTTACTTTCTCTTCGTTACATGGTTTTTGTCGAGACCGAATGAGTTTTCGGAAAGAACCGTGTTCTTTAAGATTTGACACTAACCTTCTAAAAATTGTTCTATCAGGCTGCCTTCTTTCTGGGTACCTATCGAGATGCAAATTCTCAGCATCAACACAATTTCGGAGGCATAAAATGTAACATGTTACCATATCAAATTTTTCTTCATTCGAAAACGAATCCATTAGTATAAATATGTATAAAGACAACAAGATGAAACAACGATTATTTATGAATATGACAGATCGTTAAACTCAAACAATCATTGTTTTTATCAGCCTACTTATCACTAAAAAAAGGTAACTCAACGTGTAGCACATTGAGCATATTTTTTTTGCCTGACATCAGTTTTAATGAAATAATCTTTAATCGAAGTCGTGGTATTACTTTTGAATTTAGAGTGTTCACATTTATGAGAAATGTAGATTGATGAAAACGTGATCGGATTTGCCGATTTGCTTGCTCCTAATCAGTATTTAAAAATAAACGATTTAAAATTTATTTCTTGCCTTATTTTCCGTTGCTGAAGGCCGAAATAATTAATACATTTTATTTGCAACTTTCAAAGTAAAGGCCTTACTACATAAATCCTAGTAACGACTATAACTAGAGAGAAACATGCTGTAAGCTGTATGTGTAATACATAGGTGAATTTAGAATGAAGAATGCATTCAAAATCCTTAAAAAAAAAATTAAGGGTCCGTATTTAAAATAAAGAAGTTAATGATAGTTCCACGATCACGAAACGTCAGAGGGCGAAAATATCATTGTCACGTTAAAGTTTATTAGAAAGTACAATGAGGATGTTTTGTTTGTTTTTCATATTTTTGATAATAACGTGGAAAAAAAATTAAAAGCGAATATCAAAAATTTACTTTTTTTCGAAATAAATCAAAAACGAAAAATAATTTTTGACATTGATTAAGACCATTGTGATAGTATCCTAATTACGCAACTTTTTCCCCATTTAACCGAATTCGTATCTCCTACCATTCTTATCTTGGACACAGTGTATATCATCCTGATCTAAAAAAATTATTCTATTTAATTCTTCACTTACCTCAATTATGTTTGAATAGCGTACCTTGAAATATTTCATTAAAACTTTTAAATAATTAATTTTCAGCGTCATTGAATACTGTCAATAATAATTCATGTCATATATTTTAATAATTTTTACTTTCTTATACCTAAGGAGGTATAGTAATCGCGATTTTTTTTCAACCTCGAGATTATGATTGATTTATAGGTTTTGAACCCTCCTGAATGCATTCTGACTATTTTCCGAATGATGTCTGTCGGTGCGTGCATGCATGCTTGCGTGCTTGTGTGTATGTGTATCCGCGAGAACTCAAAAAAATACTAATGGGAGACTTCCCAAATTTGGCAGTTAAGATTGTCAACAACATTTTAGGTGACAAAATAAATTTGGTGAATGTGGTACCACCAAAAGTGACATAATGAATGAAAGAAGAAAAAAACGTACAATTTCGGAAAAAAAAAATTTAATTTAAAAATTTTTATTGTATTTCTGGACGAATCTCGCCGAAATATAATGAAAAAACAACTTTATGGAAAAAAAGAACTGTCTGCATGTCTGTAGTATCGTGATGGCAGTTTTTTGAGATAAAGCTTTCAAATTTGGTACACATGTTCTAAAGACCAAAGACAATGATAAATTCGGTGATGAGCCATAATGGTCAGCTGAAAGGAGGTCCACGGGATCCAAACTTTTGCCTTTACAAGAAAAATATATTCTTGATGAAAGATTATAAATCATGTCTACTATATCAAGCCAATAAAATATATTTTCCAAGTACTTAAATAAAGCTGATATAAACTGAAATTTTTAACACATTTGACCTCATAAAATAGGGTTAGGATAAATTTAACAGTTTGAGATTTGAATTGTCTAATTTAGTTACAAAAATGTCAATGTCAATAAGAAGAAATTATTAAAATATATGACATGAATTATTATTGACAGTATCGAATGACGCTGATAATTATTTAAAAATTTTAATGAAACATTTCCAGGTACGCTATTAAAATTTAATTAAGGTAAGTGAAGAATTAAATAGAATGATTTTTTTACATCAGGATGATATATACTAGCATAAGAAAGTTATGTGCTGACCACGTCAGATATTTTCGTTATAATTCGTCGAGATTCGTCCAGAAATTTTTCCCGAAATTGTACCTTTCTTCTTCTTTCATTCATTATGTCTCTTCGGGTGGTACCACATTCACCAAATTTAATGTGTTACCTAAAATATTATTGACAATCTTAACTGCCAAATTTGGAAAGTCTCCCATTAGTATTTTTTGAGTTATCACACATACACACACACATCCACACTCACACACATATCCACACATACGCACCGACAGACATCATTCAGAAAATAGTCAGAATGAATTCAGGAGGGTCAAAACATATATATCAATCAAAATCTCGAGGTCGCTTCTTTAACGGCCGTAAAAATTTCAGAGAAGCCTACTTTTTTTATGTTGTAAATATGTTTGAAATATACTATACATATATATTTATATAAATTAGAATTACATTTATTCTGTGATGGACGACATTAAGAGCGTTTCGGAGTCACTAGGCTACCCACCATGCACCTAACTCAATTTTTACCCATAAATCTTATAAATATAAATTCATGGAAAATCGACAGAACTTCCTACATTTTACAACTTCATTGCCCTGTGGACAAACTAGTTTAAAATTAATTTTGTTTCATAAATACCCAATTTTTAATATCCTCATTTCCAGCCAAATAAAAATTACGTTTTTATAATCTGTTCACATGGCAATGAAGTTGTAAAATGTAGGTAGTTCTGTCGTTTCTGCATAAATTTATATTTACAAAATTTATGGGCAAAAATTGGGTTAGGGTTAGGTATGGTGGGTTGACTGGTGACTCCGGAGCGTTCTTATTATCTCGATATCTTTAAAAGACATTAGTTTACAAATTTTTCCATGAATTTTTCATTTGACCGCTATCACTCAAAACATTAATTCTTCCAAAAACTTCAGCAGTTTTTAAAATATTTTGTAGCGGCAGGGAGTGAGGTTGTACTCTTAAGCTTGCTTTTGTTTCAAAAATGAACTCTCCTACCTCCTTCTAGTGTAACCTAATCATTATTGGTCCATTTTGATCTTTCTCAGTTTGTGGCAACATTCTACACATCATCAGATTTTAAAGATAGGCGATATAAAGTATTATTAGTATTAATAGTGGTAGTTAGATTTATATAATAATCGTGTCGAATGGTCGAAGTGAGTGGTCGAAGTGTAGCGTCGCTCTAGCGAAAGCTTTAAAATAATCAGTAAAAAACTTTAATAAATGAAGCAAAACTAAACTGAAGTGTAGCTCAAAACATTCCGCAGGACATAGTAAAATTTCAAAAAAATCAAAGTGCATAATCAATTAAAAATTAACAATCTAAAATGAAGTTATTTTAAACAGTGCATTTTAAAAATCTTGTGTTCGCTCACAAATACAATATAGTGAGTTTAGCCATTGGACAACACGTGCTTAACGCTCATTTCGGAGTAGACCCTAACCACCATAAAATACCTGCTGTGACATCTGGATGGTAATAAGTCCAACCTGATTCAATATATACTTGCTTTCATCAACCTCTTCATATATTAAATAAAATGGAAAATATATGTTTTTGCTGTAAGGCAGAAACTGATCAGCACAAACTAATTAAATACTGTGTTTGTAAAAACGACTACAAGCATACCTGTGTGGACTTAACATTGAATGATGTGAAGACGATTTCCAACAAATCTGGACTGTCCTTTACCTGCACAAACTGCGCAATAATAGGGAAGGATATCAATGAACTCAAGGCACTTATTACAGAGTTAAAGAATGAAGTTACGCAACTGAATTACAAAAATCTGTGTCGTCCCAAACATTAAGTAACGATACTTTTGAGGAAGTTGTACAAGAGGTATTCGAGAGGCAAAAGAGGTCAAAAAATATTATTTTATATGGAATAACTGAATCATCCAATGCGAACATGAATAATAGAATAACTCACGATGGAAATAAGGTAAAGCATGTACTGAAATTCCTTTCAGTTGATACTGAAAATTCTAATTTTAAGCCTATACAGCTCGGTAAGTACCTACCTGTTAGGGAAAGACCAAGATCAATAAAAATTACATTGAATGATGAACAATCTGTGAAAAATATCACCCGTAGTGCCAAACAACTGAAAGATAGTCAATACAGTTACATCAACATCTCGTCTGACCGCACCCCTAGGCAAATTGAGCACTATAAATCTTTAAAAAACGAGTCGAATGAACGCAAATCGAAGGGAGAAATTAACTTATAAATTAAATATGTAAACGGACTACCAAAAATCACAACTTTAAACTAAACAAGCCCAATGGATTCACAACAACAGAAATACCAATATACTTTCAAAACGTTCGGGGTCTTAGATCAAAAGTGGATGAACTTTATTGTTCCAGTAGATCATGTGAGTACTCATTTATTTGTTTAGCAGAAACATGTCTCTCTAATGATATAATGAGCACGGAATACTATGGTCCGGACTTCAGTGTTTTTCGGTGTGACGGAAAATATGATACTGTAGGTTTAAGATTAGGCGGTGGCGTGTTAATAGCATACAAGTTTAACCTAAATGTTGTTCAAATAGATTTATCCGTAATCGTTACGAATTTACCTAAAATAGATATAGTTGGTTGTAAACTGCACTTGAACAATCGCCTGTTTTATATCTTTACTGTTTATATACCACCTAATACATCATTTGCTGAGTTCGAACAATTTTTTGAACTATTTGAGAATGTTATAAGTGCTATGGACAACGTAATTATTCTTGGTGACTTTAATGTGCCACATCTTAACAATACAGCAATTAATGACTTCAAGTCTCGATTAGTTAATAATTTTTTAAACCTCTGTAACTTAAACCAACATAATAATGTAGTTAATATTAATGATAGGTTGTTAGATCTAGTTGTTGGCAATGTTGAGTGTAAAATTCATAGAGACCTTCTGCCTTTAATTAAAGAAGATCCATATCATCCGGCACTGTCTGTTAATGTAAATATTTCATACCAGTGCTCTGAGAACTTTCCAAACAATCTAAATGCGAAAAAAAAATTTAACTTCCGTAAGGCAAACTATCCTGATCTCTATAGTTCTTTATTGGCCAAGGATTGGTCCTTTCTTAAATCATACAGTGATGTAAATCTCGCATGTGTTAAATTCTATGATGAACTATCTGCAATTTTTGAGAATCACGTACCTGTTTATAGTACCAAAAGACATAGCTATCCAACGTGGTATACGAGGGAAATTATTAATAACATAAAACTCAAAAACTATTATTTTAATAGATATAAGAAAACCAAACACATCATAAACTTACATAATTTTAAGAGGCTAAGATCGCTAATAAAATCACAAATAAGAACTGCTTTTAATCTGTATCTAACTAAAGTACAGCAATCCATTATAAACGACCCTGCGTACTTTTGGAACTACGTTCATACTAAGAAGAATCAAACTAGAATCCCTGCCAAACTAAACGACAATGATATTGTTTTTGATACACCACAGTCTATAGTCGATGGTTTCTGTGATTACTTTAGTTAGTTACTGTGATTACTCTCACTCTGATCCATCTGTAACTACAACACCCGCTTTTAATAATAATCTCCCACATATAAATATCACTGAATTTACGGAAGCCGACATTTTAAACGCTACTAAGAAAATAAAAAACAAAATGACTGCTGAACATGATCAAATCCCCAGTTTCCTTATTAAGGACTGTAGATATGCCCTCGTTGAACCATTAGTGATATTATTTAATCTGGTCATTAAAACGAGTACATTTCCTGACGTCTGGAAAATGGCTCGTATGTGCCCAATTCACAAGTCAGGTAATCCTTCCTTGCTAGTCAATTATAGGCCTATTTCTGTATTGTGTAATTTTGCAAAGCTCCTGGAGATATCGTTGTATAATCACATCTATCCAAACGTAAAAAATCTAATATCACCTGCTCAGCATGGGTTCATGGGAAATCGCTCTACTGTCACAAACCTGGTGTACTTTACTCAATATGTGTGTAATATAATTGATAGTCAAGGTCAGGTGGATGTGATCTACACGGATTTTTCCAAAGCATTTGACCGCATAGATCACAACAAAATTCTTAATAAGCTTACTAACTTTGGATTCAGTAACACACTATTAACACTTTTCACGTCATATCTCTCCGATAGAGCTCAATACATTACATATAATGGCTTTGAATCTAAACAGTTCATAGCCAGCTCGGGAGTACCACAGAGGTCAAATCTGGGCCCCCTCTTGTTTCTTCTATTTATTAATGACCTGACTGATGTTATCGATTGCAAAAAACTGTTATTTGCAGACGACCTTAAAATCTTCCATGCCGTCAATAATATTGAGAACTGTCGATTTATTCAGAGGCAGCTATCTAAAATTGAGTCATGGTGTACATCAAACAAATTATATATGAATATTGACAAATGCAAGGTGATCAGTTATACTTTAAAAAAACAATCTATATCTTTTACATATGTACTAGATTCAGCCGAGTTAAAACGTTGTGAAATTACCAAAGACTTAGGTATTTTATTTGATAATAAATTTTCATTCAATGAACACATCAATACGATAACATCATCAGCCTTAAAAATGCTGGGTTTTATAACCAGGAACTGCCGTAACTTTAATGATGTTCTAGCATTAAAGACACTTTATTTTTCGTGTGTAAGATCTAAGTTAGAATATAGATCCATTATTTGGTATCCATATTATGATCTTCGGAAATCAGCAATTGAGAGAGTACAGAGGAAATTTGGCAACCCCTTTTTTATAAAATAACGGAGTATATCCTGAAATAGGATATAATCAATGTATTTTATATGAAGAACTCGAAATGCCATCTTTATATTTAAGGAGGATATTATCTACTTTAGCTTTTGTTTTCAAATTAATGCAGAAGATAGACTGTATTCCTATAATGTCAGTGCTACAATTTCGAGTACCGAGACCAGCCTCTAGGCAAACTGAGTTACTTCACTTGCCAATTGCTAGAACTAACATACTTTTAAAGTCACCATTGCATACGATAAGCACTAACTTAAACCAAATAGCTAGTCATAGTGATGTAAATAATATGTCTCTTGATAATTTTATTAGAACAGCAACGCAGCATCTTGGAAATGTAATTTAGTTTGAAATACGCTCTTTCATATCTATAACATCTGTATTAATTCTTTCATACTTCTATATTTTATATTTCATATTGATATCTTGCATTCGATGAAAAATGATGATAGTTAAATAGTTAGATAGATATATAGTTTAATTTTGTAATTTTGTACTTTTCAATTTAATACGCATTGTTTGCTACTCACTGCTTACTACTTTTATTTAGTTATTTAGTTATTTATAGTTTTATGCATATTTTATATTATATTATATTATATTATATTATATTATATTATATTATATTATATTATATTATATTATATTATATTATGTATTATATTATATTAAGTTATAGTTTTTAAGTATATTTTTAATTTAACTTTTCTTTAACTATTCTGTTGTCCTGTAATTGGATTCTGTAATCTGTTGGGCAAATAGATCAATAAATAAATAAATAAATAAATAAATAAATATACACTTGTCTAAATGAGCACACTCAGTTAAACGCCTCGTGTGCTAATCATTTCGCTCGTGGATAAAGTATGTCTTTATTCATTTGTAACATAAACAATAACTATCAGTCTTCCAATATAGACGAAAGTGTCAATTTAAAACGCCTTAAAAAATTAAGATATTTTTGTTACAAAATAATTATTCACGATATATTTATATGTAAAGAATTAAAATTCTTTACGATTAATTCCCTATTATTACATTTAACTAATTTGTAGTTGTTCCAAATCTGCGCTATTTTGAATACTCTTTTATTGTTGTCTATTTCTATAAAACCGTTGTCCTATATACATCCTTTTTGTCGAACATTTCTCACGCTGCCTTAAAAAGGTTTAATCAGCTTTTGTCAATTCCTCGGTTACTACTAATCCTGTTCCTTTCAGGTTCTTAAAATCGAATTTCTTTGTAGAATATTACTGAATTTTACCGTAACGTAACGGGAGGGTTTTTTCTATTATTTCCGATTCTATAGTTAGATAGATAGATAGATTTATTGATTCTGTGTACCAATTACAAAAATTGGATAGAATAGGTCCAATGATAAATTACAAATATATAGTAAATAGTAACAACATATAGTATAAAATACAATACATATACATATATACATTTACATATAAATATAAATATGAAGATACAAATAACAGAGTGTATAAATAAAATATAAAAAATGAGACATTTTATTTTTGATTAAAATTAAAATTTATGTATTCATCCAGTGAGTAAACGCAATTACTACCCAACAATTTAAATAATTTTGATTTAAAATGCATTATATTATTTGCCAATTTTATCTCGGCAGGCAATTTATTAAATAGATAGCTGCCAGCACATTGAGGGGATTTTTTATACATAGATTATAATTATTTATGTATGTATATATTATTGCGGTTACGCGTGTTATATTCATGTTTATTACGATGTGCCGGTAATTTATTTTTTATACCATAGATGTATATAGACAATTTGTACGAAAAAATGCAGGGGACAGTGAGTAATTTATGATTTTTAAGATATCGCAGCAGCAGTCACGAAACCCCATGTTAAATATGATTCTCACTACTCTTTTTTTGTAGAACAAATATTCTCTGTAGATCCACACCTTGACCCCATGGTATTATATTATAAGATATTTTGGAAAAAATAGAGCATGGTACACATTTAGTAAAGAAGCCTGATCTAAGTTATTTTTCAACATATTTATTGCAAAATATGATTGACTTAATTTGGCACAAAGTTGGTTAATATGTTTTGCCCAGCCGAGATTTTCATCTTAATATTACTCAAAGAAAATTTGTATCTTTATGTTTGCTTAAGTGATGACTATTTAGAGAAATATTAATATTTTTATGGATATTTTTATTTCGGGTTTTAAACAGGACACATATTGTTTTGTCATAGTTGATAATAAGCCTCTTGTTGTAGCACCACATAATGAACTGGTCTAGAATTATATTAACTAGGACTTCCAGGTCTTCAAGGCTCCTGGACGAAACAACTATTGAGGTGCCGTCTGCATACATAAAAATTTTACCGTGACTAATATATGGGGTTATCATTAAGTAAGGGGTCTATTTTAAATTCTTATATAGTTTTAAGAAATTATGCTAGTAGCAGAAAGTAAACAGAATCTAGTTACCCCAATAATTGAATTTTAGTGTATCTATGGAAAGCAAAAGAATTGTCGTGACAACTATTGATACAAGTGTCAAACGAAATAATTGTAATGTTCTCAAAATAAAACTCGCGTAACGTAAATTATAACAATTTCAATATGGATCTGCAAACAAGAATTGGTTTAGTAGAATTTTATTATGAAGGCGGTAAAAATTACACTACTGGATTACAAAGATTTTGTACGAAAATGGGTTTGAGAGCAGGGCCGTGCAAAATGAAGGCGTATCGTAATTTGATTAGCAAATTTGAAAGAACAGGATCTGTAAAAAGACCTTCCGAGGTCAGGAAGACCTAGGATTAGTGATGTCCAAGTTGTAGAAGTTCTTCAGGAAAATCAAAACGTAGCCAATACTAATCCGCTAGCAATCAGTAGTGTGAATGCGATATCAAAACGATTACAAATGCCATACACCACGGTTTGGAAAATTTTACGGAAAATCCTAAAAATGTATCCCTATAAACTGCAACTGCTGTTTGAATTAGAGGACGCAGATTTTGCTCTCAGGTACGATTTTTCATTACACGTATTGGCTCAGATGGAAATTGAACCCGAATGGTTATTCCGTATTTTATGGATAGATGAGGCCCATTTCTTTCTTAATGGTGGAATTAATACTCAAAACTGTCGAATATGGTCAACAGAAAATCCACATGAAATCGTTCAACAAGGCCTTCATGACAAAAAAGTCACCGTTTGGTGCGGTTTCACAGCTAGTTTCATCATTTCATACTTTTTCGAGGAAATACAGATGTGGAGGCCGTATCTGTAACTGTTGCTGATGAACGATATCTGCAAATGTTAAGAGATTATGCAATTCCACAGTTGCAAAACGAGCACGAAGGAATTGAAAACATGATTTTTATGCAGGATGGAGCACCTCCGCACATTTACCGACAAGTTAAAGAATTGTTAACTGCGGTTTTTCAAGATCGTGTTATAAGCAGACATTTTGCAAATTTATGGCCACCAAGATCGCCTGATATTAACCCAGCGGATTACTGGCTGTGGGGTTCTTTAAAAAATTTGGTGTTTAAAACACGGCCAACAACGCTGGAGGAATTAAAGGTATTAGAGAGAAAATTCGTGCAATTCAACCAGAAATGTTGAATAGTGCTGTATACAATTTGGAGGAACGGTTGGTAATTTTACAACAACAAAATGGAGGTCATATCGAGCATTTGCGGTAACTCGTGTTTGACATCAGAAATCCCATTATGTAAGCAGTTAGATTCCATTTACTTTTTGTTATTAATTTGATTTGTTAAGAATATATAATAAGTTGAAATATATCCCTTACTTTATAATCACCCGTTATAACATAATTAATGATATTCCAGTACTATTTCATTTAACATATTTTTCCTTTTTTTGAAACCATAAATGTAAATATTACTTTGTTCATCATTTAGACATTAACCGAGTGAGCCAAGGCATTGGCCCAGTGTTGATACAAGTTACGCTGGTCTAATCGCTACAGGTTTCATCTCCGCTCACGCCAAAAAAATCAAAGAAAAACATCTGGTTAGTGGATGTTTTCGAGTGCAATGTGGAAAGTAGTTAACTTTAGCAGACAAAATGAGTCTATGGAGGTTTAATTGCTGGTAGGCAACGAACCTTTATCTTTGTTTATTATTTTGTTCAAAATTTTCCAATTAAATTTTCTTATCTTGTTCTGGTACAGTTTCTTCTAGCATGACTATTTTTATAAATAAATAAGAAAATAAAATCAAAATATAAAATTTAGTTCAATTATTTGCAACATAAAAAACGTAGACGACTTTGAACCCTTTACTGCCGTCAAATAAACTTTATTTCAGCAAATACACTGCTGGAGATTTGAACTGACACGTCCAAATTAGGTCGAATTTAAATTATAGTTTGGTCTGAAGATGTCTAAAAATGGGCCCTGTGTCAAATTACTTGTTATAAGTTGGAAAACTACGGACCTCGATTAATGTTGACCCAATAATGATGTTTTGACTTATTGTCATTTTCAAAAATGCGGCTGGGGGAAGAGTGAGATGGTCGTATTTGATATTCCCTTTTAAAAAATAAAATGGACAATAACTGATGCCATTTCTTTATCACAAATAGTTTTGATAGTGATGTTTTATGTAATAGATAATCTTAGTTTTAGTTTACATTTACGGCCAACCTCGTATGCAAAAATAGTAGAGGGTGGGGCGGTTTCGAGAGGCGCATAAAACAATTCCAGGAAATTGGATAGTGTTGTAGTCAAAATTAAGTATCTATAATTTATTCTTCACTATGTAGATTAATATGTCGTTTCTTATAGTGGCACCCTAAGTTAGAAAAATTGCCACAAATAACTTCTGAAGACGAGCCACCATTAACATTGCCAGATTTTTTACTAATAAAATTTTAATTATTGATGTCATGGCACGGCGTCTGTGAAGACATGTCAAGATTTTGCAAATTTTTGTAAAGTTTTTGTACAGGTTACTTCAAATTATAAAAAGATTCACTTGGTATTTGACAAATATTTAAAAGATGTCAATAAAGCAACAAATGCATGAAAAACGATGTCCAAAGGACTGTACTTACGAGTATTACTTGAAAAAACGTTAAGAGAATTATTGACTAATTATAAAACCAAGCAAGAACTAACAACATATTCAAAACATAAGACCCTCGAATATTTTGATAATTTAGGAATGTTCACTTTTTAGTTACTTGTGAGATACATGTTCAAAAAAATATTCCGGTACCTTCATCACTGATTCATCACAATCATGAAGAAGCTTACACCCTAAGTCATAATACTTTATGCGAGCGAGATTGAAACAAATGGCGGAAAACACAATACGAACATTGTAGTAAACACATCCAATTAAGATAACATTGTATTATTTACGTCTCACCTCTCACTGTAACTATATCACTTTAATCATGAAGAAGGTAAAAATAAAAGAACAATTTTCATTAAATAGGCTTTGTTAGAGTTCCATGCCTTTATAGGAACTAACGTGATGGGCGCAATCAAAGGAAGCCTGTTTTAAATTGTCCATCAGTTCTGATAATCACATAATATACGACTTCAAATGATTAGGAGAATCAAATCAGCTGAACAAATCTATTTTATTGGCCCTTGAGAGATATATGTTCTTGCTATATAGTCTCAAAAATTTAACTTTTAAGCATCTGCGATGGCACTTTTTTTCCTCAAAAAATTCAACAAGGCATGAACCTATCCCCAAGAAAAAAGGCATTAGAAGAGCATATCATAACAAATTATTTGTCTTTATTATGGAAGCGGTCTATACAAAATTTTCAGAATTTACCATCACATGAAACTTCAGCATTGGTGAAACAGAATGGAAAGTATGTGCCATGTAACTACGGTACAGTTACCGGCTCCAGAAGCGATACTAGATTTAGTCAAATTTCAATGCAAAAAGGGATGTTCTGGTAACTGTGGATGCGGTAAAATTGGTCTTCCTTGCACGGAATCGCGCACATATACTAATTTTGAATGTAAAAATATCTATATCCAAAACTACCTTCTACTGATTCTGACACCGAGAGTATTGTTACTTTGTGAATTAAACATTGTTGTGCAATTCTTTTAATTTCTACCGGTTCAATAATTCTTACATACACATACGTACTGCTATCTTGTCGTTCCTAATTACGGTGCAACTGTATAATTGTCCAATATTTATATAAATTAACTAATAATGCATGTTTTTTTATTAGTAACAAAGTAACCCCAAAATATGTGTAAAAAGGATGAAAAAACTATAAATTATTTGTAACGACCTCACGCCATTTTTAAACGGCCCTAAAATTATTAATAGGCATGACCCAGGAAGACAACAAGCCAAAACAAACTCTTTCAATTTTTTTTGAAAGGTTTGACTCTTATTCATACTTTTAACAATTCATTTGACACGAAATAAAACTTTTGACCGGACTATTAATGCACTGACTAAACTTTGCTTTTTGCCTTAATCTAGCATCGTTGGACATTTCGAACATTCCCTGGTGTTAACTACATGTAATAAATTTTATTAAATACTCTTGATATGTAGATACATCCTTCCTGAATAAAATGTTTTATGAACATTTAAGCTTTCACTATTATTTTTAAAAATGTAGGTTATTTTTCTCAGCTGTGTTTTTCGGCTAAATAATTTTATAATGTAAAAATTAACAAAGTTGGCTCTGAACACGTAAACAAAAAGTGTTTGATTATTGACCTGTCACTTAATTTATTAGGGCCATTGTTGAAGAAAGCATCTAGTGTAGAATTTATTTAATAAATGCTTTGATTATATAATGTATTATTATACAGAATTATTGGGATGGTAGAAGGCGGACAGAAGACTGAATTTAAGTCATAGTGTTGTAAGAAGTTCGTGGAAAAGGTTTGAGAAATTGAGTTCTTCCCATGGTAGTCACTCCAAAAAAGACTACCCCCAGGATGGACAGATTTCTCATTCGGGAGAGAACAATTAATTCTACGCAACTAAAAAACATACCTAGGGGGTTTCATAACATCAATATTTCGTCAAAATTTATTCGACATGTGTCTAACAATAAGTTAAATATTCGGAGACCTAACTGACACCCTCAGCTGAAAATTGGGGATACCTTATAGTGGAAGTTCTATAACTGGGGTGGTATTTCTAGAAGTGGGCAAACGAAGTTAACCATTTTTGTTAACCAGATAGTAAATCGCCAGCAATATTTAACAATCCTAGAAAATAACGTACTGCATCTTGCTGATATGATTGAAAACGAATTTGTTTATGTCGATGGCAACGCTGGTCATATAGATATGGGGCAATAAATTGTTCTTTTGAAAATAACGGGATTACAAGAATGGTGTGGCCTACTCACTCGCCTGATTGTAATTACATTGAACATTTATGGGATGCGCTAAAGGGAACATTTTCTGCCAGCACTCTTCCGCTTCGCCAGACGCAGCTCTGTCAGTACTCAATGCGCAAGAAGCAAACAAATAGATTTGTTCACAGCGGATAGCACTACAAGAGTGGTTAACTGTACATCTATCCTTGTATTTGAACAAGCTCAAGAAAAAATTGATCCGGATGCTGAGCCACAACCAGAAAGCTCATCTGGAAGTGAAAGGAGCCGTGCCAGTGGTCGTACAAGATCATATAGTAAAACTGCGAAAGAACCGAGCGTCGAAACGACTGCTTCACTATCATCGATCTTCGATGAATTTGAAATGGTAGATAAAATGGGGAGTGATAAGCAAAAAACTCAAGAACGAAGGAAAAGATGTTGCCGCAAAACTTGTCTTGATGAGGCGATCTTGACCACTCCACTAGAGCCAGTATAACTGCATGTAGAGAAAGCTTGGGAAAAGAGTAAAATGTTCAAAAGAAATAATTCCGTCCATCGTCAACTCGATTCGAGGACTCTGTAGAGTAAGGATTGAAGCGTGGATATACCAAATAGTCGTATCTTGATCACAAACGGCAATAGCACTACGACGATTTTGTTGACATCTATCCCTCACTATCACAAGCTCATGGTGAAGCAAGTAATTACATTGCTATCCCTTATTTGAAGTAGCAATTGATGTGAGACCGGAATCGTCTGCACGCAAATTGTATGTCGTAAATATCCGTGGTATCATATCCTAGTAAAACAGATACTAGAGAACTGAAGAAACCGGTTCTTCTATCATTATCAAGTGATCTCTGAAGAATTTGAAATGGTTGATCAAAATGGGGAAGTGATGGAAGCACATCACTCAACAATACAAACCAAGATGTTCGCCGAACAGCTGGTCTTGATAACTTCGGACCAGTAATTTGCATCTTTGCGGAGCGTCCATAGATACCATTATATCTCCTGAAGTTATTGCATGTAGAGGCAACCTGGGAAAAATAAAATGAATGTGTGGCAAAATCCCCGTCCATCGTCAAGCTCGATTTTCTGGATCTGTACGACGAATTCGAGGACGCAGAGACAAATTTTTAGGATTAATTCGACCGTTTACTAATATGTAACGTAATGAAGAAATTGCAATTTCTCTTGTTTTTAAATGTTGATTGCAAAACGGCAAAAGTGTAGTAAATGCAGTTACGTAAACAGATTCCTCACAAACATGCTGTAATGCAATGTTATGAATTCCATGTAAAAGGTATTAAAAGTCCAACAGATTTCTGGAGATTTTGAATTTTGGATTGTCAAGTCTACATGGCTAGATCAGGTTTTTTGAAACACATTTGTAAAGATTAGACCTTCAAAGTATGGCAAATTCGAGGAACCGAAAATAAAGAAGTTTTTGAAGAATAAGAAACGTACCAAATTGCAGTAGAATATTTTCTTCGAATTAGGTTAGGATTTGCTCGTGAATATACCTAAAAAAAGAAGTGGACGATAAATGCAGATACCACAAGTAATAATGGCAACACACTCGACGACTGTGTTTATGTTAGCAACCTCACTTTACCCAGTGAAATTACGGACATGGTTGAATAGAAGTCATTACGCGTTTGTGTTTTGTGCCATTAGCACCTTATATTGCGGTTATGCAATTCATGTAGAGCATGTTGAGGAATTTGAATAGTCACTCACCGTTTTTTTTATTTTCTCACAAATTTTCAATGCACGCTTGAGCAAATCACCTCATCACTACGACTTGGTCTGAGTTTGTCTAGCACTTTAAGCACTTGTGCATAGATAGTATTATACCGAGATAATTTGTTACTTTCCATAATTTGATGAGATGAAATAAGAAATGCCACTTATCGTTCCGACTTGTTGGTTAGAATAAACAATGTTCCCTTGTGTATTGAGTACCGACACTACCCATGCTTTACAAAGAAGTATTAACGGTGAATTGTTAAAATATGCAACAGCAACTATTATTGAAACTGTAAGTTGAGTTATAGTTATGTATTTCTAATTATTAATAATAATATTGTTTTGGATCTATTTTTATGTTTTGCTATATTTCTTATTATTTGCTGGATATTATTAAAACATTTTGGAATTTCTTTTGATATATAAAGAAAATTGAAATGGATCATGTTTTTGAATTACTACAGAATAATTGTTTAAATCCCTTAGAGCAGGAAGATAGATATATTTAATTTCTTTTTCACTTATTTCATTTTATAATTTCTGTCGACAAACCCGAGATACTTTACACCATTTCATGATGAGTAAATTATCTTATCGTATCGTATGTATTGTAAATAGTCAGGAAGCAGTTGTAATTTACTTTAGAAATGTTGTTGTCTGATTTTTCTTCTCATGTAGTTTGAATACATTCTAAATACACATTTAAATACGTCACC
Organism: Rhamnusium bicolor; assembly: GCA_029963845.1. Classification (NCBI taxonomy): domain Eukaryota; kingdom Metazoa; phylum Arthropoda; class Insecta; order Coleoptera; family Cerambycidae; genus Rhamnusium; species Rhamnusium bicolor. The sequence goes on from JANEYF010004439.1 coordinate 141,156, forward strand.
AAGGTCATAGATCCTAATTTTTGAATTAGAGGATGTCCAAAATAATGGTCTTAATTTTCTTTCATATTTAGTCCAGGAAATAGGTGTTCAAGACAATGGTTTTGGAGAAAGTTTTGCGTGAGTTTTGGTAACTGGTGAGATTAACAGGTGCTGTTTTCGAGGTCACATTTTGCGACTGAAATTTTTTTGCCGGAACTTAAAAAAAACACAAAAAATTGCAAAAAAATGTTTTTTCCAAATATCTCTATATCAGCTGATGCTCAGTACATTAACAACTGCATGAAACAATTGTACTGTCATCAAGTGGGAAAAAAGAAGTCTGTCTGCAAACAATAGCGAGACTGCGATAAATACATTTGCTCTTATCTTCAGACACATTCTGACGAGTGTCAGTGTTCTTTAAATAAATTAATAAATAAAATCATAAGAGACTACCGTCCGCATAGGAAAACCGTGCAATCACAATTTGCATTAATTGGCAAGAAATGTCCAGTGGTATGCTTTCGATATACAGGATATAAAATCTCATCAGATGTTTAGTACAACCAGTAGAAAAGCAACGAGCAAGAAGAGCGTCAACATATTATAGACATAGCTGCGACAATCGTTTCACATTTCAGAAACCAGAGTAATAAAAATTCTAAGCTTGAAATGCGCTCATTTTGCGGCAAAAATTACATACATTTTTCATGAATTCAAAAAATTTACCCAAATTTGCGGCGCTCTAGCGATGAACATCGTTCATTCCACAAAAAAACTTTTTTTTTTTTTTTTCAAAAAAAAATCCGTCGCAAAATATGATCTCGAAAGCAGCTCCCAAAGACCTATTAATTCCACTAAGTTCCAAACCCCCCGCAAAACTTTTTCTCTTATTGCGGCCAAAACTTGTTTTACTCCGTTTTATTGTTTAAGGGGCCTAGTCGGGAAAAAAAGCTGTGACCTCAGAATTTAGCAGCTCCCTGAAATTTACTCTGACTATACCTTCACTGGACTTTTATTAATTCCACCGAGTTCATTGAGGTGCGATTCCCTATAGAGGTAACACTCCCTCGCCCCATTTTAATGACAAACTACGAAAACAATAGAGTTTGAAACTTGCTGAGCTAATTATGAAGATTCATTCTAGGAATTATTTTTTTTTTTTCCTTTTTTTTTTTTTTTTTTTCTTTAAACTACTTATTGCTGGACTAATTCAGAAGCAAATCACGTTCAAATTTCACTTATATTTACAGTTTAAATTTTCCCCACCCAAAGTGAAAATTTTTTTTAATATAACATACATTGTTTTCTATTACATTCACCTCAGAAATTGACCAAACCGTTGAGAATAAATTGAACTACCTTAAAACATTTGATTAGCCCTTTTAAGTAGTTATCAAGTGATTGTTTGTTCTTATGATGTTGTCTGTACCATATTATATTACTTGCAAAACAAGTTAGGTACTACAGTTCGCCAGAAGATTTATCCTCATCTCATGTAGCTAAAAAGTATAGTGAGGTTTAAGATGACCATATAGAGGGATATTTAAAAGGGAAAACTCAACAAGAAGGTGATAAATCAGATGTTATCCACTGCCATGTCACAGTATCAAAAATTCCAAACCTAGACATTCGTTTTACATATTGTAAACAAAGCAGAGCTTACAGCATATCTGTTTGGAAAATTGCTGTTACAACATACCAACAAAAAAGTCGTTATCGCCTCTTAAGGAAGTTCAGAGTAATTACTCCTTGGAGGACATGCGTCCGATCATTACAATGTGGAGGAGGCTGATCAACAAATTATCTTTCATGCAATGGACATTGGAAGTTTATTTTTTATTCGATTATATTGAAAAATGATGTTATTTTGTTCGAATATATGGACGAAAAGATCACCTTTTTGTAACAGATATTTTTTTTTGTGGTCGCTAGTAACTACTTTTTCCGACCGAAAAGTTCTTTTCGGACGGTAAAAAAATTATGAACAAAATAATGGACACCATAAACAAATGACACAAACTCATGATATTCTTAATAGATTGTTTCAAAGTAACGTAAAGTTGATTACGATCAGATTTTTCAATTAAAATAAATATAAGAAATAAAAATTTATTATTTTCTTGTCACAATCAAAAAAAAACCGCTGTAAATTACCTGGGAATCAGAACTTCCTCACCGTAGTAAAATTCGATGTATGGTGGAGTTTATAATAAAAGTAATTTTTGACGTTTCAAAATAGTCACATTGGCGGAATGTCACTAATATTTTTTGTAGACATTTCAAATTTTAAGAAGTGTCAATCAAAATTCAAATTTTATGGTGTTGCCAAAATGTTTACAAAATTGTAATTTATAGCTTTATTTAAACATTTGAACACAATGTTATAATGGATATGTATAACAGATCTGATTTATAATCTTTCATCACGAATAAATTTTTAAATTTTTTTGTAAAGATAGAAATAGAAATGTTGGGGCCCGGTAGACCCCGTTCCAGGGGACCGATTTTGCTCATCAACGAACTTAATCTTTTCCTTGACTTCTAGAATGTGTGTACCAAATTTGAAAGCTTTATCTCAAAAACTGTAGCTGCTATCGCGAACCGCACAAACACACACACAGACACATAGACAGAAAATTTTTTGTCTGAAATTTTGTGTATTGTCATAATTCGTCGAGATTCGTCCAGAAATGCAATAAAAATTTTCAAAATTTATTTTTTTACGAATACATACCTTCCTCACTTTGAGGGGTGAGGAAGTAATAGTGTATGACACATGGACAAAAATGTTTTTCTTACTCATATTTTCCATAATCGTACAAAAAACTGCATTTTTCAGCTTTGTGTCATAAAGAACTATTATTGACACAGACGTATTTTTATTTCTTAATGGACTGTTCCCAATGATTTCAAAAACAAAAATTTTACAAACCGAAACATTACAATTTTTTAAATGTAAAAAAACTAGTATGACGAATTGACGACAGGATTAATGCTACTGTTTATTATGTTACTACTATAATGCAATTAAAAGTTAAAAGTTTCTAAAGGCAACTGCCCTCTGATTAAACGTATACATCAATTTTAAGCCTTATGGAAATTTGTGAATATCCAGGTTATACTCTTTGCATTACTTCTAGAGTTTTCAAACTTATAAGCTTGTAACTCCAACTTGTTGACATTTAAACGAACTGTTTACGGAGTACTTTAGATCAACTTTTTTTATACTTATACAAGAACAGCAGTAAAGTTAATGGAAGTTAATTTAAAGAGCTTCTCCTGTTAATTTTTTATGCCAGGTGATGATTTTAGGTGCCTCATTCGATTTCAGGCTTTAATTTTGCGCTAATATTTAAAAACGAAAGTTTCCCAGGGAATCTAAATATCCGATAAATCAAAGTTTTATACGTTCAAATAAGTTTCAGCAATTTTCACTATTGAGCAGTAAAACATGTTCAATTTTTTTAGAATGGGTTTTTTATATACATACATAGTTGAATATCAGACAATCTCCACGTATTCAAGCTTAGATTTAAACTGTTATACAGTATTTTTTAAATATTTATATCCACAAAGCCTCGACTGCTTCGAGAGATAAACCCATAAGATACGTACGCATCAGATATTATAGCCTCAATATGATTGGGGAAAGACATTTTTTCCAAAAATTACTCCCAAAAGGTCACGAAAGATATCTGGACATTCTAATGTAACACCTTTATTAAGTTTACCAGGAGGGGGAGGTACGTTAATATGCCGGATGCATTGATACGACAACAATAACTCACCTAGTAGTTCTGCTAAAAATGTTCTAAAGTAGTTAACAGATGACACACAGTGGGCCAGGTTTAAAAAAACGCGATCAAATTGTGATTTTTTTATGTTTTAATTATTTTTTAATTAACTTAAAAATGTGTCACTCTTGTAATAAATCATGTGTAGAGCTATTAATTTTTGACCCTGCAATACGTATAAAGATTTTGGAGCACTTTAAAGTAGAAAAAACTAGGAAATTTGTAAACGTGCAGTTTTCCATAAAAACGTACATTATTCCTCCTTAAAGTGCTTTTACAGATAGGTAACGACTAAAATCGTTTAAAATATCTTGTAAGACATTGTATAGACTACGGGATAAGCATATTTTATATTCCATATTATGTATATAATGTTCCTAGAAATAACCTCAATACTAGCCCTGTTAGTATAATTTCTAGAACATTACCTGATCTGCAAATTGAAGGAATTACCAGAAATTGTTAAACTTGACACCAACTGATTAATAAGGTCTAAAGAAGGTATAAATACAAAAATTAGCTGCTACTATCGTCTACTTTGTAAACAGCAACGCGGTGAACTATTTGTGCAGTACTACGTAAAGTGTTTCTGCGGATTGATTGTGTGATAAAGTTGTCTGAACGTTTTGTGTTTGTTGTTTTCATTGTCTTAAAATGTCTGATAAAAATGTAATGTCTAATGTTACATTAAAAAAGAAACCGCTGCCAATTATCACTTGGGGATCAGAACTTCCTCACTGTAGTAAAATTCGGTGAGTGGTGGAGTTTATAATAAAAGTAATTTTTGACGTTTCAAAAAAGTCACTTTTTGACGTTTCAAAAAAGTCACATTGGTGGAATGTCACTAACATTTTTTTTATACATTGGGACCGATTTTGCTCATCAACGAACTGAATCTCTTCCTTGACCTCTAGAATGTGTGTATCAAATTTGACAGCTTTATCTCACAAACTGTAGCTGTTATCGCGAACCACACAGACACACAGACAGTAAATTTTTTCTCTTTTGCTGGAAGAGAGACGAGGCCCTACAGTTTATTTTGGAGTCCGAACCACATCTAGGGCAGTTCTCTCCCATCTTAATCCGAAACAAATTACAAATAAAATTTCTTGCTCCGGGATGGATTCAAATTTCCAATTTCCAATATAATAAAATTTATTACCTATTATATACATGTCTGGTTAAAGCTACTGCATTTCATTTAGATCATATGTGTGTATACTTTTTTTATATATATATATATATATATATATATATATATATATATATATATATATATATATATATATATATATATATATATATAATACAAGGTTAAACCACAAATGAAATAAATAATACATGGACAAGTTGATTGCATGTTGGCGCAATGTAGAGGGCCCACCAGGTCGACAATACCGCCTGAATGCGGCTGTACCCTCCTAAATTCCGATGCTGTGGCTTGTATTGGCTTTCACTTTTTGTCGTTTATCGTGGTGACACTTTCCTGTTAAAAACAAACAGTGGATTTTAATTTATATATTGATACATTTTAAATAATTGAAAACAGAGAATTAAAAGAGAATTGTAATGTCGTCAGCTGCACAAGAAAAACTAAAAAAAACATGATTTAAATAATTAGATATTAGTTTTTATGTTAAGTTAAAATTGTACTGGGTTAGTCCGCAGTAGAGTTTGGAGTAAGTGGCGTGTCTACTCCCTGCAAAGGGTTACGAAGGATGAGCGAAGTGGTTATGGACATGGGATGTGGTCAGGTATTTGGAGATTTTCAGTCGTTGTGCAAAAACTAAGTAATCGAGACAAACTAAGTCGAATAGAGTTCTGCGTAAGATTCCAAGAATTACGACAACAGCATCCAGACATTGAACACCGTCTATTTATATTCGATGAAGCTCATTTTTATTTGGACGAATTTGTTAACAAACAAAATTGTCGACACTGGGCCACAGAAAATCCACTTGAACTCCATCAACGACCTCTACATTCGCAAAGGGTTATTGTTTGCTGTGCTTTATCTTCAACGAGAATAATTGGGCCATATTTTTTTGAGGAAGACGAACGTGCAGTGACTGTTATGTCTAGGAGATATGCAGATATGATAAAAACATTTTTTGAGCCTGAACTTCATGACGACGAACGCCAGTATTGGTTTCAACAGGACAGTGCTACCAGTCATACCGCAGATGTTAGTTTAACTGCCTGTAGAGAACTTTTCCTACACGTCTAGTCTTACGGCCGTGGTGACATAAACTGGTCCGCCAGGTCACCAGATTTGACTACACCCGATTATTTTTTTGTGTGGTTTTCTCAAAAGTCGGGTATTTCGACGAAAGCCATGAAACATTGACCAATTAAAAGAAGCGATTCGTGACGAAAATCATGGAATTCCTGGCGCGGTGTTACGAGCTGTAATGAATAATTTTGTTCATCGGTTAGAAGAGTGCATGAAGATGGAAGGGGGCCATTTAACCCACACAATTTTTTCTTAAAAATAGCTTCTTCTTTTCTTCTTTTTCGTTGTAAAATTCTTTGTTAAATGTTGTTACCTTCGCAAATAAAATATTTATTTCCAGTTTAAATTATAAAGTGAATTCTGCCGATCCAATATTTTGTAAACTGTCAAAGAAACTCCAAAGCATGCTTTATTTAATGGATAAAAACGTCTTACGTTTAAAAAAATGTATATTGATTTTAGAGCAATTTTAATTTGTAGTCTATTCTGCCGATCCCTGTATTTAAAGTATTCATTTAGATTCACATCCCACATAAGTCAGCTAAATAAAAAAAGTATATAATTACGTACAACTTCTGTATATGTCGTAATGATCTAAATAAAAAAACTGAAATTTTGTTAACTAACTCTTTAGTTTTGTCATCCTGATATTGTAAATAACGTCTGTATAACTAAAGCAGATGCAATACGTACACAGAGAACACAAAATAATTGTCTGTGATTAATTTTAGGTATACAAATGTATGATCAATTTAGTCATAAATTAAAGGAGAGTAATTAACTGTCTGTAGCAGAAAGACGATTATAATATATCATCAATGCATATAAGGGTGATATCACAGTAACGGGAATAGTTAGATTTATTATCTGAATAAAAATTTTTTTTGAAATAATGATCCATGGTTAATATTTTATTCAGTAGAGTTCTTTCTTTGTATTTCTGATTTAGGCACCAACCATATATAAATAGATAAAGCAGGTTTTATTTTAATCCTTGAAAATAAACAAATGAATAAATTAAATGCAAAAATGATAAAGCTCATTATTGAAGACGCGAGTGGATGAAGGTGTTATGTTACAATGTCAAAGTTTCATTTAATTCTATGGAAATAATGGTGTGTAGGATGCTGTTAGTTAGTTAAACTGCTGCAGAATTTTTTTCTCATTTCATCTGAGATAGTTCCATACTTCCCACGGAATCTCCCTATTTGAACATTTTGTGGTGCTTCCAAAATCTTGTTTTTAAGTATATTAACCTTGAACGGCATTGTACCGTCATACGACTCTCTTTAGAGGTAGGGTCCATACGCTTCGACTTGAATCCAATTAATTCCATCTTGAAATCCCACTATATCGTTTAGTTTATCATTTTTCTGTTGACCAGTCGGAGTTTGTCGGGTAGATCGTCAAATTTGTTATAAGGAAACAATAAAAGAATTGCTAAACGAAGAGTTTCTAAATAAAATACTAAGCAAGGTCACAGAAAAACTGGAGAATTTAGAAAAAATATTAATAACAAGTAATGATAAAGTTGAACAGCTGGAACGCGAAATAGAAAATTTACAAGAAAATTTAAAAAATTGCAACATCTGTGTGTATGGAAGAGGAAAACGAAAAGGTACTAGAAAAAGTTTCTTAAATCATGTAATGATAAAGGAAAGGCAAAAAGATGATATTGTTAAATACTATCGAATTGGAAATAATATTGCAAAAATGCAACCGATGGTAATTAAATTGGACAAATATTATCTAAAATCAGTATACACACGTCATGGAAACAGTTACACAAAAAAGCAAAATATGCATGAAAAATTCGTAATAATAAACATCAACAACTAATTACACCCATAATTAAATTACCTATAATTGTTTACTAATTAACTGCAATTAAATTATTGTATAAGTATATTTGTATAAAAAAAACTATTTCTTTTAATTCAAAATCTGAATGCTGCTTTTATGCTACACCAGTGGCAGCTCGTGATATTTTCCACAGAGGAGGCTTGAAATTTAAAAGGCAACTAAATTTCAATATGATTACAATTTGCACGTTTCCCCACCACCCTTGAGGTAATACAACGGCACGTTACATTTTTTTGTCGCGGGTTGATCGCCAGAGTAGTCTTACTATCCCACTTATAATTAAATTATAACTTCTAATAAGAACCAAAATAGTTTTGGAAAAAATTTATAAATAAAAGTGTTTTTCTACAGACAAAAAAAAGTGTATTCATTGTCCCTGCCAGAGTGTAAAATTATTACTTTTAAAAAAAATTAAAATTGTTTTGAAACAGAAGTTACATAAAAAATATTTTCTTAAAAATAAATAACGTAAATAAATATTTCTAAAATAATAACTAACTATATTAATCTTTAGTGTAAAGTCTAAATATTTTTATAAATCAGTGGTAACCTGCGATTTTCAGAACTAGCTAAATGGTTGCTTACTTCTTCGTAAAATGAAAATAAATCATTTTTCTCCAACTCTTACAAAAAAAAGGTTTTTCTATTGAAATAAGCGATATATTTGACAGGCGGTCCTGAGCTATTGTGTTTCTAGTAAATGTTTTTATGCGCTTGAGTGCTGAAAACGATCTTTCTACAGAAGCTGAGGTTAGCGGAATTGTTGACACTAAAGGTAAAAGTTTGTACAGTTCTAGAGAGAGCTTTTAAATTATTATTATATATAAAAGTAAGCATTTCTTGAGGCGATTTTATATTTGATAAAAGTTGCTGGTGAGAATACAGCACACATAGTTCATTTTTTAAGGAAATACGGTTAAAAAAGGGATACTGGTTCATTAATTTGTCCATTAGACTGTTGGGAAATGATTTAGAAAACATAAAATTATTACGATTTACTAAATCGAAACATTGCAAAATATTTAAATCGGAAAATCTAATTTCAATTTGAACTATAATGGTGTCTAAAATGTCTGTAAAAATTTGTTTGTAATGTATGTCTGTCCTGTCAAAGTTATATTATGTTATCTTTCTTTTTTTAACTCTGGCTAATCATCTAATTCTTCAATATTTTCTAAAAAAAAACAGATTTAGATATAAGTGAATTAAGTATATTTTTAGAATATTTTATATCAAGTTCTTTAATTCCGTTACAGGCTTTACTGAAAACAAAATTTAGTTTATGTGCGTAACAGTGAGTGAAGTAAGATGAGGAGTGATATTTTTTATTTTAGTTTGGAGTCCATTAAGATGTCCTGAACCGCAGCGCCGTCATAGGTTTGTGCAACTAATTTATTTTTCAAATCAAATTGACCAAATTCGTCGATTAATAATTTAAATAAACTATCCGCGTTTCTTCCACTATTCACATCAAAAAAACCAACAAACCTTTCAACAATTTCACCGTGCATTACATATCTAAAAATTACGGAAAGTTGAGATTTACAAGTAATGTCCGTCGTTTCATCAATTTGTCACGAGAAAAATTCGCAATTATGTAGTTCTTCATAAATTTTGCCTTTAATAATGAAGCTCACTCTCAATTAGGTCATTTTGAATTGATTTAGACGTCCCAGAAAAAACAGTGGCGTTATTCAAAAAGTTCTCTAATTTTGGATCATACGTTTTTAAAAAATCTATTAGCTCCTTGAAATTTCCTTTATTATGTGAATCGCGTTTTTCGTCATGTCCTCGAAAACAATTTTCTTGAGAAGATAAATATATAACGCCATCAATTATCTATATCTAATATAATATTTTGTTTACCCAACATTTCGAATTTAATGCAAGATGAAATATGCTCCTGAGATTTCTCATGCCTTTCTAAACCTCGCGACAAATTTTGCAAATTATTAAACCCGGTCCTGCCCCAAATTGAGGATTGATCATTAGTAAATAACAAACATTTCCAACAACATAATTTGTTTTTAACTGTTGTTGCTGTTAACCACTCGATTTTTTGATAATTGCTATCACTAAACCCTCTGTTTTGTTTACCACATGTGAAAACTAATGACGGCATTGCCGGTGTAGTTCTAACCATTTTTTTAATTCTTACCTTCTGATCATAACTAAGAGAACTAAATCCAAAGAAGAAAAGAACAAATAATCCACCACTTCTGGACAATAAGACATGTCGTTGCGAATATTTCCACCTAGAGCACTCATTTTTCAACCACCTGTTTTATGTATTATGTATATGTTCTCCCACGAAACCACAAATTGTTACTATCCTTGTTCTATAAACTGTTCATACTCTTGTGAGAGATGGGATCACGCTCAACTGAAGTGTACATGCGCTAGAAAGTGATAGGGTGCTAGAGGCTAGCTGCCCTAACTGACAGATCCAGAATGTTTCCTGGGATACCCGCCAAAAATTCAAGGTCACGAACAATGTATTGAAATGGGGGTTAGCTGGCCGCTAGCCTCAATTTCTCCGGGCTAGCGCGAAGTGCGATAAGAGACCGGAAAATATGCATACGTGGAGTCGACTATCCGGACTACAATGTTACATGTTTGTGGAAAGGAAATGCAAAAATTTTTTTTAAACTGAAAATTAATTATTGAATTATAAACATTGAGAATTGAGATATACCTAAGTAGAAATTTCTACTTGTGAAAAATATTAGTGTGAAGATATTCTGCTTCTCCCAAAATTGTAGAGGAGGCTCAGCCTCCCCTGCCTCCTCTTACCAGCCGCCACTGTGCTACACCCTTAAAAAAAATACTTGTCTGCTTTTTGTATAAATACATATGACGCGGTTGTCGTATGTTCTATTACAATAACTCTTGGCCGCATCAGTGAGTATTGGTAATGTAAACTCCATGTAAACAGGAATCGCGCGCGGTTAGTCGTGTGCTTCTAGCAACTTAGTGGAATATTGTCCTTAGACTTTTTGGAGGGTTATGATAAGATTAAGGGTTTACTTTTTTGAGTTTATGGTGGGTTATTTACTGCTCCTCAAAAATTACAAAAACATTAATACTGAATAAGATTTACAGGAAACAACTATTCAGCGGGCAAAAGCCCCAACCTGCGTTGATAAACCTGCAAGTCTTGTTTGGTAGCTATGATCATTTGTCAGTTCCTCACTAGACTAGACCGGTTTCGAACTTGTTATGTTCTCGTCAGTATACCATAAATAATGGAAAAGGCAAATAATAATAGCAAACCAGACTAGCCTAAAGCAGACTAGTGAGTTATATGTGTGTCCCTCTGGTGGTCAGTGCTACTACACGTCAGACATCACTGATGTCTTAGTGACTGATAGTGACCTGCAAAGCAGATACCAAGAGTTGCGGCCTCTAATCCTAGTAGGTCAAACTACATACTGAATAGGATTTACAGAAAACAACTACTCTGCGTACAAAAACTCATTACTTATGGCATACTGACGAGAATATAACAAGGTCGAAACCGGTCTATGTCTAGTGAGGAATTGGCAAGTGATCTTAGCTACCAAACAAGACTTGCAGGTTTAATTCAACATAGGTCGAGGCTTTTGTCCACTGAGTAGTTATTTCCTGTAAATCTTATTCAGTATATAATAGACAAATAATAATAGCAAACCAGACTAGCCTAAAGCAGACTAAGCAAGACATAACATTGATGCAGCTTTTGGTAAATCAAAATTGAAATTAGTGAAAAGCCTTTCAGAAAATAAAAACTCAAATTTAGCGCTATTTGTATTACTGCCATATTAAAATCTAGTGGATTTCTAGTAGAATAAAAGGAGTCATCTAGTGGACTGTGTTTAACAACTGTTGGCAACACTGCTCGTTTCTCACTACTGCGCGTCTTTATAGCTCTAATACATGCAAGACGCGCCCTTAACACTATTGTCTCTAAAAATAAACAGGATTGCAATGAAATAATAAGTGGAGATAATGAATTAGATACATTTCATTTAAATATAGTAGCCCAAGAAAAAACTTTGAGGAATTACTAATATAGTACTTAAATATTTTTAACTTAATAACAGTCGATATATTGTATCAGAAACGATTAATTTGAAGAAGATAAGTAATTTTCATATACATGGTTTTATTCTGTTTTATAATGAGTCAAATAATGATGGATTGGCGATTTGCATAAAAGGAAATATCAGAGTAAAAACAGAAATTATTCGGTTTCATGAACTTAATCTACTACGTTGCAATTTTCGATTAAATAATATTTATTTTGGAATTACTGGATGTTTACAGGTCACCTTCTACAAATTTAGATATATTTTTAAATGATTTTGAGAAATATATAATAAACTTTCAAACGAAAGATATAAAGATATTTGTCGGTGATATAAATATAAACATTCTAAATAAAGATGACCTTAAGTTAAATGATTATTTAAATATATTATCACAAAAGGGATTTTTCCCGTTCATTAATAAACCTACGAGGGAAAGTCTCAAGTACTATAGACCATTTATTCATAAAATATGATAAATTGATTGAAGGTGTGCTGGACATCAAACCGATTACACAGCCCCACAAAAAAAAAAAATTTCTGACCTAGCAACGAGACGAGTATATCCTTATGTATTTTTGATAGCTGATTCCGAATCCGGGGTCAAAAAATGTCGTACACCCCAAAAAAAAATTTTAAAGCCAAAAAACACCCCCTGAATCGTTTTGTTTAATATTTTCGGGAAGAATTGAATATATTACGATAAAAATAAAGGTGAATTGCAGCGTTCACCCTATCGGTGTAAAACGCACCCCCATAGAGGGTGAGAACCACCCTCATCTGCCATCAAACCAATTGATAACGACAATGACTGAAAAACATCTAAAAATGTTTAAGTTTCGTTAGGTTTGCAATAAACTGACGTAAAATTCACGTAATACCCCAAAACTACCCTTATAGCGTTACACCCGGTATATTACCTTACATAAATCTAATAACAACCCGTCGCCGCCTGGCTGAAATTATCAGTATTGAATTAAAAAATATAGATTTACAAAATGAAAGCACCAATAATCATTTAAAACGGACTAAACTTTTTATAAATTGATTAATTTGTAATTTGTCTACAACATACACACATTTTAAAATTTATTCTGTATAGTGCAGTCTGCCTATTTTTGGCCCCATGTTAATTTTTCACTTCAGAGATACAGTCAACAAAAATATGTAAAAAATCGGAAATTTTCCGTAGAATTCAATAAACCAAAATACAAACAACTGGCACCTCGGGGGCCCATAGTAAATTGGGCCCAAAGTTGGCCAAAAACGGTTTTTTCCATTTTACTCTGTCATGGTGTCATAAAATGAAAACAAGTTTTATACAAAAGTTGTAGAACTATTAAATACGGATCGATCTGTGGAAATCCGATGTCAAGAAATTCAAAAATAAATTATTTATTTGAAAAAAACCGTTAAAAGTCGCGTTTTTTTGAAACGCTCATATCTTCGTGAAAACAAATCATTTTTTCACGAAACTTGGTAAAAGTGTAGCTCCCTACTAACTAAAAAAGACCGTTTTCAAAAAATTTAAAAATACTATAAACATTTTGCAAAAATTGATTTTTTCGAAAAAAATCACGTTTTTTTAAAATCTCGATAGCTCATACACGCTTTCATATTTCTAGTCAATTTTGAGCTTAAAATTTGCTTGAAATGTTGTACTAACATGGTTATTTATTGCGCGCTTTTTAAATTGATCGGTAATATGCGAAAAATCGGTTGAAAAATCAGCTGGTTCCAGACGAAATCGTTAAAACGATAGCCTGCAGATGCGGAAGCGGATGTAAAACGAAGATCTGTAGCTGCAGGAGGCATGGTTTGAAGTGTTCAAGCATGTGCTTGACATGCGATCAAGAAAATTGCACTAATATAGAAATAACTACGATGGAGCAGATGCTCTTGATGACGACTTGGACGAAGATATATTTAATGAGTCTTGCGTGGTGATGGATGAATCACAGACCAATGTCCATGATGATGATGAGATCGAAAGCGAAGCCGACTCTTCCGTACTCGCTGCATACAGCGAAGAACGTACCAGTGACAACGAGGAGGGGGGGGAGGGGTCTCCGATAAAAAAACTACGGGTCAATTAAGTACTGTACACGTTTATATTCACTGTCAATATTTTGAACTTTCATGTAAAATAAATATTTTATTTTTATACTAAAAATGTTGCTTAACAATTATTATTTACCTGTCAACTCATATGTCTTTAAGAATCAACATAACGTTCAAGAGACATAATCGTATGAACGCTCTGTGTGCAGTTGAAACTACGATACGGTACGTATGATAAGAGCATACAGTTTTACAGATGTATCCACGTTAACACCGTCCCGCACCCCCACGACACCGCTCGAGCGAACAAACGTATGAGCCGGGGTGTGCTCCGCTTGCCATTAAATTTCCAAAGAATAGAGAGCGAATATGTCATTGTAGTATTTTTTTTATGTAAAATACAAGTATTGAACTAGAAACTCTGTAAATTTCAGCTCTTAATATTAAAAGATAGCGTCACTAGATTTTTTTTCAAAAAAAAAATTATCTCGGCTCCAAAGGGTCGTAGATAAATTTTTTTTTTGTAAATTTATAAAAAAATACCAGCTATTCAATGCTGCTAACAAAAAAAGAAAAAACAATTTTTTTCTTGAAAAAAAATCGATTTTTTTGTTGTTAAAAAAAAACCGATTTTTCAACTGATTTTTCGCATATTACCGATCAATTCAAAAGGCGCGCAATAAATAACCATGTTAGTACAACATTTCAAGCAAATTTTAAGCTCAAAATTGACTAGAAATATGAAAGCGTGTATGAGCTATCGAGATTTTAAAAAAACGTGATTTTCTCGAAAAAATCAATTTTTGCAAAATGTTTATAGTATTTTTAAATTTTTTGAAAACGGTCTTTTTTAGTTAGTAGGGAGCTACACTTTTACCAAGTTTCGTGAAAAAAATAATTTGTTTTCACGAAGATATGAGCGTTTCAAAAAAACGCGAGTTTTAACGGTTTTTTTTCAAATAAATAATTTATTTTTGAATTTCTTGACATCGGATTTCCACAGATCGATCCGTATTTAATAGTTCTACAACTTTTGTATAAAACTTTTTTTCATTTTATGGCACCATGACAGAGTAAAATGGAAAAAACCGTTTTTGGCCAACTTTGGGCCCAATTTACTATGGGCCCCCGAGGTGTCAGTTGTTTGTATTTTGGTTTATTGAATTCTACGGAAAATTTCCGATTTTTTGCATATTTTTGTTTACTGTATCTTCACTTAAGGATCCAAATCCGTAGGTAGACCGCGCTAGTAATATCTTTAAAAATTATTCAAAATAGATGCATAAGAGCATTCGTCTAATTGTAAATACAAAACTAAAGATACTATTTTTTTATTCTATTTCGTATTTTATTTATACTTTCAATTTATATCCTTAAAATTACTTCATTAATGGTTCTTGTTTTTGCAAAACAATACCTAACTCCCATACTAAATTCAATACGTTTTATGCTTGCAACAACATAACAGTTTTTCACTTAGCTTTCGACACCACGAGGAAATGAATAAAACTTTTCATTACTACAATAACTTTTATTTGTATACCCTTTACATGAGCAAACCATTTCCACTCTTTTCTTATCGTTCCCCATTTTAAAATAAAATAAAATCCATACAATTGTCACAATAAACCTATTACTCGTAAAGCACTTACACCACTAGTTATTTTTTATTTCACTGATAATATACACGCCACTCTGACGGCCACTACTACACTGATGCTTTTCATTATAACGGGTCAGTATGACCGCTCTTGAAGTTTTCCGGCGGCGAGGCTTAGCAACAAGGAGAAATAACTTACCGATACTGCGTCACAGCATTATCTCTCCATAACGTAAAAAAAATCGAAGAAACATAACAAGAAACTTAAAAATTACGAACTATACAAAGATAAATGATTAATTATGGACTGTGAGAAGAAGTAACAATTGATAAAAACACTGAAAAATCATACTTAATATTTAAAACTATACACTGAATTTACGACAAAACATATAAAAGTCAACAGCGACATAAGGAAAAGAACGCTATGGCTAACAAGGGCTATTTAACTCAATTAAACATAAACATAAAATGAAAAAAGTATTTACTAAATGTTTTTCTACTAATCTTAATATTAAATGTACAAAAAATACTTAATAATAAAACAAGCAAAGATTATTATAAAGTGAATATTCAAGATGCAAACAAAAAATTTAAGATTATAATAAACAAACCAATAGATGCAAAAGAATATATCGATATCACAGATAACCACGGTAATCTAATTAAAGCTGACAAAGAAAAAAATCTGTATAATTTAATGACTTTGTTATAAATATGGGTACTAAAATGCAAAGCAGGATACCAAAAACACAAGAAATTTTCACCTTAAAATAAGACAAACAATTATATACATTTAAATCCTGTAAACGAAAAAAGAACTTGTTACCTATATTGGAACATTAAAAAAATAATTCAGCTCCTGGGGAAGATGAAATAACCTCAATCTTTGTAAAAGACGTTTATAAAAATAGACTTAATCCATTGAAACATAATAAATTTATCATTTTCTCTCTTTAAAATTTCTTTGGAAATCTCCTTTTGTCACCACAATGTTCAAGTCAGGCAATCCACATTTATTAACGAACTCTATGCCAATATCTGTTATTAGCAAGGATATTTTGAAAAATGTTTAAAACAGAGGTTAATTAATTTTTTAGAATATAAAAATATACTTTACAAAAAGCAAATTTGTTTCCGACATAATAAAAATACTGAGGTTACAGTATTTAAATTAACAAATAATCTTATTTACAATCTTAATAATAACAAAAAATTGTCAAGCAGCATTTTGAGATTTATGAAAAGCTATTGACATGGATTGTCATAAGATATTATTTGAAAGACTTGATAGTGTTGGAGTTAGAAGTCGACCACAGAAATTATTTGAGGACTATTTAACAACCAGAATTCAAAAAGTAAAACTAAATAATACCACAAGTAGTAAACAAATCAGAGCAACTGGCGTCCCGCAGGGTACTGAGTATTGGGACCTATACTTTTCCTTTCATATATAAATGAAATAGGAAATTGGCCAGAGAATATAGTGTAATCTCTTATGTTGATGACACTGTATTACTGTTTAATGCCAAAATCTGGTCATATGTGTACAGAAGGGAGGGAATAGATCTTAGTATGGTTTTAGAGTGGATTCTCCCTTAGCTTTTTAAGTCATAACATATAAAAACTTATTTTACTACTTTCTCCGCTTCAGCCGTTGATCAACCTGAAGAGAATATATTAAAAATACATACATAAGATTGTAAGGCAAATATTAGTAAGTGTATCTGTCCTACAATAGAAAAAGTATATAAAACGATGTACCTAGGAGTAATTGTTGAGCAACACTTGAAGTGGAATGAACATGTTTATTATTTAACTGTTAATGAGAAAACTCTACTATAAATTTTATTATTTAAGAGATATTCTGGGTAAATACTATTACAAATATTATATACGGCTTTGGTTCAGATTATTTTACGTTGCTGTGTAATTATCTGGGGGAGGCCTATACGGATTGTCAAAATACTCGTTTAAAATTATTTTTCAAAAAAGAACACGTGTTCCCCACCCTTCGATTTTATAAAGATATCAACGCCTTAAATATTAAAAGTATATATATTGTCTGTTGCCTAAATTATTTAACAAAAATTTATGAATACAGACTAGATCTAACACAAATTTAATATTAAAATTTGCATTGTAACTAATCTGTTCATTACTTATTACACAACAAAATTGTATAACTTATTACTAGACTCCATAAGATATTTATTATATAACCGCAATTTTAAAATTGAAAACAAAATCGTATATTCTCAAATACTCTGATAAATTTATACAAGTACTGAATAATTAAAAATACATAATAATACACATATTGCAGATATTACTCCCTAATACTTTCATTATTTCTCGACTTAAAGTAAAAGTGGAATAAAAATATTATATAACAATGAATATGATTTTGCCATGATGCTTTTCCTTATCTATGTGTTGACAGTTATAGTGTGTCATCCTTTCGCTTAAGCCCGGTATATACATTTTCTGGTAGAGTGGTTGTTCGTTACCAAACATATTTATATTAATTATTACGTCTCTACTTTTGCAAAAAACCTATCATGGCGAAGTATATTCTCATATGGAATACCTCTTTTGCGAAAATAGATCAATAGTAACTATTATTTTACTGGTTTAACAATTTTACAATACAATAAATTCACTTTTACATGTTAACTCTAGAAATATATATTACATTAAAGATATCACAAAAAAATTCTAAATGTTAATCGATATGCCGGTTTATCAGTTTTTATTCAAGGTATTACTAGTAAAAAAAGTACTTATTAATTAATCCAGTTTAAACCCGGTGATGAACTTTGTGTAGATTTTTCCGACATATTTTACTTAGAAGGTGACAATCTAATCTTTATTAATGAAATTAAAGATTCTCCAACCACATCTGCCGCTTGATAGACATTTTTAAATGTTTAGGTAACGCTAACCTCAAAATTCAACCTAGCAAGTGTGAATTTTTAGGTAAGGAAGTACCTTACGTAAAAATTACCTTACCTAGGACCTCTTATTACAAAAGACGGTATAAAACCAAATCCTGTAAAAGTTTCAGTTCCTATAAATTTTCCTCGATCTAAGAACACGAAAGAAATAAAATGTTTCCTCGGCTTAGCTGGATATTATAGACGGTTTTTCCCTAACTTTCCTAAACTCGTAAAGACCCTAATAAAACTTTTACAGAAAGACGTTATTTTAACTTTGACAATGACTGTGTTGGTGCTTTCGACAATTTAAACTGCAACTCCAATTTTAATTTATCCTAATTTTATCGATACTTTTGTTAACTACCGATGATAGCTCGTTTGCGATAGTCGCAGCACTGTCATAAGGCTCTATAGGTCAAGACCATTTGCATACACCTCTCGATCTTAGAATGTGATGCCGAAACTAGGTATTCCACCATTGAACGCAATCTTTTAGCTATTGTTTGGTGCGTGAAATATTTCAGGCCATATTTATTTGGTAGAAAATTTAAATAAGTAACCGACCACCTACCTATAACACGATTATTTTTTTATTAAATGTCCCAAAAAATAAAATACGTACGTTAGCGACTGAAATTAGAAGAATATGACTATGACGTCATACTCAAACCTAGCAATATTAGCAAAAATGCAGACGCACTTTCTAGAATCAAAATTAATCACATCAATGATTACGTTACTTTTTATACAAACATTTCAGCTTCGAAAGAAAATTTTGATGACAATCAAAATCCCGATTACGACCCAGAAGAACTAATTATTTAAG
The DNA here is from genome assembly GCA_029963845.1 of Rhamnusium bicolor. NCBI lineage: Eukaryota > Metazoa > Arthropoda > Insecta > Coleoptera > Cerambycidae > Rhamnusium > Rhamnusium bicolor. Next base: position 160,521 of record JANEYF010004439.1, read on the forward strand.
AATTCAATACTTTTATAAATTTGTATAAAGCAAACTATTAGATGAATTAAAAGTAAATATAATTGACAAAGTTTAACAGAAACTCCATAAAAAAACATATTGTTACGTGTTTGCTAACTACACAAAGACCTATACTCGTAAATTCGTTGATTGAAAGTCCAGGTAACACTTACTCACTATTTTATTTACTAATTAACAATTAACAACAATATATTAATTACTGTCTTACTATAATCACACTTGAACACTTATAAATCTCTTTCTTATTTCTTCTTTGCTCGTTCACTGACTCTCAGTCCACTGTGTGTCTTATTTATACATCCATTCACACGGTCTAGAACATTCCAAAATATTCCCGGCCGTTCTCGTACAATTTCAGGCTCGTCTAACCAGTCTACACAGTCCACTGGCGTAACAATGTTTTTCAAAGATGTGAAAGCGGTTAAAACATATACTAAATTGGTTCTTAAATATCGTTTAAAAATGTACGGTTTTAAATATTTGGCTTGTTTTTCGCTGATTATTCGGTAGAATTCAGAAAAAATCGGTATATCGGTAGAGCACTCAAATTCGGTAGCTGTGGAAACATTGCTGTCGGATTTACACAATTATTAACACGTAGCTACCTTTTCTATTAAGTAACTGACGCTTCTGAAATCAATCAAATGTTGGTAGCTCTATCTCTGTCATATTCGGATTTCCACTTTCGCATTCTATATAGTTCAAAGTCCCTGTATTTGTTGCAAATGCTTTTTGATAAACTGGCAATGATTCAAATTATATATAATACGACAAAAGCTGAAATTACGACACAGAATTTCACAATGTTCCCCTTTTTCTTGTTAAGATCCAGTCGAGTACATTAAAATGATTTGATTTCGTGAAATGAAACTGTGATACTTCACGAAATTAAATGAGAACCTTGACACTTAATGAATATTAAATTAATCTAATTGTGTTTGGTGAATAACCTTTGTGGCATTAAAATTAAAGAGATGCAATATTTTTCAGATTCAGATAGAAATTTTCCACGTAGCACGAGACATGCTAAATATATGCTTAAAATGAATAAATAATTTTGGTATACTCATCTTCAAATAAAAAATGTACTTTGCATTACTGTGCTCGTTCCTATTTATTTAATATTATTTTGGTATCTGAATAAAATATACTATATGTATACAGACACACATGTACACAGTTTATATAAAAATTTCTCATACAATGTATTCATTTTAGGTAACAGAGAGTGCACATATTTCTTATACTTTCTGCATATATAGAGTACATTCAAATTTTGCAGGGAATATAGATGGAATGATCACAGTATATTTTGTGCTATGTGGGTTAATTGTTTGTAAACCCACTGATTTTAGTTTACATATTCCATTCTTGCTAAAAAGAAATATTTTATTGTGAATACGAAGGAAGTGACATTCTAAAAGTCTTGATTCGAAGAAAAATTTAAATTATTGATTAATTGCGATCACTGCATAAAGGCTTATTTTAACTTTGGAACAACATACTTATATTTTCGCGACATGAACTTCACACTTCGGTTTCAGAGATCCAAATGATATTTTGTGAAAATTAACAAAAAAATGTGAATATTTTTTAGCTTCAGTAGAATACCTAATCATACCAGAATTATTAGAAGAAAACAAATTACCCATTTTTATTTTACGTTTACACATAAACGTTAAGTAAATATAAAAAAAAGCTTTCTGCAACTTCAAGATAAAACGCTTTTATTTAATAAAAAAAACTAATATAAAATTCAAAATATGCGCAGTTGATATAACTAAATAATAATCATTTTAACAAAAAAATAATCTCTATTAATCTTAGTTAAGTACTTCAGTTTTGGTCTTCACATTCGCAGAGTTTTGTTCTATGCTCCATGTACGGCCTATGGCAATCAGAATATGCAAAACTTGCTTTTCTATATTTTTCTTTTCACAAATGCTACATCTAGTCTTTTTTGCTAAATTGGTGTTATCGTTTTCTCTTTGGGGGACTTCAGTTGCAAGAACTTCACAAATTTTTTGGCGTAGTGATTTTTGTAAGGTAGTCACTTGGATTCGGTTTCGTGAATGTGGTTCAATTAGGATCATTACCAACTGTTTTAGAAAATGTTTTCTATTATGACTAGGGAAGGAGAAGTACTTTTAGCTGTAAATTTAGCCTACACAATAAGCCAACTAGATACAAAGTCTGTGTTTGAGGATTTGTTTCATATAGATATTGTTGGAATTAAACTAATAACTGATAATCATTTGTTGTGTATATTTTCACTTTATATTGCCTCGCACAACAGTTGAAACTCACCATCCTTTTTTGACATATAGGTTATTAGATCTGATTATCTCTAACAGAAAATGTATTGTGGAAAAGGCATTCGACATCTTAGTTTCGGAAGATTTACATCATCCTACACTGGTAGTTATCTATAAATCAGAAAATTCTTCGAAAAACAATAAACAAAAAATAAATACACTCTATAATTACAATTTTCGCAAAGCAAATTTTCCCGAGCTTTACCAGTGCCTTGCAGAAGTGAATTGAAACTTTTTGACACATTTTTCTAATGTCGATCTAGCTACTGAAAGTTTCTATAGCAGAATTTATCAGATACTGGATGTATATGTACCGAAAACTAGGCAACGTAACAGAAATTAGTCACCCTTGTTTACAAGTGAAATAATACATAATATTAAACTAAAGCATAGGGCCTGGAAACGGTATAAAAAGCATAAAGATGAAATTGTACTGACAGAATTCAAAAATCTGAGAACGTTAATTAAAGAAAACATTAATATATCATATAAAAATTATTGCAGCAATATTAACAGTAATCCAAACAGTTTCGCAATTTTTAAATAATAAAAAAATACATTCACCATACTTGAACCATGATTGATAATACTGAAGATGTACTGGGCTATGAGAATATTGTTAATAAATTTGTCAAACACTTCCAGGATTCGTATACACAACTCGATAAAAATTAGGAAAATGAAATAACTGATTTAACTTCTGATAACTTTCATATAAGCAGTTTTTCGGAAACCGATGTGTATGCAAGTTTAAAAAAATTAAAACCGAAATTTACCACTGGATTAGACAATATTCCTGCATTTTTTATTAGAGACTGTGCCTGTGTATTTGCATATCGTCTAACAATCATCTTTAATTTATCTATTAAAACGGTTGTTTTTCCAGAAACTTGGAAAACCTCTAGAGTTGTTCCTGTTTTCAAAAAGGAGATCGTGCCAAAATACAAAATTACAGGCCTATCACTATAGTTAATAATTTCTCTAAAGTTTAGGAAATTCTGGCGTACGAATTTATTTTCTTTTACATGAAACATCGCATTACGCGTTATCAGCATGGATTTATGAAAGAGAGATCAACTGTTACCAATCTGTTTTGTGTCACGCAGTATTTAGCAAATTCTTTAGATGCCGGGCTTCAGACATATGTCATTTATACAGATTTCTCAAAAGCATTCGACAGATTGGATCACAGTATCTTATTAATAAAATTGCAGAGATGAATTTTCGCAAAATATGTTAAACTTTATTACATCGTACTTATCTGACAGGAAACAATTTGTGCAATGCTGTGGAGTCCCGTCTGTTGAAATGCATGCCACTTCTGGAGTTCCTCAAGGCTCGAATTTAGGACCCTTACTTTTTAATATCTTTATAAATGACATATCTAATTTAAATTGTAAATATTTATTATATGCGAATGATTTAAAAATTTGTCCTATTATTAAAAATATTGAAAATTGTTTTACTTTGCAGAAAGATTTGGAAAATCTTAATATTTGGTGCATTAAAAATAAATTACCCTTAAACATCACAAAGTGCAATGTTATGTCATTTCTAATAAAGTACAAGCACTTAATTTTGACTATACTCTTAATAATATCGTAATTGCAAGGCCTACTGTCTTTCGAAACTTAGGTATAATATTTGATAGCAAACTCTCTTTCATAAACCATATTAATAGCATAACATCAGAGAGTTTTAAAATGTTAGGTTTTATTATAAAAAACTTCTGTGAGTTTCATAATGCAGATATGCTGAAATTGCTTTATAACTCTTTTGTGCGATCTAAGCTTGAATATGCAGCTATTATTTTGGTGTCCTTATTATAACATACATGTTAACAGTATTGAAAAGGTACAGCGAAAGTTTCTAAAACATGCTTGTTTCAGAGAGTATACCCAGCTATTGGATATCCAAATGCATATATACTGGAAAGATTTTCTTCAGATAGCCTCGAAAACAGACGGGTGAAATTTCAGTTAATCTTCGTGAACAAAATAATAACTAATGCCATTGACTGTCTCGATATATTACAAATGTTAAATTTTCGTGTTCCCAGAATAACCGCAAGGCAACATATGACCTTTACTTTGAGTATACCTCGTACAAATATTGGTAAAATTTCGTCTTTATATCAAATGTGCAATAATTATAATGAACACCAACATACTCTTGATATTTTCTTCTGCAATGTAGCCACAGTTAAAAAATCGTAAAAAAATTTTTTTTCTTCAAAAATGTTCATGTGTTAGTTATAGATATGTAATGTATAATAAATTTACATATGTTAATTATAGATAAGTATATGGATATGTGTGTATGTGGGTATGTATGTACATATGTATATATGTATATATGTATATATGTATGTTAAATTCGTTTTCCGGGTATACTCCCGCGTAGGTGATAGGCCCCGAGAGGAACCGTGGTTGTCTGAACGACGGTTCGGCAGAATCTCATCTGCCGAAACGTCGTTCACCTACGCGGGAGTATAGCCGGAAAACGAATTTAACATTCACCACCCGCGAAAACCTGAAAAACAACGTATATATGTATATATGTATACATATATACATATAAATTTTAAAATTAGTTTTAAAGTTATATTCTTAATGCTCTATGTAATATTGTTTTTTTACTTCTGTCTTTATGAATATTATTTCATATTATATTTTTGCAACTCCCATTCTGTAAATTGTTTCCCGTTGCTTGGTGTAAATAAATAAATAAATAAATTATTGCGTATATTTTCCATCCACTGTGGAATCGCAAAGAAAAAGAAAACCATTGCATTTATACCACTGTCATCAAGTATATTGAACCATACTCTTAGGATTCAACGTTTGGTTTTCCGTCAAGTAGTGTAAGAATGTCAAAATTGATCAAACACATCTGTTCCTCCTTTTGTTCCATTATACGTGTGTATAAGATTGGGCTTACCAGTAACGGTATTTAGAGATGCATTGGGATGCAATGTTGACAACAAAAGTACAATTTTTGTTTTCTTTAGGAGTGTGTGGAGTGTGTAGGAGTGTTTTCAAGATGGCACTGAAGCCTACGGATGATTTAGACTCGTCCGTAAAACCTTGCAAAAGATGTAAATGTTAAGCCCAAAGTGGCCTTAAGTGCATTATTTATGGTTCTGTTTCTCATAACAGTTGTGTGGCTTTACTCAAATCGACGATAAAAGTATAGTTTGTTGTGATGTGTCTGTCGCAAATGGTAATGATGATTTTTATGGTTTTTTTTTTGACGGTACCAAGGATCTTCCTGTGAATGATGTCACTAAAATTGAAGTACATTATTTAAAAGAGATCATAACTCAAAAGGACATAATAATCCAAAACCAAATTGATGCTATAACCTCACTTAAACGGCAGATTAATTTGTTTAATCAATGCAATCATAAAGTTTTTCCTGACGTTTTGGTACAAGATACGCCATCTACTTGTAACCGTAAATAACGGTCAACTAGTGTCAACGCAGGTAATGCAGTCAATGCGATCTGTGCTACTAGCTTAAAAACTTCAACATCGAGAAGTATTAACCTCTCGATTATCATTGGGCCGAAATTAATTTTGATTTTGAACTCAACCAATGATAATCGAGAGGTTATAACCACTGGTTAAAACTCCTCTGCACCCAAAAGCCCTATTATCGACTAAGAATGGTAATATCGATCTAATCCACAGAGCAACAAGAAATTTTCCAACTACTCGTAGCAATCGTAGCAAAGTGGCTGTCAATAAACAACCTATGGATAATTTAATTTCAAATGCTGAGGTTTCAAATGCCATCCAACAAACTGAGGTGGTAATGAAGCGTCAAGAACTTATACATATTAATGACGATTCTTTTATAGAGGTGAAGCACAATAGAAAGCGTAAAATGAATAAGGCTATCGTCGATAATAATGAAAAACCAACCTCTAAAATTAGACCGAATAATGCATTTTTACACGTATTTAAACTCCATCCCGACTTCACTGCATGAGGAACTTATGAAAATCATTAACCCAGTTCTTCCTGAGGCGGTTTGTGAAATCTTATACTCAAAATACCCTCATTTTTATTCCTCATTCAAAGTTACTATCAACGAATCTAGTTTATCAGCTGCTCTCAATCCCGACATCTGACCAAAAGGGCGCCTGGGTGAACAGGTTTTTTCACCTACGAAAAAAGTAATTCCAACAAATTAGTATCAACAGATAGTATAGTTAATTTTAAAAAAAGTTTTGATGATAATATGAGAATCCAGTTTTTTAACACTGCTTGTATAAAGGATGGTGTAAGCTTGTTCCATGTTAATGTTCAGAGCGTCTCCGAATAAGTTAGATCAGCTCTTACTTTTTTTAGATAAATATAATTTCGACATTTTGTGCTTTTCGGAACACTGGTTAGAGATATCTACCTTAAAAACTATTAATACACCAGACTACAAGCTGACTGCTTTCTTCTGTAGAGATTTGAATAACCACGGTGGTGTTTCCATCTTTGTTAAAAATACAGTAAAATTTAAACAATTTCAAATTGGTGATTTTTTGTAGTCAAATCAATGCTGAATTCTGTGCAATTGAAATTTCACAGTTTGACGCTATTCTTATTAATCTATATAGATTTCCAATGGGAGATATACACATTTTTCTTAACATATTGGAACAGTTATTAAAACACTGCTCAACTACATATAATAAAATTATACTCACTGGAGATTTTAATAATAATTTTAGGTGCACGTTTCCCGCTTTATCTGAGTTAGTCTGTCTGACTTCATCCTTTAGCCTTGAAATTACAGTTTCGGATTTTACCAGGGTAACAACACATTCAACGATGTGTATAATATTCTTACAAATCTGGATGATGATAGTTACGAGACTGGTGTTATCGACCCCTGTTTATCTGATCATTTAGGTCAGTTTATGGTAATAAAAAATGTAAAGAGATTTGAAAAAGACATATGGATTAATGCCAAAGGTTTGGACACGTTATAGGAATCTTTAATTAATATAGATTGAAGCTTATTAGGTAACTCAAAGCACAACGATACCTTTTTATCAGAGTTTTTGGTTACCATATATTCATATCTTATTCTTAAACATTCTCCTTTAAAAAAATGTAAACAAGCCACCACTGCAGTGATTTGACGACTCACACAGGACAATGAGAGACACATTATGTTGCGTTAAAACTATTTCTAACTGTACTAGAGACTAAATTGTATAACACTTTAAAAATGAATATAAATCTAAAATTATTGAATCAAAGAAAATTGCATATGATAATTACATTAATAAATTTTATAACAAGGTGTGTGATAGCTGGAAGTTAATAAACTTAGAGACTAACAAATCTGGCTCGTGTTCTCCTGAGCACGATATTTCATCAGATTCCTTTAATACTTCTCATTTGCTGAACATTTTATTAATTTGTTGCCATCCTTGGATACCTCTGTCACAGACCATTTAAGAATTTTTGCCTAAATTCAACCTCCCTTTTCCTGGAGCCGGTTACCTCTTTTGAGGTCAAAGCAACAGTAAGCAATTTAAAAAAATTCAAAGTGCACCGATATATATGGAATAAATAGTTTAACACAATTCAGTTGGTTATTATTAAAGACGGCTTATTTTAAGAAACTGACTGACAATTTGTCAATATCTGATTTTTTACTTAACTTTAAACCGCTATTAAAATTTTTCTATTGATGAAAAAAAAAATTAAAACAAATAATTCATCTTAAATACCTTATCGATTTAATATACAGTGTGTCGTAAAGTATGGAATAAATTCATTATTTCTTAAACCAAAAATATTTAGAAAAAATCCTCGGACATGTCGATTTTTAATTTCAATTGCGCACCTTACCCCTTTATTTTTTTGTTATGACGTCATCACTGTTTCCGTTATGACGTCATCGATGTTTTTTAATAGAAAACCCTGTATGTTTCTCCATTTTCGGATTTCGAATCAACAGCTGATTCAAAAATTTATCACCCAGTTTTTTTTGGTTTCCAAAATTTTTTGATTTTTGTAAAGTTGTGACACTTTGAAATTTAAGTTCTTTATTGTATAAATTTCAAACTGTCATAACTTTACAAAAAATCTAATTTTCGAAACCAAAAAAAAACGGGGTGATAAATTTTACCTCTGATTACGAAAAAAAATAGTTTGCAAAGATTTTACTAATGGTCTAGAAGGAATCTGGGGAGGCTGCGTATTTTTGTAACTTTCTTTTCAAGTTTTTTCCATTTTTTTTTCTGCAAAACTTATTCTATCAGTACTGATCGTCGTGCCTTAAAATATTGCTTGGATTCCATGCTCCAATATTGAGATATTGTATAACCTAAATCCACCAATCGCCACTGTTGTTTATAGTTTCCTGACAAATATTGTTAATTTCTGTTCTACTTCTCTCTTAATTCAACAATGTTTCTGGTTTGATTTTACAAACTAAGTTTTTTAGATAGCCTCCACAGAAAATAATCTAATGGATTGAGGTCCGGTGACCTTGGCGGCCATTCAACGTCTATCAATCCACCCGTTCAGAAATATTTGGTCAAGATACCTTCGAATGCCTGCTGCATAATGAGGAGGAGCACCATCCTGTTGACACCGCAGGTTTTCGTCAATATTTCCAGGATTAATTCTACTAGGGAATAAATTTAATAACGTTAGGATGAGATAGCCCATTAAAAATTGGAAACATGCGGGTCCGTTTACAGTTCCATCGAAAAAATATGGTCCAATGATTTACCTTTTGTGTGTGCTACTCCCACATCCATCGTGGGTTTTCGCTTGCCCAGTATCTACAATTCTGACGATTCACACACCATTTAATTTAAGAGTGCAACTAACTTATTGTATTTCCTAATAATAAAAAAATACGCATCAATATTGCCTGTAATTTTATATGTTAGATATTTTGGATGAATCGTTTGTTTTTTTTTTTTTTTAATATTACTAACAGAAAAATTTTAACAGCGATATATAGATTTAAGTTGCATACTTGGTGAATTTTTCGGCAACAAGAACACCATGATCATGTTAACGTCTGTAATATCATATTTCACTTCAAAAGATTTCAATAAAGAAAAACCAGTAGTAAAGACCGTCTTACTTTTGACATTGTATATCTATAAATATGAAATGAAACAGATACAGTTAGAGCAGCCGAAATTACCTGATTATAATACCTATCTCTCGTTAAATAATACCCATATTTAAAAACACCAACATCATTAACTATATTCATGGCCTGCTGCTTATTATTATTACCTATATTAATATATACCTGGATCCATTCCACACCTTCACACAGCACAATTCGTTTTAACATCATTCTGTCTGCCCATTGGAATCTTATTACTTGGATTAATCTCATGGTGTTGGCTTGTCGCAATTATTATTACTTTTGCCCTACTTTCGTAGTGCTATTTTATTCCCTTAATTTAAACTATTTTATGAGAGTAGAACTTTTAATAATTTTTACTTTTTATTATTTTTATTTATATAATTGAGATATGCACACATAATTAAACGAATCAATTTTTTCAGCAGTTATCTAACATAAACTTGTAAATAACTCTTACCTACACTTTTTTCATCAATGATAACCAACAACGATTATAATGGTAGCATTTTAAATAAAATGTAGATTTAGTAGTTCCAGTTACAAGCAAATATGAAGGCTATATTTTTTTATTAATACAAAATACGAATTTAGTGTTTATATTTAGTGCCATTTTAAAAGAGTTATTTTTCGTAATGTCAGAAACTATTTTAGATGGTACATAGAAGTTTAGATATCGCACTTTTAATAAAATTAAATATAAATTAATGTAGAAAGACATAATAATAAACCATGGAAATTCGTGTGCAGTGGAATAAATACTTGAACATGCATGAGTAGGTCATAGAGGTTTAATTTTTTATTGAATAAAATGTACAGTGATTCATAATAAACAAGTTTACATGTTTTCATTGTTGTGTCATATTGATCTACTGCAACATCATGGTTTAGTTTAACTAAACAATATTTACAATGACTAGAAATTAAAACAAAACTACGACATTTTTTGAGTACTCATATTGGCGTCACAAATAGGAAAAGTTATTACGAAAATTTACTTGTAAAATTCTTGCAAATATGTTTCTTGAAAACATTTCTGTTTTAACTATTTATTATATTTTTATGCTAATTGGCGGTAAATGGAAAAAAAATTAATTAACGGACTAAATATCGCGACCTCCGGTATGAGCCCCAAGTGCTGTACGGAGGCTACTCGATAAGATGTTCATCCTAATAATTGGTATAGTCGGAGGGATAACGTCTGCTTAAAGTGCATGATTCTGGAATCTACAATCATTAACCCTGCGGGATGTCGGGAGTGGCTTAGGTAATCTGCTGGGCGCGATTCCCATGTGAATCATAGCTCATGGGCGAATTGCGTCGATAAACATAAGAAAAAAAATTGTTTGTTTTCATATGTAAAAATACATAAAGAACATGCCGAAGTACCAACGTTGTAATGATTGTAAATAATTTAAAAAATTTGCAGGAAATCTGTTCTGCAATTTCAGGTGTAATTTTGGAGGATAATTTAGTGATTGTCATGTTACCAACATAGAGGCAAAGTAATTAGAACACTATGTCATAGTCGGAGAGCTGGCGTCCAAAATGTGCAAGAGTTTTCTCAAAGCTAATTTTTTGAGATTAGGTTACTTTTTAGTGATGGAAAGTAACTGTAGAGTCAGCACTTCTGGTACCGGGACACCTGGCGCTGGGACGCTCGCAAAGGTGTAATATTAATTAACGTCTCTAAACTGTTTTCTCAAAGCTCAACATTTATAGAGAACGAGCAAATATAATATAAAACAAGAATCCAACAGTCAGACACGTGGCGTCAGCACTACTTCATACCTGTCAAAGAAATGACGTGTGTCAAAGTGATTTCTCAAAACTGAAATTCTCTAAAACATTAATTAAAACTACAAAGTTAATAAAGGAGACAGTCAGACACATTTACGATAGGACCACGTCAGTCAGCAGTCGATAGATGTGAGAACGGTAACTGCGCGCATTAGTACGCCTTTTCTCAATACATATCGTTTATTTTATAACTCAATGGAATGTGGGTTATCAGGGCCGGCCCGATGGGCAGACGATTCAGGCGGTCGCCTGGGGCGCTGAATCTTGGAGGCGCTGACTTGCCGCAAGTCGGTTGTAGTTTCTGAATAATTAAATTTTAATTTTAATCAAAAGCACTCACTCCAAATAAGTCCGCACCTGCCCGCCTATCGGTAAGCGTGCTGTATGATAACAAATAATCAAAGTAATACCGGCCGGCGGAGTACAAAGTGTTGGCGTGGCTATGATGTTTACGTTTTATCGTTTTTATATAGAGCGCCGACTGCCGGTCTGAATTTTCTGTATTTAATTTTATTATTTATTCTCTAACTAAAAACAAAGAATAAACTACTCTTTGCTAAAGAAGCGAATTGTTGAAATCAGTCTATTACATTAATATTATTACTATAACAGTATAGTACGGTACGCGTTTAATTTTCCAGTGCTTCAGTTAGCATATTAATATATGTATAATAGTTATAACATATCGTGTCATCATTTGTTGCAGCTTGCGAGCTTGTACTAGCTTTCTTCCGACTTTGTATATTAGTTATTAAAAACTAAATTTGCGTTGTGTATTGTGTTTGTTGACGTTATAATATTGACATAATTCAAAAAATAATAATGTCTTCGAAATGGTCTGGGGCGCAAAATCGTAAAAGAAAAAATGGTAGCTCTGAAAGAAGCTGAAAAAAAGTTCGGCATTTATGTCAAAGTTTGTAAAAATTTCGACGTCTTCGTCTTTGAATGAACCACAAATAAATATTAGTGAAAGCGAAAGTGAAGTCAGTGAAGTGTTTGAAGAATTTAAGGGCGGTGAAGAATGTGTAATGGTGCAGGTGCTTAAAGACGACAATGAGAACGTTGGTTGTGCTAAATATCCTGAAATTGAAGCTGAAATGGAAACTGAAACTACGAAAAATAATGATAAAATAACCAAAGGAAATGAAAATGATAATACACCGATGTTATGACTATTCAGATATAGGAAATTGGCCAAGATTTTTAACTGTTTCAGCTCGAGATGAAATAGTTATACATGGCCTAGAAAAACATGAAGGTCCTAATTCACGATTTCCCAGGGATGCTAATCCAAATAATTCAAAAAACAAAGGTAGGCACTTTTCTCTTTTTCATTGTCATCGTATTTTATCTAATAGAGAAATGAGTTACAGAAGTTGGCTTCAATATTTAAATTCCAAAAACTGTGTTTATTGTTTTTGCTGCCGACTTTTTGATAATAAGCCAGTATCAAAACTTGCAATGGGAGAAGGTTTAAGTAACTGGCAAAATATTGCTGATTATTTATCAGATTCGGAATCAACGCCGAAGAATATGGTGCAATCGCGTTTTATTCTGATGAAGATAGTGGCGAAGAACATGACGACGGCAATGATTCTGATGATTAGATGTTTTTTTTTTTCAATGAATCAATGATTCTTTTTTTTCTGTTATAAAATAATTAAAATTATTTTTTCTTGTATAAAATAACTGACATCTATATAATAACTGATATATAACAATTACAATTATTAAGAAACAATTAAAATTATTTTTTTATATAAAATAAATGATATGTATTGAGAAAAGGCGTACTAATGCGCGCAGTTACTGTTCTCACATCTATCGACTGCTGACTGACGTGGTCCTATCATAAATGAGTCTGACTGTCTCCTTTATTAACTTTATAGTTTTAATTAATGTTTTGGAGAATTTCAGCTTTGAGAAATCACTTTGACACACGTCATTTTTTTGACAGGTATGAAGTAGCGCTGACGCCACGTGTCTGACTGTTGGATTCTTGTTTTATATTATATTTGCTCGTTTTCTATAAATTTTGAGCTTTGAGAAAACAGTTTAGAGACGTTAATTAATATTACACCTTTGCGAGCGTCCCAGCGCCAGGTGTCCCGGTACCGGAAATGCTGACTCTACAGTTATTTTCCATCACTAAAAAGTAACCTAATCACAAAAAATTAGCTTTGAGAAAACTCTTGCATATTTTGGACGCCAGCTCTTGGACTATCACCTATGGTAACCTCATTTTTAGTTAGTTTGACATAAGATGTTAGGATGAATATAAAATACAAGTATTACAATAATTACAAATTAGGTTACATTATTACAAATTATGTTAATATTACGTTAATGTGCCTATTTTGATATAGCACAATTTATTTTTGCAGTGTTGGTGATTCTTGCACTAAATGTTGCAATTTAAAGAGAATTGCTAGCTGTAAAACACACCAAAAGATATCGCAGACGCCCCCTTGCTACTGCAATGTTTTGATTGTATTGTCGACTGTAAAACGGTCTTTGTGAGAGGGTATTATAAAAAATGTTAATTGAATTAGGGTTATATATTTCATAACAATATTTAATAGTTTTGATCTTTTCATTAAAGTGAAAGTAATATAAAAATTTGTCTAAATCGTTGAAAACGCATTAAACTATAAAAATATGCATAAACATTAAACACCATGGCAACTTTAGCAAAATTACAATTTATTTCGTTTCACCATAATATAATGCATGCTTTTTAATTTTTAAGAATCCATGGAATGACGAATTAATATGGATAGAAATCTTGTGCAGTATGATTATAAAATCCTAATTTTCAAAAATTAATGTTTAATGTTTAATGTGTATAATTAATTAAACATTCCCAATTTATTATCTTAGAAAATATCATTTATTCTTAGTATAAGAGATGTATTTCACAAGAATCCTACGGCAAGGTCAGTAAAAGAAAAGCAATATTTATTTGTTTTTCCGTTGGTCAATAATTTCTAGAAGCATTCATTTTATTCCAACCTTAACCTAATTCTACCTCGTAATGGAACAAATATAGTATCATATAAAGCAAATGGAAAGCACTATTGGACTATTAAAAACTGACATCAACGCCCAATGTCGTTAAGCTATTATTAGGTAATAATTTGACTTAACTGTTTCGATTTATGCAAACAAAAATATAATATTAAATCTTTTTTTAAATCTGATATTGTATTATTCGCTTTTATGTCATAAACAGTACACAGCACACTTCACTCGTTTCTCATAGAATAGATGCAAAATTTATAAAATGAATGTTTCCTCATAATGAGCCAATTTTAGCAGTCGGACATAAAGTTTTATATGCGACTTTTCCATAATAATGCTTCATTGAATTCTTCCTCTCACTAGTTCACTCAGATATAAACTGGACTTGCTCAATAAAGCCTTATATTATGGACTTGTTACATAAACTGCTATTATAATAAATAATGTTAAACAAAACTGAACTCAAAATATTGTTTTTATTTTGTTCTCCAATAAAAATTAGAAATGAAGCGGAAATTAAAAAAATAAGAAATGTTACCTACACTGAAATATTGTATACATACCAAAAGTACGTTAAAATTAACCTAGTAAAAAATATAGTTGTAAACATTATAAAATTAGTAGTTATTATGGGTGATTACATAATATTCTTGCACAACTGTTTTCAAGGTAGTTATTTTCACATTCTTTATAGTTTTCGTGGCAGAATATAACTTTCTTCTGTACTTCCATTCAACTTTCGTAATTATTTTTAATCTTCCCAAGTGAAACACTGAAATAATTTATTTAATAACAAAGTTATGAAGTACTTATTTATATAAAAAAACTTACCCATAATTATGAATAGTTTGAATAAACTTAACTCTCTTCCTTTTAGTGATACTGTCGTCAGCATCGTCACCAATTAATTTTGCTAAAATTAAATACATAAATTAACAATACATATACCTCATTATATTTATGCAATATTTTACACAAAAAGCCTTTTTAACTTCAATCTCATTCCTGATCCAACAGTGTCATCATGAAGATGTCTGTGTAGAACTAAAAGAAGATGATTGTGTCGTCAGTGAAACGTCGTTAGTAACAGCTGATACTTGTTATAGACTATTTTTCTTTTGTTCACTTGTAGATGCAATATAAATACTTTGGCAAATCGAATTTCTGTCGCAGTTTCCTTTGTGAGTTACAAATTTTGCACTGCATCAGCTTTCTTGAAAACTTTATATCCAAGTTTTATAAAATCACCTACTTTGAAATGTTTGGAGCAAATAAATTTATTCTCTGACCACTGCCTGTGGTCGTCTTTCCCAAGAACTTCCAATCATTTCTCCAATATCTCTCCTTTAGGAAATCTAAAACACGTAATTTGTAGAATTGAAAAAAATAGTAGATCAAAACTAACTTACATATGAAAAGTGATCCCTTCAGGTTTAAAACGTTTTACATTAGAACATTCCTCCAATGCACAAGACATATTGTTTTCAATTGCTTTTTACGAAAGTACCAAATACAATTTGCAGTTAATAAAAAAATATATATTATTTTCACTACACAAAGTATTAAAATATCCTATCGTAGTCATAGAAAGTCGCAAAAAATTCATATAATGAAAGCAGTCGCACTATAACTACAGAAAACTAAACAATAACCATTAAATGATTGAATGACATTTCGAGCTCAAAATGACGTCGCCCATGGTGTCGCCAGATTTTTGTTGCGCAAACATCCAATCTCCTTAAGTGTATAGTGTAAAGACTTAGGGACGGACTGGCCCGGTCGGCAGATCGGCAATTACCGACGGGGCCAAACACTGGGGGGTCAAACTACAAACTGAAACAATATATTTTTCCTTTTCCTTTGTAGGAAATTATTTTCCATAACAAAGTCAAAAATATTTATCTGGCCCCCGGGCGCCAGCTAGTACAAGTGGTTTATTCTTTACTAGTGTAACCAGCGATTCGTAAGAAGCTGAAAGATGTAAAATCGGCACAAGTAGTGCATCCATCGCATATTAGCGAGGTTACTAGTCGCACGGTTCTCGGTTCTGTAAGTAAATTAGACCCCCCCCTTCCCGGGTGTTTTTTCCCTTTTGGGCTTTTTTTTCCCTCTCCCATTTCCCTTGGGGGCCCTCCCCCCGGGGGGGGGTTTTTTCGGGGGGTCCTCCCCCCCCCCCCCCCCCCCCCGGGGGGGGGGGGGGGGGGGGTTTTGGGGGGGGGTTTTTTTTTTTCCGGGGGGGGGGGGGGGGGTTTTTTCCCCCCCCCCCCCAAATTTTTTTTTTTTTCTCCCCTTTTTTTTCCCCCCCCCCCCCCAAAAAACCCCACACCCCCCTACAGTGAAACCACAAACACATATCGAGTGCGAAACCGGCGAAACGATATAAGCTCTGTCACACTACACACACTTTAAAATCGCACTGCGGCTCTGATAACTTGAGCATTCTGTCGCGTTGTAAAAACCGTTCTCCGCGATCGGCAATTTCCGCGCTTGGTTCGTTTTTTCGTATATTTCCTTATGCAAGGAATGTTTCATATGAGCTGAACCTGCCCCATACTCTGTGGATAGAGTTATAAGTTGACGGTCAGTAATTATGCGACTTTATTCTACACATAGACGTAGCAAACGAGTAATAACTATGTTAAAAAGATATTAAATATAAAAAAAAAACTGAAAAAAAATATATCATGCATTTAATTACTGTTACATTTTCCTAATATAAACTTAGTAGGCTCGAGCTCCTAAGCCACTATGGAGCAGCCGCCACTGTTTAAGCGTACAAAAACGTTGATCCAGCTATGTTGTGGTTTTATTAAAGTTTTGGTTAAAGTTTACAGTTTTAAGTAAAGTTTCTTAACGTTTAGTAATCCGTGCTACTTGGGAAAACTCGATCCTGCCAAATTTTAAATAAAGTACCGAGTGTATTATTTATATATTTTGAATATTCTTACGATTTTCAATGATTTCTTAAGTTGATATAGTTTCATTTGAGGAATTATTGCAAATTACAAGAATTTTCAAAATATGTAATATACGAGGCATTGTATTTAAAATTTAACTGCTCCTGTTTAACCGAAAGTAACTTTGATATTACCGCGTCATAGCACTTTCCTATCCATGCAGAAAGTTCAAAATAATCGATGTTCTAAAATTATTAGTAAAATAATTACAGGGGCTTATCAAAATGTACATGTACTGAAAAAATAGGAAATCACATAGCTCTAAAACGGTTGGTTTTTACAAAATTTTCTATGTAATCAAAATTAATCATAATTTAGCCCTTAATAATATGAATTATGTTTCAAGATTCCAGCCATCGAAAGATAATTTAGTATCGTAGCGCCATCTCTGTGCACTGCGACAGAAAAATTCTGACTAGAGTTATTAAATCTTTTGTTGCTATCAATTATACTGCATTTGCAAATATCTTTATTATTTCTCGAGATGATGGCCTGGGGACTTTTAACTGAAACACCCTGTATATACAAATTATATAATAATTATGAAATGAAAGCATTCCATAATTTGTTCTGATTGTTTATTAAAGTAACAGTTTATGTTTACTTTTCTAATACAATTTATTATCAGTAACTTAACTCCAGTATTTGTTTCCTATTTGTGTGTGTGTGTGTGTGTGTGTACCTCTCTGTGCCTGGAGCATTATTGATACAGTAATAGATATTTAGGTTAACTAATCCGGAAAGTTTACTAGCTGAGTAGGCGGATTCCAGGACGTGCCGCAGGCGAGTCAGGAAGCCTACGAGTCCAGTAGAGTTACTTTGCAGTTGTGTTACATTATTATTTCTGCGGCCATGGATTTTATACTTAAGGGACTAAATTACAAATTATGTAAATAAGAAAATTTACATTAATATTGTTAACAGCTGTCACTTTATCGAACCGAGTGCGGTATAATGTCACGTTATCGAAAACGTCAAACGAATATGTTGTAAACTGTTAACAGCTGTTTATCGTCTTTCCTGAAAATTAATTGTTTTTTGACAATTTTTAGGCCAGAAAATGCCACTTTACCTGCACAGTAATATTTTGCCATACTCAGCCCGGTAAAGTGACAGTTACTAACAGTTTACAATCAATATTTAAGTTTGAGGATTTTCTATTTACTCAAATTATTCCCTTAAGAGTGTTATTTCTGAAAGGAGAGCATTTAAATGATGGTTTTTCTAGAATTAATGAGATAAAATTCAGCGATGGGCATAAAAGCTTGTGTTTTTTTTAAGTCAAATAAAAACATATTTTACAAGGTCCTTTTATTTAAAATATCTGTTTTCTTATTATATGCAGTAAAAAAATGAAATAAAAACAAACTTTTAGATTATCAATAAAATTACAAATAAATAAGAACTTACACGAAAAAATAAAAAAATAACCTCCCAGAAAAAAATTGGGATCTAATTTCATACTTATTTTACTTCTTATTTCAATTTCACATGATATCATTAATCACGTTTTGGAATTTTAATGTTAATTTATCAAATATTCTCGCTGGCGACCGTGCCGAACTGCCATCTGAATATGTTGAAACTTATTATTCATGTTTACGCTTTGTTATAGCTCCCAGCAAAATATTATACCGGGTGCCTACGATATTACTAGCCAGCCTATAACTTCCTTGTAAAAAAAGATATCGATTTTAAATTTTGGGATGTTGTATGGTGCACAGTTTGATTGCTTCAAGATCTGATTTTCATTTCCGGTTTAACTGGAAACAGTATAAAATTTGTTATTTTTAATGGAACACCCTATATATTATTCGAAATTTAGATTGCCCAGGAAATTGTAGGTACAAAACATGTAGCATACCCTATATCTATATTTGACAGTTTTCGAGAAAATGGCGGTTGAAAATGTTATATCAATCATAAATTATTTCATTTTCACATAAAACAAATGAATGTAGGAACAAATCTGTTACGGTTATTTAAGTTTTTTTGGTGAGTAAAATTTGATAAAGTCATAAAAATGTCATTTCCGGCTGAACCGGAAGTACTACGAAAAGTGATTTTTCAGGCTCAAATTACTTTCATATTTTTAATGGAACACCCTGTATTGAACCTTAAATTTATATTCTACTAACCTTTCTGGATATTTTTTGTTTCTAGTGTCCCCTGTCTAAACCTAATAGTTTATGAGATGTCGGCGACTGAATGTTCACCTGCACTGTCACAAAGGATACACAATAAAAAATGATGTTTAAACAGAACTTTGATTCAAGAGGGCTGTGTAAAACAAAAGACCTATTTACCGATTTTCATTTAGATTTTGACAGTACTGCTGCATTATTTGAAAGTTTCTCTCGACAGTTGTCATTTAATTTTTGCTTTTTATTCTTGATTTACCTTTTTAGTAAGTGTTTAAGTGTTATCTGGTTGTTAAAAATGGCTGTGTTTAGGCGCGACCATCAAATTGATATGTTATTAGTATATAGAGAGGTAAGAAAAAACCGAAGGGAAGCCAGAGCATTGTATGGTCGACGTTATCCAGAACGCGACCAACCTTGTGGACAATATTTTCCATGGTTGGAAGAACATTTAAAAAGGGAAAATGATAATGAACATGAGAATACATTTATTGTAAATGAGAAGGCAGAGATAAACACACTGGCCTTTGTTGAGATTGATCCAACAAGTTCTACAAGGCAAATTGCCAGTGGTATCTCCCGAAAGTGTTAGAAAGATTCTACATAAACATAAGTACAAATCTTTTAAGTACCAAATCCATCAGCATCTTTACGAGGGAAATTATCAACGAAGATTGAATTTTTGCAATTGGTATCTAGAAACTGAGCGTCATCAGCTAAATATAAAATCATGCATTTTATTTTCGGACGAATCTCGATTTATCAACATGGGAATGTTTAACAGGAACAATACGAGATATTGGGCAACTGAAAATAACCATCTATTTAGAGGAGGGGCTTTCCAAGAAAGATTCGGCATCAACGTTTGGCTGGGCGTTATAGGAACACGCAATGTAGGACCAATATTTTTTTATGGACATTTAAACGGGGCCCGGTATCTACATTTTCTATAGAACGAAATTCAAAATTTTATTGAAGTTTTACCTGTGCAGCATGAACATTACTTCTATCAGCAAGATGGTGCACCGCCCCATAACACCCGAGTAGTCACCGACTATTTAAGTGAAACTTTTAATAATCGCTGGATAGGTACCAATGGTCCTATACGGTGGCCGGCGAGATTCCCATACCTTACACCTTTGGATTTTCTTTACTGGGCCCATATCAAGGAAAAGGTGTATAAGACACAACCACATAACATAGGAGACCTTAGAAATAGAATTACGCAAGTGATAAACTCTATTACTCCAATTCAGATGGAAAACGTTCTTCGGGAATTTAAAGAAAGGATTAATTCTTGCCGAGAAGTCAACGGTGTACATTTTGAACATTTAAATTATGGTTAAAATAAATTATACCTACCTATTACTTTTAGTATTTCACTTTTGATACTTATTTTATTTTTCTGCTTTGAGCAGATTTGTGACATATTAGTGCAGGTGAACATTCAGTCGCCGATATCTCATAAACTATTAGGTTTAGACAGGGGACACCAGAAACAAAAAATATCTAGAAAGGCTAGTAGAATGTAAATTTAAGGTTCAATACAGGGTATTCCATTAAAAATATCGAAGTAATTTGAGTCTGAAAATCACTTTTCGTAGTACTTCCGGTTCAGCCGGAAATGAAATTGTTATGACTACCAAATTATACTCACCAAAAAACTTAAATAACCGTAACGGATTTGTTCCTACATTCATTTGTTTTATGTGAAAATGACATAATTTATGATTGATATAACATTTTCAACCGCCATTTTCTCGAAAACTGTCAAAGATAGATATTGGGTATGCTATATGTTTTAAACCTACAATTTCCTGGGCAATCCAAATTTCGAATAATATAAAGTGTTCCATTAAAAATAACAAATTATATACTGTTTCCGGTTAAACCGGAAACGAAAATCAGATCTTGAGGTAATCAAACTGTGCACCGTATTCATCCATACAACGTCCCAAAATTTGAAATCGATATCTTTTTTACAAGGAAGTTATAGGCTGGCTAATAATATCGTAGGCACCCGGTATATTTTAAAGTAGAGGAATTATTATGTAGAAATTGGAAATAATTTAAGATATCAATTGGCCAGAATTTCTTAGTGTTTTAATATTACATTTGTTTATTCATATTTTAATGAAGTGTAAAAAAAAGATCAATTTAAATTTATTAAAAGTGTAACAAGATATGTATGGACAAAACAGATTAAGGTTATACAGACAATAATTTGATAAAATTCGATCAGCTAATATAAAAATAGGAACAATTTTGTGGAAGATTTTTCATATAAATTTTAAATTGGTGATATTAAATAAACATTTCAACATCCTTGTTCCCTTCTTGGATCTGCCATTTTTTGTCTTGTTATCCTATTTATATTATTTATCTTATTTATCATATTCATATTATACAGGGTGGGGCAATAGTGCGTCGGACCTCGATATCTCGAGTTCTACGATAGCTAGAAATTTTTAAAAAATTGCAAGTAAACTAGATAAAAAAGTCTATAACTGGAATTTATTTTCGAACATACAGAGCGAGCCAAGACGAAATTACAGGACCAAGTGCCTTTTTTTTAAATGGAATGCCATGTATATCAGTACATTTTTTGAAGCCTCTTTCTAGGCTCTATTCATTCCTATATTATTATTGGCTATCTCCCAACCACTTTGATGTTATGAATTTTTTTATTGAAATAATGGCATCTGCAGATGAATATTAAAAAAATCACCAGTCACAATTATGGGTTTTAAGAAAAACTTATGTGAATACCAGTTACGAGACATCTGATTAATATTTTTGAATCATTTTCATTTCCTAAAAATGTACAGGTTGGCCAAAAATTAGTATTCAATTAAAAACTTTTTAAATTGAATTCTCTCAATTTTTTCAAATGGAACACCCTGTATAATTTTCAACGATGTGATGTAAAAATGAAAAACGAACATTTTTTGTAAGTACTTCCCTATAGCTAATTGCAACCATTTTCGTTTTATTGAGCAATAATTACAACATTCAAAAATAAACTTAAAATAGAGGTTTCTTCAAATAACTCAGTAGAAAAAATTATAATAAATGTTCCACATGTTGGCCATTTTGATTGACTCACATCTCTATGCGCTTTTGAAATGAGGTTCGCAATGTTCCAAAATGATTCAGAAACATTAATTAGATGTCTCGTAACTGGTATTCACATAAGTTTTTCTTAAATCCCGTAATTGTGACTTTGCTGATTTAGTCAATATGCATCTGTAGATGGCATTATTTCAACAAAAAAATTAATTACATCAAAGAGGTTGGGCGATAGCCAATAATAATATAGGAATGAATAGAGCCTAGAACGAGGCTTCAAAAAATGTACTGATATACATAGCATTCCAATTATAAAAAAGGCACTTGGTCCTGTAATTTCGTCTTGGCTCGCCCTGTATGTTCGAAAATAATTTCCAGTTATAGACTTTTTTATCTAGTTTACTTGCAATTTTTTAAAAAATTTCTAGCTATCGTAGAACTCGAGATATCGAGGTCCAACGCACTATTGCCCCACTCTATATATTTTGTTTATATCATTTATATTATTTATTTTATTCATCCTATTTATCTTATTGATCTTATTAATAATAGTAATGATAATAATGATTATTTAAATAATTTGTCACATTATTATTAGTAAATAGTGACAAATTAACAATGATAGACTTAAATATTAAAACATATCCATATATAAACACATACATACATATAGGTATTAAATAATGATATATTACGTATAAGTAATGATTGAACTTAGGATAATTTATAGAGAATTAAATAGAATTTAATTTATTAGTAAGTTTTCACTGACTATTATAGCTTAAGCAATCCTGTAATGGAAATATTATAATAAGGAAAATAAGCGAAAAAATAGATTTGAGTATTGGTAGGAATTTAGAACATAATATAAATATACTTGTAAATGACTGTTGAATTGTTTTTCATAACAATTAGTTGGTGAAATTGTTCCGCTGTTGACTATTTATCCAGGCTTTGGACTTCTTTTTAAATAAAGCATATGAGGTCAGATTTGTTACATACTCTGGTAATAAATTGTACACTTTTGGCCCTATATATTTGTAACATATTTGACGTATTGTTTTGGATGTTTTTGGGACATGTGTTAATTTTTCTTTGCCCTTGGTTCCATACTTATATTCACTTATTAATTTAAATTTTATCACTATCCTTGTATAGTTGTGTTAATATTTTGTCACAGTAAAGTTGTCTGGGATCAAATGGATCAAATGGAAAGTCGTAGCTCTTGCCCTATATTATTTTTTATATCCACTTTTACATGGTTTCTAAATTTTTTAAGAAACAGTTTGTTACTCCCCCATCCTACTATACTATAAGTGATACATGTTTCAGCTAATGCGTGGTACCGAATTTTTAGGTGTCTTCAAAAATTTGCTTAAAATATTTGAATTTTGGGAGTAAATTTCTTAAATTTTTTACTATGTTATGAACATGTATATCCCATTTTAGATGACTATCAACGGTAATGCACAAATACTTTACAACTTGAACAGATGTTACTGACATTTCATAATCTTGTTTTATATATTGATTATATTAAATTTTGGGAGACCACTGATATAACTTGAAAAATGTAAGTAATGAGTCTTATCAAAATTTATTATTAGTATACTTTACTGTTAAAGAAATTTACTACCCTTTTAAAATCCCTCTCAACATTAAATTTTAATGATACCTGTGTACTATCCTTAAAGAAAATAGCCGTGTCATCAGCATAGCTTATTATTTTAGCGTCAATTGGTATATTGAATAGGTCATTGACATACACACAAAATAAAATTGGTCCTAGTACTGTACCCTGTGGAACCCCGTAACATACGTTGGTTATATTACTATTACAGTGCTACCTTTGCACGGTCAAAATACTGCGGCCATTTAAATTTTTTTGAGTGGGCAGGTTAGACTAAATTATTTTCATAAAGACATGTTTTTAATAAACAGGTGAAAAATATATTTGCCGCATTTTTTCAGTGGCGAATAATACCCGTAATAATTTACTTAGTTTCTCAATGGCCTTAATTTTATACAATAATGATTTGAGACATGGTTTGGTAAACTTTTTGCTTTCAAAAGTGCCGCATTCTCGGAGGAAATATTGGGAACTAAGGCGGAGTGAAAACGCCGTTGTAGTTACTCCGAGGGAACAACCGTACTACGATAAGTACCACATAGTGGGATTTCTATGAACATTTAATATCGTTTGGCTATCATCAAATCTTTATTTACTCGTGAAGAGCCGGTTGTCTAATACAGATTAACAAATATATAAATTTTAATCCACATTAATATTTTCTAGATTCGAAATTAATAAAATACGTAAGATATTTTATAAACTACGAAAAAAGGAGTTTCTGATAAAGTAGCTTACTATTGCTTGTGTACTCGGTGATCTTTAAAACGTATCAACTCTTATTCACTTTTCGTATCAAAAAGTAAAACATGGATTAGCGAACAACCTAGAAATAAGTTACATCAATTATTAATTAATTGATCAAAAAAATACATTTGCTAGTCTTTTACTTACTTTCCAATATTACAAACGTCAGTGTGCAACACGTACATGAGATTTAAACAATTCTATTATTATCATCTAAATTATATTTAAATTTATTTTAATAAATCCCTTACTATTAAGAAGATGTAATTCATAAGCCCTTCCACATTTTCATGTAACTGTTTCTTTTTCATTTTTTTAATTCATATTAATAATTTAATTTTTTTTTTGGTACACACAATAACAATTAATAATACATGTTTTTTTTTCCTTTTTTTTGTATGTACAGTGTGGGCAAATTTCGATGTTTGTATAGGGTAATTCGGTAACTGTAAGAGATACAAAAAATGGAAGACACTTTCTCGATCCCTTTTTTCTTTAAACAAATTCACTGGTAAAAACAAAACTTTGCTATGTCTTTTGTTTTCTAGTTATAAACAGAAGTTCGATTTTTCGACTTTTAGACACGTCAATATCTCGGTTGTTTGTACAGCTATGAAAAAACAACTTTTACATTCTTCAGGCATTTTTTTCTGTGTAATACAGCGGCGTCGAGAAATTTGTTAAAAAAGGAGCAATTTCGAGTTACGGCATAAAGTTGTATTTTTTTAAACGGGAATCATAGTTGGCTATGCCTTAGTTAAAAAGGATTTTTTTTTCTCTTTCAAATTATATATCACATGTGGGATCGTTTTTGATGTGCAAGTATTTAATAGTAAAAATAATCTTTTAGTAAATTACTTTTTCCGTTTTTTTTGTATTTATTCCAAGTAGGCGTGTTTCATCTATGACAGTGTTTATCAGTTTGTCAGTAAATTGCATATTAATAATTTCATTTCCGTCATAATTACATCCCATTTAATCGTAAAGGTGAAGATGTCTTACGAAAATTTCGAGAAATATGATATGCCAGGATGCTTTATTCAAAGTAAAAACAATTGTGATATTGCATCCGAAATATATTTCAACAGCTATCCAGAAAAAAGACAACCTAATAAAGCTATTTTTATGAGGTTAAAAGAAAATCTTATTAATTGTGGGTCTTTCAACAAGGCAAGACCAAGAAATTACAACATTAAAGATGTTGAGCAAACTACTAAAACTGTAATTGGAATGGCGGTTGCAAATTCTTCAATTTCAAGTCATTAAATTGAAGCTGATTCTGGGATTTCAAGACGTCGAGCTTTCGGTATTTTGAGGATACACAAATTCAGGCCTTATACAATAAGGAAACAACATCACCTGCAACCAACTGATCTTCAGCGACGATTGTAGCTTTGCATATGGTATCGTCAAAAAGTCAACAAGATCCATTTTTCTCTAGAAATGTAGTTTGGACTGACGAAGCCTACATTAGCAGTGCAGGAATTTTCAACAGGCATAACAAGCACTATTGGTCTGATATGAACCCTCACCGTACCGTTGGTGTGCGATCTCAGGGACGCTCTGGTTTTAGTGTTCGATGTGCTCTACGTGGCAATCGTGTTTTAACATATCACATATATTAAAAAAATCTTAAACCAGAAAATTATTGAGGAATTTATGGACAATCTCTCCTTTATTGAGGCAAGAAATCAGTTCTTCCAACAAAATGGTTCACCACCTCATAATATCATGACCGTTTCAGAATTATTAAATACCAATTTTGAAAATAATTGGATGGGAAGTAACAGACCAGTGAAGTGGCCACCACGATCACCTGACTTAACGCCACTGGACTTTTTCTTTTGGGGCCACATTAAACACAAATTATACAAAAAAACCAATACTGACAAAATTTTATAGACTGTGTGAATTGAATTTCAAATCTTCATATCTATAATGCAGTTCAGAGTGTTATGAAGAGGTGTAATTTATGTATCGAACATAACGGACATCAGTTTGAACATTTAATTTAAATTTTTATTTTGTAATTGTAATGTATTATAAAATTAGATATAAATATCTGATTTTTTGGTCTTGGCTTGATGAAGGACCCACAATTAATGAGATTTTCTTTTAACATCTTAAAAATAACTTTATTAGGTTGTTTTCTTTCTGGATAGGGATTGAAATATATTTCGGATGCAATATCACAATTATTGTTACTACTTTGATTAAAACATTCTAGCACATCATATTTCTCGTAATTTTCGTAAAACATCTTCACTTTTACTATTAAATAGGGTGTAATTATGACGAAAACAAAATTATCAATACGCAATTTACTGACAAACGGATAAACACTGTCTAGATGACAGACGCCTACTTGGAATAAATATAAAAAAAACGCGAAAATTAATCTATTAAAAGATTATTTTCGCTATTAAATACTTACACATCAAATGCGATCCCACATATGATATATAGTTTGAAAGAGAAAAAAATTTCCTTTTTAACCAAGCTATAGCCAACTACGATTCCCATTTAAAAAAAATACAACTTTACGCCATAACTCGAAATTGCACTGCGCAATCGACGATATCCATTTTCATCTTACTAATTTCGATCAGAAAAATATTGTTATTACAAAATCAGTTTCTAAAATAGAAATCGAGGGACCTCTTTTGAACTCAAAAAATTTTAATTTCACAGATCAATTTCTTCCTCTTATCTGCCAACTTTTCAAATTATTTTTACTCCCTTGTCACCTTTTCTTTTTTATGTTTTGAAGTGCGTGTCATAAAGAATAATTAAGACATAAGCCCTTCACGCAAAAAGTTTTCTATTTTGGACGCCAAAAAAATTGTCGAACTAATAGTTCCGATAACATAAACATCGTGTATTTAAATTTGCGTGAGATTAAATGAGAGTTCCGTAGTGCAGTTTAACGGAACCCAAGAATTTGCCACACTTTATTTCCTATTACAAGGGAGAAGCTCCACCTCCTAGTTGTTCTGCTTCACTTCTTCTCAGCGAACACTGATGGTCTCGACTTAGGAATTAGCCCTCTAAACTATAAAATCCAAAGCCGTAGAAAGAAAAATGTACTTATCACGTCCGCAAAGTGTCTTTACTGTACTCAGAAACTTCTCGTCTAGTAAAATGATACTTTCCGGACTAGTTATGTATCTAATAAACAAAATTACTGTTACGTATGCCACTGGTTTCCAATAAAGTTTCACGTTTTTTTTTTTTGAAAAAAACAACAATATCACCATAAAGACAAATAATAAATTCAGGTTGGTGAAGTTTTTCCTCTCGCATAATTTTTAGAAGTAGCATAAATAGTAAAAATTCCGTAATTCCCATAAACTTTACACCCACCTTCTTAACTGCTATTTTTTTAACAAGTACCACACTTGAATATACTCAAATCCAATTACAATATTTTATCGGCTTATTTCTGCAAAGAGATTATATTTCATTAATGAATATAACAATGGAAATAATAATTCGTATGATCATAATGCTATAAATACTTTTGCTGCTGCTTTGTATGCGAAATGTTTTCTAGAATGCCAACTGCCAACTCTCGATGTGCCGGTAATAAGATGAGTGGCAGAAAGACCTGAGACAGGATTATGAAAAATAAAATTAGGATATCTAGATTAGACTGGCAGTCGATAAATAGTCGCGCGTATGTCTTACAAACAAATAATTCACAATAATTTATGGCGTTTACGCCGCCCCGGACAAAAAACAAATTGCCGCCTCTTCTGAAGTTATTTTTTCTTAATAAAAGATGATTTTAATTTGCAGTAAAAACGTATATTTAAAAATAAACAAGTATTAAAACTTAACATTTGGTACAAAACAGTATAAATTACAATAAAAGAGAGTTGTGGTATCTATAGATACCTAGTTGTTATATTTTAAAAATGTTTACTTTTTTACTATTTTTAAACATACAGGGTGCAATTTTACTGCTAATACGATTTAGATTTTTTCTCACATACCTAAAACCTAAATAGAAAATAAAAGGTAGATACTTAGAACCACAGTAATACATTGTTTGAGTTATAATCAGAAGATTTTTTTCTCACTTTTAATTCTGCAATTCTCTTTAAAGTTTATTTGATCAGCAATTTCATGTTCAACTTGCGACGCACTTTTCTTAATTACTCAATTTAGCCTGAAAACGGGTTGCGTTGATTGCGCGGCAAAACAAATATTACCCGACACTCAGCCGAAGAGTAGGGTGGGTAAAACAATAATTTTAAGGGCGCCACTAGTTTATTTCCGCCACTTTAAACTAGAAAAGCACCTGTTGTTAAAGGAACCCGCTTCAAACAAAAAAATAAATTGCTAATCTTACCAACACAAATTTGCTATACTCAAAAAAATATATACATATATATATATATAATACACCCACATATATTTCTAAATTGCTAGGTTTCTAGATCCCTAGTTTATAGATTTATAGGACCTCAACAGAAGTAGACATGCTTAAAACAAATGAGCAACAAAAAAAAAAGAAAAATGAATTTATTAAATTACTAAAGAATGATATAACCAAAAGAAATTGGCAAAGACAATAAATAGGTTGTAACTGCACAATGATTATTGCTTATATGCTCTTTTTATCTTATTTTCAAATACTGATATTTAAATAATATGTCGTGAATTATCGCAAATGGCAAATATATTAGTGTGAGCAGTGTATAATAAATTGGACACAAGCTATCCCTTTTAGTTGTGGTTACCGTACGTGTACACGTAGAGTTTACAGCATTATTACAACAGATATTTTATTATGAATATTTACCATACATTTAATATACACTCGAAAGTGCCTATACATAAAAAAAAAGAACAAATGTCAATCCTTTGCAAAAAGTTGATAATAAAAACAAGAGATTGATTTACTTGAGCGCAAAAACAAACTTGTATCACTACCTTAGTGGTTAAATAAAATTAATTTACCATCTGACTTATATTTTTATAATTTAATTATAGTATGTGGGTAGTATATGATTATATGAATATAAGTGAGTCATATAATACAATAAATTGATAAAAAAGTAACACTAACTAGATAAAAAAAATAATAATAATATTTAAGCATGCATAATATCTTAACTGAGGTTTATGTCATATCGTTGCTTTCACCAGAGGATACCAGATTTCCACTGCAAGACACCAAATGTCTACCTCTCTCTCTCTAGGTCCGAATCTTAAGAATTTAAGGCAAAATAAAAGATAACTGGAATTCCAAGATGTTACACCAGGAAATTGTAAACGGTAGTAAATTTAAAAAAAAACGTTGAAACTAGTAGATCAAACCACTAATTGAAAACTAGTACTTAAAAACAACTAGTACTTAAAAACAACTAGTACTTAAAAACAACTAGTACTTAAAAACAACTAGTACTTAAAAACAACTAGTACTTAAAACCCTAAAATAAAATAGCTTATTACATAACGTTCTGAAAACAAACAAAACAAAAGGTTTACCTCCTTGGAGGGTTTCTTCTCACACGGGAAATGAACTCTATCTCAACAAAGGGCCTATGCTGTTAGGACACAATCTAAAAAAGATATGAACGCACATATTATAAGTTTCTTAAAAATGCAGATTTTTTTTTTGTACTTACAAAATGGGGGAATACAGCCTAGCAAATCTAATCCTTCAATGAAGAAATAATTTCCGATAAACTCAACCAAAATGCTCTATAGCAACTTCCCACACAAAACGGAAACTATATTTTATAGTTTAACAAGTAGATCCCAAAATAATATGGCACAATAATTAATAATCGCAACACTTGATAAACTTTTACTAGACCCATTCAGAATTACTACTGTACGCGTTCTTTCTTTACAACGGTAAAAACGAACACATCCGATGGAAGATATTTACTTACTCTCTTCTGCTTAAAAAAAAAGAATATTCCTATTTCAAAAAAAAGATCCTTGCCCAGGAGATTAAATATTAGAGTAGAGAGTTAGAAATTCAAATAATATGCTACGTATGCAACCACATTTACAATTACGATGTTTAATGAGGTGTTTGTATTGTCATATGTTAAATTAAGACAGAATATAAGACATACCCATAAATAAGCAACCTAACATACAAATAGCTCATAGAGTACACTGCTACGTTACTGAGAATCACAACAATTTGCTACATTTGCCTTCTAAACGTATCTTTATATATGATTGTTGTAATGATTAAAATAAATCGTTACAAACTGCTAAAATGGCAATGCCGTTTAGTCGATTTTGCGTAGCAGTTGAGCGTAAAAAGGTTTTGATTAATTTTAATTTGGAAAAATTTCTTTCTCCACTTGGTACTGATATTGGAATAGTCAATAGTATTCTTAAGGCAATACTAAGATTTGGAGCAAAATTTATCATTGTTATTATTTTAACAACATCACTTGGACTTTCTTTTTTGCCCAAAAGTGCACAAACTACAGAAATTTCCTCTACTAATTCTAGACCGTTAATGTCAGCTGATTCACCATCAGACAAAATATTTTCCAAATCTTTGCAAATCTTTATCAGTGTCTCTTTAGGCATGGTTTTCAAATCATATATATTGCATAGAGATTGAAAATGGTTATTAAGTTGTTCACGTCTAATATCTAGTGCGTTTAATGTGTTATCAAAATTCTATTTTGTATATTTCTTTGGGATCTTCGATTGGTTCGTCCCTTGCCTCATATGAAAAGTTGACCTTTTCTCTTCTTACGCGGTGTCGCCATGTTGTTGATTCAAAATTGGCTTCAATGTTAATTTCATCAGCCAATTCTCTTGCGTCCACAATAATTTCATTGAAAGACTTACCTGATCGAAGATTTTTAAAGAAATGTTTGCAGTTCTCTAGAGGATCAAGTACTTTTTTCAAATCAAAATCTTTTGTTTGCATAAGCTTGCTTATGGGATTAATACAGTTTAAAATTTTATACCATACGAACATATTGAACATAAAAATTTAAATTGTTTAATGCAACTTAGCAAACCCGAAGATTCGTCTCTTATTGAGATATCGATGTCTTGGTTTTCATAAATGCTTAGCAAAGCGTCGTATATTTCACCAAGTTGAAATCTTAAGGGCGTTAAAGCTTCTATCCTGCTTTCTCATCGTGTCACTCACAGGTTTTAATGTTAATCCTGGGACGTTTTAAAAATATTGCCCATCGAAAAGTGGAAGAAGAAAAAAATAAATGTATTTTTGGACCATATTAAAAAAATTTACAGCTTCCATGGATGCTTTTGCCATATTATTTATCACTAGATTGAGCTAGTGGCTACTACACGGAACGTAGAATGCTCGTGGGTTTTAATTCCTAATTCTAGATTGCACTCCTGCATTGTTGCCCCTCATGTTAGCCCCGTTATCATATCCCTGCCCTCTTATATCTTGCACATCAAGTCCCATTTCATGAAGCTTTTCAATTGTAATTTCATATAGTTGTCTTCCTGTAGATCTTTCCACAGGTAAGCAATCTAGAAAGCTTTCGTAGATTTTTATTTCGACATCGTTTGAATCAGACTTATTGATGAAAACGTATCTAATGATCAGGGTTATTTGCTCCATCTTACTAACGTCAAGAGTGAAATCTAATATTATTGAATAGTATTTCGCTTTTTTTATTTCAGCAATAATATGCGATTTTATACTTTCGTGGAGCAAGTCTATTATCTAGTTTTGAATGTTCTTTCCAAGATAGAAGTTGGTTTCCTCTTTTTTAAGCACTCTATGCGGGTGTTCCTCCATGAAGGGGTCAAACTCAGATAACAATTCAACTATTTTTAAAAAGTTGCTGTTATTATGCTCAAACAGCTTGTCGCTTGTACCTTGAAAAGCTAAACAAATTTTACCTAACATTTTAATAATTGCTACAATCCTTAGAAGCACCTCGTACCAATGATTCGTATCAGTGTTAATAACTCTTTGGGCAGCTGCATCTATTATAAATTGTACAACACTTTAACCTTTGACTGAGTTCTAACCAGGATTTTTGAGCCTGAATATGATTTTTAGAAATTTCGTGATCCTTTAAAGTTTCAACGATGTGCTTCCAGTTTTTAAAACCTTCTTTTGAAAGGGAACTTGACACACGGCCGTAAATTTTGCAGCAAAAGCGATATATGCAGTTTTTTGAAGTGGATACACAAGACATATAACTTGCTCTCCATTTCTTAAAATTCGATAATAGTAATTTGTGCTAAATTTTCGACCAGTGCCATCATAAGGAAATTTGTAACTAAATAGTTTAGGTGGACCTTGTCGTACTAAAAAACTTATTTCGCATCTCCTAAAATTCTTGGCCACAATGCTGGATCTGTACCTAAAGTTTATACGGTGCATTTTTTGGATGGTAGGGTGGGGCCAGTTTGTAGATGTAGAATACTACCAGTGCTAGCCAGAGTGCCTTCTGTAAGTGCCAAGGCGATGCCAGTTATTATGCTGCTTTCATTTGATGACAAAGTTGGTTTAGAAATATCGTGTAATGATTGGTCTTGGTCACCAATACTCTCTTGATGATTCCCGTGTTTATCTTTTTATCTGAATTTTTGGAGATATTTGTTTTGGTACTAAGGGTACTACCGGACCTACCTCTAAATAATTATGCAGAGCACCAGCTTGTTTTTGCTTTTGGGTTTCCTTCTCTAGCCTTCGCTTTTTGCACTGATGGTCGGATAATTTTCTTTGCGCGTCAGACATTCTAAAGCAACAAATTAAACAATGCAAAATACGATAGTAAAACACGAAATGGCTTTGCTAAAAACAAAAATTGGAAAAATCTTCAAACTCAATTAGTCAGTGACTTAATCTGTCTCACAGTTTTGAAAATAAAATGCCTAGTTTCAATTAGCTACTTAAACTATTTTTAAATATAAAAATGAATTTCTTAACATAATATAGATTTATTGGGGTCAAAATAAAATAAAGAATGTTTAGTGCTATATCCCAAAAAAACAACTATGCAGCTACGGACACGTGTTTTGGAGTTATTGCCCCTCATCAGCGTAGCGTAGCTAAAGAATTGGATCTAGGATGGCATAGATCAGGAACAAGAACTAAAACAAAGCTGGAAAGTACAGTACACAGTACTCAATTAGTGCCTTCATGTTCCCATGTGCCCAATTTGGGGCCTCGATGATCACAGTCGACATACAGAGCTCTATGTGTACTGCCGTTTCCACCTGGCAAATACAAATAAAATAATATAGATTTATTGGGGTCAAAATAAAATAAAGAATGTTTAGTGCCATATCCCCAAAAAAACAACTATGCAGCTACGGACACGTGTTTCGGAGTTATTGCCTCTCATCAGCGGTAGCGTAGCTAAAGAATTGGATCTAGGATGGGATAGATCAGGAACAAGAACTAAAACAAAGCTGAAAAGTACAGTACACAGTACTCAATTAGTGCCTTCATGTTCCCATGTGCCAAATTTGGGGCCTCGATGATCACAGTCGACACACAGAGCTCTATGTGTACTGCCCGTTTCCACCTGGCAAATACAAATAAAATAATATAGATTTATTGGGGTCAAAATAAAATAAAGAATATTTAGTGCCATATCCCCAAAAAAACAACTATGCAGCTACGGACACGTGTTTCGGAGTTATTGCCCCTCATCAGCGTAGCGTAGCTAAAGAATTGGATCTAGGATCTAAGTTGTTTTTTTGGGGATATGGCACTAAACCTTCTTATTTTATTTTGACCCAAATAAATCTATATTATTTTGTTTGTATTTGCCAGGTGGAAACGGGCAGTACACATAGAGCTCTGTGTGTCGACTGTGATCATCGAGGCCCCAAATTGGTCACATGTGAACATGAATGCACTAATTGAGTACTGTGTACTGTACTTTCCAGCTTTATTTTAGTTCTTGTTCCTGATTTATCCCCATCCTAGATCCAATTCTTTAGCTACGTTACGCTGATGAGGGGCAATAACTCCGAAACACGTGTCCGTAGCTGCATAGTTGTTTTTTTGGGGATATGGCACTAAACATTCTTTATTTTATTTTTGACCCCAATAAATCTATATTATTTTATTTGTATTTGCCAGGTGGAAACGGGCAGTACACATAGAGCTCTGTGTGTCGACTGTGATCATCGAGGCCCCAAATTGGGCACATGGGAACATGAAGGCACTAATTGAGTACTGTGTACTGTACTTTCCAGCTTTGTTTTAGTTCTTGTTCCTGATCTATCCCATCCTAGATCCAATTCTTTAGCTACGCTACGCTGAATTTCTTAACGTTTCAGGCCAATTTTCAACCCCCCTTTTGGAAAAAAAATAATTAATACTTTTAGTAATTAAAACTAGGCATTTCATTTTTTTAAACTGTGGGACAGACTAAGCCACCGTCACTGACTAATCGTATTTGAAGATGCAACGTATTGGCTTATTACTACACAAAATTATAATTTATTTATTAGCAGGATTTTTTCAAAGATTTTTTAGGTGTGGTGGATCCCTGCAAAATGGACAAATTGCGAACTACCACAACGAACATATAAAACCTAAATCTTTAAAATAGATACCTATCTAAAATGTTTGAATTTTTAAGATGAATTTTTTGTTTCTCTTTTTTCGCGCCGAAAATCTCAAATAAATTAATAAAAATCCGTCACAACAAACATACAGAAACTATTTAAAAATGTATAAGTACATATTGTCGAAAATATTTTTGAAAATAATTCTTTACCACTTAATATAGGTATTTACAGAAGTACTTACCTTTAGAAATTGACAAAACACACAAAAGTCACTATCCCGAACTAAACTGTTAAATATTTTAATATTTATAAACTTACTTCAAAGATATGTTATCACCGACACTGACGCATTTGCAATTATTATAACAACAAAAAATAAGTCCATGCATGTTATGTCTTGCAGTTCCTATTTTAAACAAGTAATTACATACTTACAAGTTCATGCAGGGTCATGTGCGTCTTTTTAACTATACGTCTTGTTTTATTTCAAAAATAAATATGCTTTTTTAAAAAGGCGTTTTCATATTTTTCTAGCTTTAAAATATAACACACCACAAAGATCAAATGTAAATTGTATAGTACTTAGTTTTAGTTAGGGAAAAATCAACAAGTAGTGTAAAATTTATATTAATTGAAAATAATTAATTTATCAATATTTGGTTCACATTCAGGAGGACGAAAAATGCCGCCCTCAGGTTCGCCGCCCCGAACAGGGGTCCGGGTTGTCCGCCTCCAAAGCGGGCTCTGTTTATGGCTCAATAATCCATTAGGCAAAAATACACTCTATGATAGTTATGAGAATCTTTCTGGTTAGAAGGAAATATAAACTAGAATTGGGGTTCTATTTTTTGCACCAGTGGAAGTAAATTTACACGATCAGTAGGTCTGTCCACAAAATTTTGATTTCAACTAAAATTGATTGATTTATCGGTATTAAAGAGTACTGTAACAATAAAAAAATAAATTAGAAACTTATTCATAAAAAACATTTATACATAAACAGCATCAAATATTAAAAATATGCAATAACCTTGAGTATAGAATTTGTCCCAATTTCAGTACCAATTCAAATTAATTTATTTCCCATTTCTTTCACAAATCTACCTTAGAATCTAGTGTACTTGTATATTATTAAATATATAAAATAAACAACACATTACATCTCATTAAGTGCACTGTCCCGGCGCACCGAAACTAGGAAGCGTTCTCCGGGGAGAGGCTAGCGGCGCGTGATGTCATATGCTCGCTGGCGTACTGCTCATAGCTCAGTATAATTATAATGCTACTAATTATAAATAACTGTGGTAATATAACAAAAACAATTAACTGGTTATAGTAATCGAGTCCAATACGCGCAGTGCATATATTTCCCTGTGTGGATGTGTATTAGAAGAAACACTACAGGACCCTCAGATTAATAATACTAAAAGATAAATAACAAAACATAAAAAATTGTCCGATTTATCTACATATCACGCGAGATACGTAAATATTAACGCTGGATTTATTCCTATTGGTCAGAATCATGAACACAGCACGAAGAAACCCGATCGATGCCCGATCTATCACCGTTTTGACAACAAATAGTGTTCTGTAAGACGACGTCTGTCATTTTAATCTGTGTTTTTAGGTGATTTTAAAGTTTTGTTATCTGGTACTGTGATTAGTAATCGATTTTTAGTTATAAAAAATTTATTTATAAATATTTATTGAGAAACAATGACTAATAAGTGTGTAGTGTGCGGTCAAACAGGAAAACCACGGGGTTATTTATCTTTTCACAGGTATGTAAACAAAACAAATCAGGGCCGGCATAATGCGAAAGTGTAAAAGCTCTAAAATAACTAAAATTAATGATAGCTTTACAAAAAACAAAAACAACAACATTTGATTTTATTTGAACAGTAAAAAATCCACATTTTGTCACAAAAGATACTTATACAAAAGTATTTATTTTAACTTCAATGGAAATTTCATTCATAAGGTAGCTCACAAATTGTAGGTGTTTTAAAGGCAATTGATATTTTTTTTAATTTAATTTTAAAAGTTGTAATTAAAAAATGTGTTTATTTTCAGATTTCCCAAGATTCTGAGAGAAGAGAAAGTTGGCTGAAAGCTCTCAAAATGGAAAATGCCAGTAAAAGTGGCACTGCGTGTGTTCACAACACTTTAAAAAAAGTGATTATAATATTATAACATCTGGATTAAAATTGTTGAAAATCAATGATGTTTCATTTTTTCCCCTGGCAACACTGTCACCACTTCGTTGTACGTACTGTCCAGGTTAGTAGAGAATTATATTGAAAATTAATAATATACTAAGTAGTCACTCATTCATACCTTATGAAATAATATCAAGTAGATAAGTACCTACAGAGCATCAACTGTTTTGTTGATATATTACTTTTATTGCAGTGATGTAGGTTTTCTATTTCAAAGAAATATCATTTGTTTCAGCGAAAATTTAATTCCTTCGCCACCATTAGTACCCAAGATAGCAAGATATATTAAATTTAAATATACAGGGACCACTTTAAACTCCCCTGGTCCTTTTTTTTTTATTTTCTAAGCAACGACCATGTCCGGCAAATCAAATTGTAGATATTTTTAAGTTCTTTAAATGTAGAGTACAGAGATCCAAAACACTTTTTTGGATCACTGTATTGTATATTTATATTTAACATACCTTGTTATTTTGGATACTAATGGTAGCGAAGGAATATAATTTTTAATGCTGAAACAAGTGAGATTTCTTTGAAATATACAAACCTACATCACTGCAATAAAAGTAACATATCAACATAACAGTTGATGCTTTGTATGTATCTACTGGATATTATTTCATGAGGTATGAATGAGTGACTACTCAGTATATTATTAATTTTCAATATAATTACACTGGTCTGCAACGAAATCTTCCTTTAAAAAATTATGCTATAAGTATGAAGATTTTAATGCTCTGAATCTATTCCCGTTGGCCGATTTTTTCTATCACGTCTAGATTTTTTTATATGAATTTTTTTTTAAATTTCATAAATTTTGTTTTTTTTTTTATTTTTATTTTTTGTCAACATCAAGAACAGTATACATACATACAAAATAAGTTTTAGCGAGTTGTAAGAGAAAGAAAGTAAAGTCACAGCGAATACTGCGCATGCGCATATCTACTACCATAAAAATTACTGTCAATACTTTCTTTCTTTCTCTTACAACTCGCTAAAACTTATTTTGTATGTATGTATACTGTTCTTGATGTTGACAAAAAAAAATTTAAAAAAAATAAAATTTATGAAATTTAAAAAAAAATTCATATAAAAAAATCTAGACGTGATAGAAAAAAATCGGCCAACGGGAATAGATTCAGAGCATTAAAATCTTCATACTTATAGCATAATTTTTTAAAGGAGGATTTCGTTGCAGACCAGTGTTATCTAATAACCTGGACAGTACGTATGACCAACCTGGCGATAGTGTTGCCAGAGGAAAAAATAGAACAGTACTGATTTTCAAGACTTTTAAACCAGATCATTTAATAGTATAATTACTTTTTTTTAAGTGTTCTGAACACACGTAGTGCCACTTATTGGCATT
This sequence comes from Rhamnusium bicolor, assembly GCA_029963845.1. Taxonomy (NCBI): domain Eukaryota; kingdom Metazoa; phylum Arthropoda; class Insecta; order Coleoptera; family Cerambycidae; genus Rhamnusium; species Rhamnusium bicolor. The sequence continues at coordinate 199,447 of JANEYF010004439.1, forward strand.
TTCCATTTTAAGAGCTTTCAGCCAACTTTCTCTTCTCACCAGATTCTCGGGAAATCTGAACATAAACACATTTTTTTTAAATAACAACCTTTAAAATTGAGTTAAAAAAATATTAACAGACTTTAAAACATCTACTCTTTGTGAGCTACCAGAATTAACTTTCCATTCATGTAAAAATAAATATTTTTGTATAAGTATCTTTTTTTAATAAAATAGGGATTTTTTTACTGTTCAAATGGAATCAAATATTGTTTTCTATTTTTTGTAAAGCTAACATTAATTTTAGTCTTTTTGAGCTTTCACACTTTCGTATTCACGCATTATGCCGACCCTGATCAGTTTTGTTTACTTATCTATGAAAAGATAAACAACCCCGTTGTTTTCCTCTTTGGTCGCACACTACACATTTATTATTCATTGTTTCTCAATAAATATTCACTAAATAAATCTTTATAACTAAAAACCGATTATTAATCAGTACCCAATAATACAAAATTAAAGTTTACCACTTATCACCTATCACTTAAAAACAACAGAGATTAAAATAACAATAGCAGAATAGCATTGAAAAGTGCATTACTCAAGCAAACAAATTTTGTATACCTATTAAGTTTTAAGTTATGCAAAAGCATTAAAATAAACGCTGAAGCCTAGAGCCGCCTCTGGTTTGTTTTGGATACGTTGATATGTAAACATGCGAATTGTTGTTTATGTATCGGTCACAATAATCAGCGTTTCTCTTATGGGTGTTACTTATTTTACATTACTAATCTGAGACAGGACCCCTATTCTTGTGTCCTCGCCGCTCATCTGGATATACTTGAGGCTGGCCCGTTGGCCGTACAATGACCGGATGTCGTCCAGTAAGCTGGTGAAGGCTTCGGGCCTGGGGACCGTAGTAGGCAGCGTCGGAGCTCCCTCATATGCACCAGGAAGTGGCACATGGGGCGTCGCAACGCCTTCGCCGCTGCCTTGGAGAACAGCCCTTCCAGACTGTAAATTCATTTGTAGCAACTCTGGAGTAGAGCTGCTGCGATGCATCGTAATTCTTTTCAAAATAATAGTATTAAAAAATACTATTTTTAGTAAATAAAAAAATACTATTTTTAGTAAATAAAAAATACTACTTTTAGTAAAACGCCTTCTCAGAAAATGGGTAGTATTGAAAAGTAGTGCGATCCTGTTCCGAAAGAAGAGGACTCAAATCCCGGTGGGACATGTCACCATGAACGGCGAACCGATCCGGTGGACCGACACCGCCAAATGCCTAGGTGTCGTTCTGGATCGAGGGCTGACTTGGAAATATAACACCGACGAAGTGGTCAGGAACGCAAAGGCGGTGAGGACTAGACTCTACCCGATGGTGGGCAGAACTAGTCAACTTAACCTGAGGAACAAGCTACTCCTACTTAGGACCGTACTCAGGCCACAGCTGACGTATGCGTCAGTGGCCTGGGGGTACGCCGCCGAATCACACAAGAAGAGGATACAGGCCGTGGAAAACGTGGCGCTGAGATGCGCTGTGGATGCACCATGGTTTGTAAGAAACACCGACATCTTCAGGGATCTGGAATACACCCCAGTGTCAAAGATCATCCAGGATCGGGCCAAGAAGATCTTCGTACGAGCGGAGACCCATGCGAATCCGCTGATCAGACGAAGTAAGTCTACTGCTACACGATATAGGTGACGCAACAAATGAGTTCGTTAAAGAAAAGTTCTAAAGTGTGTTAAATAACACCGGTTTTACCAAATTAAGACAAATATGTGATGGTGCAGCCCCAGATCCGTTAAGTGCGTTCAAAGATTATTGTACGTATGCATGTATTACATTAGTAGATGTCGAACGATCGTTTTCAAAATATAAGAATATATTTTCACCAAAGCGAACATCACTCATGGAGACAACCATAGAAACATACCTAATGCTGCAAAATGGCTACACATCTTCTCCAGTTTGTGATAAGCAAGCTAGTTCAACAAGCTAGTTAAGTTTTCCATACACTGTTATAAATTGTAACAGTTTATTGTTTCTCGTATTAGTTAATTTAGTGTACGCCACTGTCCCACGGAACATTTTTGACAGCCCTAACTAAGTCATTTTTGATCCGTTATATTATTACATAATAAGGTATGTATTTTATCTTTTTATTCTTTATATCATAATTAAACCTCGAATATCATGACGTGAAAACCAGGGCCGATGAAATTCATATTGCACAGCATTACGCAATTGTAGTAGTATATTTTATATTTTTTTATTATTTATACATACCCATATTATACGCATGGTCGTAAATGTAGCCGGCTCGACTGTTTACGCCAATACATGCCAATATCAACGTACAAAGAGTAAAAAGCACACTCTTTGTCATACTATGAATAATCATGGCACGGAGTAAGGGTACATTTACAACCAATTCGGTATGGGCACAATCTGCTGGTGGATTGTAAATTGGGTTTTAAGCATATCTGGTTGGATGTATTTGTTTACAATAAAATTTTGAGTCGGCACGACCTTGAATTGCACTTCAGGTTTGAATTGGATGCTTGCAAATCGCAAATATTCAATTCAATTGCGGCACGAATTTCAAATTGCGCATGCGTACTACGACACAAATTTATTGTTTATATTTAAAGTCGATCTGTGATTTGAAATTGGAAGATTAGATCTTTTAGTATTAGAAAATATGATGTTTTAGAAGTTATGTTAATATAATTGTAATTATTTAATCAAACTGAATTTGCTCACACGTAATATTAAAAAATCTCAACAGATGGCAGCTTCCAACTCATTATAAATGACCTAAATTTTATCTCTGCACAATTCACAATCCGTCAGTAAATTGTGCCTGTAGCGAATTGGTTGTAAATGTACCTTAAGGCTCCTTATGCTGTTGTGAATGTTGTGATCGTGGTATGTTTGTTCGACGTAGCATTCTCGCGCATGAATTATGGGGCGGGGAGTATAATACTATACATTATCTACGACTATTAAATAATAATAATTTTCAATTAAACTATTGCGATAGAAAAGCTTGACGTTTCTTATCACATAACAATTTCGCACTTTGACTAAGATGTCATGACCTATTCGGTGAATTTAAAAAAAAAAAACGTTTGTGTATACATCGTCGTAGAACATTTATTTTTATTTTAATCAAAACGAAAAAATTTCAGAACCAGTGAATAAGCATTATCCTTGAGGAATCACATACGTATTAGATATATTATTTAATAGTCACAATGTATTTATTTAACAGTGGCAAACAAAATTTACTACACTTTCTTAATTAATTTTTAATTCGTTTAATAAATAGCATACTTACGTATATGTGAGTATTTTTCATCATTATACGTTTTAATTATCGTCATTTTTTTCGATCCACTTGATTCCAGGTCTTGTGAATTGTCTTTGAACTTCTTAGAATTGCTACTCTGGAAATAATAATCTTCTGTTAGTTTTCATTTTTAATTATAGTTAATATTAACTAAAACACATAGTTTCATTTAATTTCTTATATTCGTTTATGACTTCTTTTTTTAGTGTTTTACTAATTTTAAATTCTTCCCAATTAGCACCAAAGTGACGGGAACTGGCATCTGAACTTTGATGTAGTAAGCATTAGATAACTTTTACTAAATTTGCAACTTTAGTGTAAACTTCACCTTGTGGTATAGGTACCCATGTAGTAACAATTACGTAAATTCAAATGAATTCAGGTACTGTTTCGTTATTAGACTTTCAAGTAAGTACTGCAGTATGTGCAACGTCGCGGATACTACTCTGCAGTACTTTAAAGAATTTTCAACTTTAAAATGAGAATTGGTAAAACAACAATAAAATTTTCCGGCATCCATCGACCTTTTATAGAAAAGGTATGTTACAGTTAAGTGAAGTTAATAATTTAACAAATTATTTGATCGATGCGGAACCGACCCTTAATCGTTGAAACAAATAAATAACCAGGTTAGGAAACTTCTTGAAAAAATCGGATATTGCAGAGAAGAACCAGCAAAAATTGAAATAAAGAATGTAATTGATTGTAACTGTTTGTGATTTACCGTTAATTTTTATTAATTAAAATTTCGCTCACTGAACAAATTCGCGAAATTCAGACAAATAACTTATGGAAGTTTACGAATATGTGAAAGTGATGAAATGACAGAAAATATGGAAGTGTCAACTTTGGCCAATTGAGATTTTCGCCACAATGAATTTAATAACAAAATTCAGGTAAATACTCGAGTTAATGATTTGCTTGAATAACACTTCTACCTGTTGACGTTTAGTAAGGCATTAACGTATTGCTAATCCCAAAATAAAATTATCTTTACCTGTACTCCATTCATTTCATATAAGCACATAAAAATGTCTAGCATAGGTGCGCGGTATTATATAAATATAATTTGTGTATTTATATAATACCCGCACGCCTATCCTAGAGAACTGTACACGATTGAAGGTCGACAAATGGTCGCTCTGCTAGCACAGGTAAACAATAATAAAATTAAAAATGAGGGTCGTAAAGTACGTGGGAACTGTGCAGTAACCTTCTTGTAGCAGCATAGTAGCTGCCAAGAAAATGACCTCATTCGTCGCATTTGCTACTTTTTGGTAAACATTACTAAATAGTGAAATTGTTATAGTTCCCATCACTATTTTTCAAGTAGCAACAACTATGATGTTAGTCGCATCTGCTACTATATAGTAAATGTAATTTTAAAGAGAAATAATGTTGGTTTTTGTCACCCATATTAAGTGACAAATACTTTGTTGATGTTTATAACATTTTTTTATTAAATATGGTCATTTGCAAACATATTTTATAAGTAAATCATTATTACTTCATAATACATAAAACAAAAAAAAATGTTTTAAATGTTTTAAAAATTTAAGTAGTCGTTTAATTTCCACACTCAAGAGTGAATGCAAAACATCATGGTTTATTACCTACATATATTTCATTCAATCGATTTAACTTGGACACATTGACTTAACGTAAGTACGATTGCAATACATTATATTTTGCTATTCGAAAGAGAGAGAGAGAGAGAGAGTAAAATATAGGTTGCTCTCATATCATTAAAGAGCTGTTCCAAAAGTCAGTCATTTCTACTACGTGGGTACGTTCCGTTTGCATAATAACCTAGTTGTCAACACGTACCATTCCGGAATAGCAATTGCAACGTAATATCTATTTCTCATTTTGGTGAATGCTTGGTAGAATGATCGTTCCAATTACGTACCGGTCATTAGATGCGGAAAGCTTTAAAAGTTTCACTGATGGTAGCTACTACATAGAGACTACTAAATGTGCTGCTTGGGTTTACTCTTATTTTTTCTTAGAGTTACAGAAAAATTCAAATTATTCACATATCGTATTGCCCGTATAAGTGCCCCTTTTTCAATGCTTAAAACACACCTCGTAATTAGTCCGCACGTTAGAAAAATTGTTGTCTGTTACGACTGTTTACAAAAATTTTACAGTTCTCAAATCGACCACTCCGTTGGGTTTATAGTTACAGATAATCGGCCTCGGTAGTGAGAGGGACAGTGGCACATGCTTCCACACAAACCGCCTGGGTACAAAACTGTGCAGGATCAAGTGGATGAGGTATAGTGGGTGAGCGGACCTGCTTGCGTCGCCATCTCTAGAAAGGGATTTAAAACCGCGGGTTCCATGTATCTACGATGTGAGGGCGTTAAGGATTTCTATCCTACGACAAAGTGGGGGTGGTTCGGCAAAATTCCTGGCGTCAATGATTGATCTTGATATCAGTAATAGGCCTTCCCTTATCAAATAAGCAATATCAACGATAATCTTCCGAGTCATTTAAAGAAAATGATTGTGAGTCAGTTTAAATCAAATTATAAAAAAGTAGAGACGTTTATTATTATCACTAACAAGATTCTTTTGAAGAAACAATAGATATTTAATTCCCAAAGTTCTTCTGAAAATAATCAAAAAAGAAACCCAAAACAAAATCAAAAGTTCAATAGATCCCAAAACCAATGTAAAGTTTTCAAAGCATTAAAAGAAGCTTTTGCAGAGACAATACTATTGGTACATCCATCAAATGGACTTACCATTGGTGCTGTAACACAACAAATATAAAACAACCTGTGAAGAGCATTAGGATTTTTATGAAAAAATTTGTCACTTTCCCAAAAGAAATATACCACAATAATTAGGAGTTATTGGCAATATATAATCCTTCAAACTGTAATTGAAATATAAAATATCACACAAAAAACGGTGAAATTATAAATAAAGATACACCGAAGAGTCGGCATCCTTTGTTATCGTAAAGCCTCGTACAGACCTGAAACGTCACGTGTAGAACCCCGTCACAAACCGAGACGCGTACAAAGTCATGCTTGAGCTGGATGAACGGCACATTTAATTTTGGCGCGCCAAACCTCGAACAGAATGCATTTATGTCATTCCCTATAATTTAGTCGACAAATCGCCATGGAAGTAGCTGCACTATTCATTATGCATTGACTTCAAAGAACAAGCGAATGCAGAAGATGGTGACAAAAACACAATTGTATATGAAAATAAATACACAAGCAGGTTGCGGTTTGCTAAGTGATTTAAAGTTTCAAGCTGTAGGTAGGCATTATAAAATTTTTACGAGGATGACACCTTCTGATTTTGAGTATTTATTAAATGACATTAGACCAAAAATAAAAGAAACTGCACACTGAACTTAGAAATGCGATCTCCCTACAAGATAGATTTCAAAAGTAAATTGTTAAAATTTAAATGATCGCTGAACTGTTTACGACAAAACATCCAAACCTGTGCAACGCTGTTGCGCACACTTCCTTTGATCCGACGGTGAAAACCCGACAATCGGTCGATCGCAAGAGAACAATCGCCGAATAGTAGTTATCAGGCACACTAACGCGTTTGTTGTGCAACGTCCACAAAGTCACGACGCAGTTCGTGCCGTGGCACATTTGCAGGTCTGTACGAGGCTTAAGATTATCTTATACCTCCCGAGGCCAGGAGACAGAGCTGGCCGTAATTAGATATTGCATAGTTCATTATAATATGAAACATTTGGCTAGCTGTCATAAGTAGATATGTTATTTATTACTTTTATTATTGTAAATATTCTTTCTTTCAGTTTCAATTAATGTGAGTTTTTACAATTTAGTTTGTTAATATGAAAATTAATTTTCGCAATAATATAATAGTATAGCCCTCGGTATAGCCTTTCCAATCTCAGTGTAAACAGTCCGTCTGAACCGTTTCTACCAGGTAATCTCATTACGAGGCCTGTCTGCGATGGAATAAGATGGAAATAGTGCTTGAATATAACGAACGATACCCGTGTGTTTGTTGCCCATGGCGTGGATGTAATTACGAGGGTTGCCTTTTATATTTCGGGAATAGAGAACAAAAAAAGAAATTAATCATTGTAAATGGCTTTATTGTTTTTCAAAATATTCTCCATGAAGATCAATACACTTTTGCATGCGCTTGAACCAATTTTCGAAGCACTTTTTCACTCCGATTGAGGTACCTCCAAAACATGCATTTTGAACGCATCGACCGCTTCTTCAGGTGTCGAAAAACGTTGACCTCTTAATTTATTTTTGATGTGCGGGAATAAAAAAAAGTCATTGGGTGCCAAATCAGGGCTGTACGGCGGATGACTCATCAATTCGACTTTTTGAGTTCTCAAAAAGTCTCTTGTTTGAGCCGATGTGTGACAGCTTGCATTGTCGTGGTGGAGAATGATGCGTCTTCGGCGGTTGGTTTCCGAAGGCTTCTGGCAAACAAATGGTTGTGTACCATTCAGAATTGACCGTCCGACGTTGTTCTAATGGTACAGTTGCCACATGTCCGGTTTTTCCGAAAAAACAGGCGACCATTTGCTTCGAAGTGCTTCGTGCGCGAACAACTTTTGTTGGATGTGGCTCGTCTTGCAAGACCCATACAGTCGACTGCTCTTTACTTTCAGGTTCATACGCATAGATCCATGATTCGTCACCTGTTACGATGTCATAGACGTGTCTTGAAGCACTGTGATTGTATTTATTGAGCATTTCTTTCGACCAATCGATACGAGCCTTTTTTTGAGCGATTGTCAAATTATGCGGGATCCAACATGAACAAATTTTTTGGTGGCCAAATGTTCATGCAATATTGAATGTATGCTGGTCGCACTAATGCCCAAGGATGTCTCAATCTCACGATAAGTCACATGACGATCTTGCAATATCAGTTCACGCACAGCATCAATGTTTTCTGGAACAACAACCGATTTTGGACGACCTTCACGAAATTCGTCACTGAGCGAACTACGGCCACTGAATTCTGTATACCACCGATATACAGTGGTTTTTGATGGTGCTTCATCGCCAAAAGTCGAATTAAGTTCATCGATGCACTGTTGTTGAGATAATCCACGTCGAAAGTTGTAAAAAATAATCGCACGGAAATGTTCACGACTTAATTCCATTTGTTAGCCGAGATGAATTTGTCAAGTCACTGTAAACAACACAAATAGCGCCTGTACGTCGAAACGTTCTGAGTACGTATACCGACAAAAAGTTGAACTTTACGATAGGGACGTCGGTTGTTAGATGGCAGCACCAGGATCGTCCATTCCCGAAATATGAAACTCATATAGTGAACTCTTTTGTCGAGCATTTTATAGTGTTTACACTGAGATTGCAAAAACTATAAAATAAGAATAACACATCTAATACGAAATACGGCCCTGCCATACTGTCGTACTTGGATCACATTTATAATAAATTAATTGACTATAAAGCCGGACGCTCTATTGGTATTCCTTTATTTATATTGACACAGTTTTTACTTTTTATGTGACTTTTTATATTTCAATTATTGTTTGGAGGACTGTACAAAGTAGTTAAGAATTTCCGATACATGCTAGAGGTCGAGATATTAACACTGACATATTTTAAACTGTTTTCTTAGCCGCCTCTCGAATCACCGAAGTCCACCCGAAATAATAAAAAAAAAAAGTGAAATAACCCCCATTCGGCATCTTTGATTTTTTAAGTGATCCCTGCTAGCTATAAAAAGGCGGCAAGCCATTGTGACAAATTGTGACTTATTTCTTAAATTATACTTTACATACGTAAAACATAAAAATCAACCGCGACTAGGTGCACCACAACAGTACTTCTCATCATCATTTTACATTTGACATGAAAGATATAAATTGCTTTAATTGAAAATATCAGTTCCATTTATTTAAAGATATAGATAAAAAGATAAATAAGATAAACATGACAAATAATATGAGATAAATGAAAAATGGGATAAATGAGATCAATGAGCCAAATGCGACAAATAAGACAAATGAGACAATAAGACAAATGAGAAAAATGATTCAAATAAGATATGAGTCAAATGAGACCAATGGAACAAATAAGAAAACGAGATAAATGAGACACGAGACATATTATACAAATGAAATAAATAAGAAATGTTAAAAATAATGAATGAACCAAATGATCGTCTCATTTGGTTCATTGAGATAAATGAGACAAATAAATGAGACAAATGAGAAACGAGACAAATGAGGCGAATGAGGCAATAGAGACAAATGATATAAACGATACAAATGAGACAAACAAGACGAAATAAAATAAAACAAAATAATTTATTTTTTATTCATTTCAAACTGGATATGATGAGACAGTATTGCCAAGACCGACTATTCTTTAATTTGAAATGAAATTAATTGAAAAAAATTAATTTTAAACCTTTTTTCTCAGTAACTGTTAATCTTACGAGAAATTTCCAGAGTTCTTTTCTCCACATTTCCTCATTATGAACAATTTTTATTTAAAACATTTTTTTGATTTGACGCAAAACAATATTTGTCGTCTGAGATGTGCTTTCCCTGGTGTACTAATTTCACTGATAATCAATAAGGTTCATCCTTAGATATCACAGATATTATAAGCAAAATTTGAGATTTCCAGGTTGAGGCGTGTTTGAGAAAATGCGATCACAACAAAAAACCTGCGGCGCACAGACACATAGACACGGTATACCAATTCAGAAAAAAATTCTATTTTCCAGTCTCAAAACGTTCGTTTTCATCATAATTTGGAATTTGGTTTTTCTCACGACGCGACGTCAGTATTTTATCATTATCAGTATAGATAGATGAAAAAGTAAAATGACTACTATATCTGTATTCTATAAGGACCGAACCAGGAAGTATAATTAATGGCTGTTAAATCGTGTCCAATTTACATTCATTATAAAGTTAACGTAGCTTAAAGTTGTTGCGAGTAGCCTTAACATGCCTGCAGACATAAATGTATATAATTTGAATTGTTTAATAGGAGGTAGATACATTAAATTCAGTTGGGTCTGTCGACAGGGTTGAGTGCATAATTTCTGAAAATTCAGTTTTATTTTTATTTGCACAAATAAAAAACTATTTTGAAATCAGGAAAAGTTATATGTTTGAAAGTAATATTTTGAATTAAAGCAAAGTACCCTTCAATTGATTTATTATTATTATTTTTATTTCCTATATGAAACTTCAATTTTCTTTACACAAACAAATATGTTCCTTATAATTATTTCTCAATTTACATATAATTTGATTCGTTTAAATATATTTGGATATTTCGAAATAGTTATTTACGTAACAAGACCTTGTGACATCATGACAGCCAAACTGGCGCGCAATTCAAATCTTGCGCAATAATATTGATACACATTTTAAAAGATAATATATTGACCATTCATTTTCATTACTCAATGGAATTTTATGATGAATTACTATTCGTTTTTTTCTTTCAAAAATGAATAATTTTATTTAATCACAGGCTCAAAGAAACTTAATGCAAAGTTATTTCCCTATGAAATTTAATAAGTATTTATCCACTGACTTAGATTCTATTATCTTTGTTATTAAATAGGTTCTATTAATTACTGCTTACATCCTCTGTCCATACCAAACTTTGAGATTTTTTCCCAAAATTTTTATACCAAATTTACAGATTATAGAAGTCTCTTGTAATTGGAAAAATCGAATTATAATTTAAATATAACTGAAATTCTGGACAAAACTGACATTTGTCGCCATCTATCATCTGTCTGTTAGGTATTTTCCGGTGGATCACACTTTTTATTTTTAACTAAGGAATAGTGTATTTTGCTTTAAATATCATTTTGCTAAGGTATACATTGAAGAAGAAACTATGCACTGGCCCTAACTAAAATTTAAATATTACAACAATTTTTATAAATTAGTAATCTATGAGAACAGGCTTCATTAATGTCACGTTACCAGTCTATAAGCATGCTGTTGGTTTTTAATTTATTTATTCAAAACAATATACTTAAGACAAAATGTCTATTTCGAAGATAAAATATATAATAGACTGAATAAAATAATCCTGAAGTTGGAATCTTTGATATGAAGCTAACACTGACGTGGTATTCCACAAAACACCTTATATTGCATTCCACGCGAGTTTCGCCAACCAAGTTGGCATCACCTAGATATGATTGAAACTAACCTTATATTAACAATGTATTCTATACTTAAATTATTGTACGATTCGGACTATATGGGATTGGCCTTCTGTTCATTTAATTTTTACATTTTGTAGCCGAATGGGTAAAGCGCTTATAGCTATTTACTCGGTACTGAATATCGATGGTTCGAATCCATTCCGCAGTAAGTTAGAAATTTTATTTATAATTTGTTTTGGATTAAGATGGGAGAGAACTGTCGATGCCCTAGATGTGGTTCGGACTCCACTATAAACTTTAGGGCTTCGTCTCTCTTTACTCAACACAAAATCCTAGGATTTTCTGAGACTTGAGAGGCGGTTAAGTAAACATTTTAAGAAAACATTTAAGAAAACATAACATATTTGAGATGAGTCATACGCTCCTTGAATCTAATTTGAATTGATCGTATAGTTAATCCAATATACATTTGATTAGAGTTCTTTCAACTAATTTCGTAAATTCCCAATTTTTCTTTTGTTGCAATTTTGTCTTTTGGTATGCCTAAAAGCTGTTGTAGTTTATTTCCCACTGTCATACCTACATATATCATCAACACGGCTTTATGGAAAAATGTTGTACCTCTACAAATTTGGCCCGTTTAACACAGTTTATCACAGAATCTTTAGACAATAGAGGTCAAGCTGACGTGGTGTATACCGATTTCTCTAAAGCCTTTGATCGCATAGATCACAAATTGCTAATAGAAAAATTAAATCACTTTGGTTTTAATAAGCCATTGTTGAATTTCTTTAAATCTTACTTAGGAGAAAGGCTGCAGTATTTCCAGTATAATGGAATTAAGTCAAGTACGTATCTTGCAACGTCAAGAGTGCCACAAGGTTCAAATCTGGGGCCACTTTTATTCAACTTATTTATAAATGATTTATGCATAGAATTAGAATGCGAGAAGCTTTTATTTGCTGATGATCTTAAAATATATTGTAGTATTAACAATATTGAAGATTGCACAGCGTTACAACAGCAATTACACAAAGTGGAAGTGTGGTGCACCTCTAACAAATTGGAAATGAACATTTCAAAATGTAAGGTTATATCATACAGACATAAAAAGAATTTGATCGAGTTATCGTATACGTTTAACAACACGGAGTTGATAAGAAGTCAAACAACAAAAGACCTGAGTATTTTATTTGATTCTAAACTGGATTTCATAGAGCACATTAATGCATCAACAAATTCGGCACTTAAGTCACTAGGATTTATAATAAGAAACTGTAAAAAGTTTTCTAACGTAGAAACGCTCAAGACACTGTATTACTCACTTGTACTTTCAAAACTTGAATATGGTGCGATAATTTGAGACCCGATTTATAATATTCATTCACATTCACTGGAAGAGATTCAACGAAAGTTTATGAGGTACATGGTTTTTAAAACAAATAATTATTATCCAAAACGAGGATATCCAAATACACTGTTATTGACAAGGCTAAACATGAAGTCCCTGGAGAATAGGAGGGTAATCGTCTTAGTATTTTTGTATAAGCTAATTCATAATTTAATTGACTGCCCAGAGCTATTGTCAAAAATTAATTTTAGAATCCCTAGATTGGAGGCACGTCAAAACGTTCTATTCTACTGTCCCACTAATCGTACAAATATTCTCAAAAAGTTTCCTGTTTATTCTATGATGGAGTTATATAATACTCTTGGACAACAAGTTGATATTTACAATTCCAGTTTAAATCATTATATCAGTACGATCTCAACTGTTTCCTAATGAATGCATCACAAATGCAACAATAGTTTAACTTATATTGTATAAGAATATACACATTATTTATAGGACTTACATACAGCTACATACGCAGTTATTTAATTCGTAAGCAAATATAATATACCAACTGTTTTCTATACAGAGTATGATATGATAATATACATATAAATATCCCTAATTGAGTTAGTTTAATTTAGTTTAATTTAGTTAGTTCAAGTACCTAGTGTTAAGTAGCATGTAATGTATAATTAATTTAATCAATATGTAATTATTGTAATGTATTTTCCCATCCCATAATTGGCCTCGTCTGTTGGATGGTGTATTAAAATAAATAAATAAATAAATAAATAAATAAATATATCTTTAAAAATCTTACCGGTACAATGGGTGATCGAGTGGAATCGATACCGAACTTTCTTTTTTATTTTGAAAGCTCGAAGAATTTCGAAGTGTCTGTTTAAATTTAAGTTTCCCAATTTTATCAACTAAACTTACATAATATCGATTACTCACAGCTACATCCTTAATCAATGCCTTTTCTTTTTCACACCTCTCCTTATTGAGGGGAACGCTTAGGTATACGGATAATATTTTTGCAGTGTTTGATACAAAAGTCAGTGATATTGACCACTTTGTTTCTAAATCATTTCGCGTCAGTTATATTCACATATGAAATTGAAAACTGTGGACAATTTTTAGATATATTAATAATTATAAGTAATGAAAATAAGTTAGAATTTGATATTTAGAAAAGATACCATTACTTTACGATATATACTTAAGAACTCTCACCATTGTGCTCGACACAAAATTGTGGGTTTTCATTTTCTAGTTCATCGCGTATTAAGCCTTTCCCTCAATCAGGAGAAGTTTGAAAATGAAAAGGCATTTATTAAGGATTTAACTATGAGTAATGGATATTCTGCGAGTGAGTTGACAAAATAATTATAAAACGTAAATTTAACGAGACACTTCGAAATTCTTTGACATATAAAAATTAAAGAGAGAATCCGAGATTGAAGCGGTTTTATATAATCCTCGATTCACCCGTGATATTGATAAGGTTTTTAAAGATATAGGTGTGACAGTGTTTCATTCATCGGGGAATAAACTACAAAAACTTTTAGGCAATTCAAAAGACAAAATTGAAACAAACGAAAAGTTGGGGATTTACGAAATTAGCTAAAGCTGAAGTGTAATCAGAAGTATGTTGGACAAACTAGACGATCAATTCAAACTGGATGCAAGGAACATATCACTCTTCAAATATGGTAGAATAGATTGGTCAAGTGTTGCCAAAATGTATTTGAGAACAACCATAAAATATATAGTAGCAATTTAGTATTAATTAGGAATCCAACAAGTACTAGACAGCTGGATGCATTTGAAAGCTTGGAAATTACAAAGGGAAAAATAGAAGGAAAATTTAAATGAGCATTATTTAAAACTAAATAAGCGAACCTTATATAAAATTTTTGTACACTTAACAAACAATCTTGTCAAAAAAAATTACAGTAAATAAAATTGTCTAGAAATATATTAAATATTTCATCAATAGTTTATACTAACTAGCATAAAAAAATTGCATTCATTCATAAAAATACCTGCTCACTAGATAATATGTTTGCGTTAAAAATAATTGAACGAGCAGTGTGCCTGTTAAATTAAAAAAAAGGTGCAACTTTTAAATTATATCATCATTTCAGATTTTAAAATTGCATTAAAATAATTATATTTACATAGTTTAAAAATTAACTACAATTAGAATATCCAATATGCTCCTTACGAATACTAATTTTAACATAGAAAAAATAACTATTCCCTAAAATCATTAAGATGAGCAATAGTTCAAGTAGTGAAATGTGCATTATATTCCTACGCATTGGTAAACAACTTTAAATTGATGTCAGTCCCCTTAATTTTCATCGCCCTAAAATGACCTTTAAAATGTTATTAATTACACAGACCCATGAGCCGAATATTTTTTTTACTTTTATAACTTTTTATAGATAAACACTAGGGCTGGGCGATTGTCAAAAGTCATATTCAATTATCGATTATTTCGATTAATCGATTATAATCGATTAATCGATTAATCAAATAATCGATTAATCGATTAATCAAATAATCGATTAATCAAATAATCGATTAATCAAATGATCGATTAATCAAATAATCGATTAATCAAATGATCGATTAATCGATTATATAAGAAGAAATAATCAAATGATCGATTAATCGATTAATAGATTATTTTCGATTAATCGATTATTTTTCCCATCCCTAATAAGCATATACTGTGCAATAAATATTTGTTTAAATGATATGTTGCTCATTTTTATATTTTTTATTTACTGCGCAATATGTAAAATTTTATTGCGCGCATTAATTGGTTTAAGGCCCAAAGTATTTAAAACATTGCTATGTTTTATATTTTGTATTTACAACATATATTTATTTATTGCACAATGTGCAAAATTTTAATGCGCAGGTTAATCGATCTAATGCTCAAGATATTTAAAATATTGCGCGGTTAAATCGTGCCCTAAAAATAGTAAGGATAGTGACAGAGAGCGAATCCCATATAGTCCTCTTTATTAGTCAATCAGTCACAATTCACTGTCAGTGCTTGATTAAAATAAATAAAACATTTATTAACATTTTTGATTAATTTAATTATTCAGTTTAAAAAATGATACATGTAATCAACCAATTTGATATTTCAAGGAGAAAAATCTGTTAGTGATAAAAAATGTTTAGCATTCTTTCGGGTTTTTTTGTTTTTGATAATAATTTTTTAATGCATGGAAAACATTTTTATTAAATATGTGGTGTATTTAAATTTTAGTAGACTGTATGGATTTCAAGATAAAGTATAAAATGACTTACCCTTAACGGCAGTTTTAATCATTAGTATGTGTCTCACTCGTGTAGTGGGAAAAAGGTATGGGAAGGAAATTTGGAACAAGCTAAATGAGCGAACACACTTCAATTTTTAGAATGCACAATATTTTTCTTCTAAACACTATTTAATTGCGGATGAATTTATGCGTTTTTAAACCGTCGGTTTTACTCACAATTATACGAATCTGCTTTCCTTTTCTGTCCGTCTCTCGGCTGAAAAAAAGGACGAGTTTTTTGCGGCAAAAACACTCGAATAAAAAGAATAATCGCTATACAGAGTGTTTTAATATAAACGGCCAAAACATCCTGCCCCCCCCAAGATTGAATGCGAATTCAATATGCGAACAAAAAAAAAATCAGGTAGAATTTTATCAACAATATGATACCTAAGTAACCAACAAATTTAACCACTTAACAAAGAAAATAAATAAAAACTCTAAATATATTTAAAAAGGAAAAAAAATTGTAGGCAAAACTATTATACTTGTCAAACAAAATACAAGTATTATGCCTGATTAGGAAGTGGACATAGTTTAGCCACTGGTCTAGTGTAAGAACTATTTTTTGTTCTTACCAGGGCCACTCTAGAGATGCCATCTTTACCAGGATATAATTTTTCAATGATCGCTAATGGCCATTGTAGTGGTGGAATGTTATTTTGTATAATTACCACGATCATACCTATTTGAGCTGGATTCGTCGGGGTATTCCACTTTTGTCTGGCTTGGAGTGTGGAAAGGTATTCAATATGCCAACGTTTCCAATAATGTTGTACCACTGAATCTAACAATTTATAGCGATTTAAACGATTAGGGGATTCTGTTAACAAATCTTCTGCTGGAAGCGAATTTAGCGGGGATCCATATAAGAAATGTGACGGCGTCAGTGCTACTGGATCCTTTGGATCAGAACTCAAAGCACACAGGGGTCTGGAATTAAGTAATGCCTCAATTTGAGTAAGTATAGTACTAAATTCTTCGTAATTTAAAATTTGGTTTCCAATTACACGAGATAGGTGTGATTTAACGCTTTTTATGTTTGCCTCCCAAATTCCGCCGAAATGAGGGGCCGAGGGAGGATTGAACTTCCAATCGATTTTATTATTATTAAGTTCTTGAGATAGGGCATCTGCATATTGTTTTGACTGCGTTAATTGGTAAATTTCGTCAAGTTGGGCTTTTCCTCCCAAAAAAATTAGTACCTTGATCAGAAAACAAAGTGGTACAATTTCCGCGACGTGATATAAATCTTTTGAAAGCCGCAAGAAATGAATCTGTGGATAAATTACTTGCAAGTTCTAAGTGAACTGCCTTGGTAGCAAGGCAAATGAATAGACAGACATATGCCTTTTGGCTTTTAATACCGCGATTTCGACCTAATGTTATATAGAAAGCCCCTGTAAAATCTACACCAGTCGATAAAAATGCCTTTGCTTGATTTACTCTTTCGGAAGGTAAATCCGACATTATAGGGTAATTAGGTTTAGGATTTAATCTAAAACAATGATTGCATTTCCAAATACGCTGTCGAATAATACCCCGAGCTGCTATAATCCAATAATTTTGTTGTAATAATGATTGTAACAAATGGGTACCAGTATGGCAATATTTTTTATGGTTATAATCAATCAACAAATTAACAAAGGGGTCTGATTTAGGTAAAAGAATCGGATGTTTATGTTCAAAGGCAACATTTGCATTCGACAATCTTCCACCTACTCGAATTACATGATCTTTGATGAACGGATTTAATTTACGTAGGAAATTTGCTTTTAACGGTTTGTTTTCTGAAAGAAGCTTGTACTCTGAATGAAAATGACGTTGTTGTACAGCTCGAATTAATGTATATTCAGCTTGATCAAGGTCAAATTTACGTATTGTATTATTGCGAGGTAAAATTTTTAGGAATTTTAATACATATATGGTAGAATGAAGAAGCTTGGTCCAAGAGGAAAAATATTCTATCAAAATATATAACGGGGAAATGGTCGGTTTAACTACAAGATAAACTAAATTCTCTTCTTCCGGAATAGTAAATTCATTATTACTGAATGACTTAATAGGCCACTGGGAGGGATTTAACAACAACCATTGGGGACCAGAAAACCAACAGGGATGATTTATCAATGAAGCTGGGGAGAGACCTCTAGAAGCACAATCAGAAACATTCTGTTTACCGACTACAAAATACCAGTGGGAACAAGGCAAGCAGGTTTGTATTTTAGCGACTCTATTTGAAATAAAAGGTTTCCACTTTATTGGAGATGAATGGATCCAATTCAGTGTAATCATAGAATCAGACAGAGCGAATATTTGATCAATATTTTTTCGAGGGGAATAGGTATCTCTAGTATGCGATATCAACTTGGACAATTGTACTGCTGCACAAAGTTCTAGACGAGGTAGAGTGACTTTGGACATTGGAGCAACTTTAGACTGCGCACATAGGAAGTTTACACTGACATGACCTGTAATATCAGTGGATCGAATATAAATGACAGCAGCATACGCGCTAGAACTAGCATCAGCAAATCCGACAATATCTACAGTGGAATTTTCGAAAACTAACAAATGACGGGGAATTTGTAAACTATTCAATAGTGTAAGTTCTTCTTGAAATTTCATCCATAAATGAAACATTTCTTTGGGGGCTTCTTTATCCCAGTCAAATTTTAATTTCCATAATTTTTTTATCAACAATTTTATAAAGAGAGAAATGGGTGCCAAGAAACCTAAAGGGTCAAAAATACGTGCTACTAATGATAACATATTTCTTTTAGTGCAAGGCGATATGGAGACGGAAATTTTAAAGCTAAAATTATCAGAAGACGGGTTCCATTCTAAACCTAAAACCTTTAAACTTTCTTTGTCAAATGCAATGGGCGTATTTAATTGTAAGAAATCAGGAATTTGGGATAATAGCTCATTTGAATTTGACATCCATTTTACCATTTGAAATCCACCATTTTCAAATAGCTTCACTAATTGGGTATGAATGGTAACAGCATTTTTTATATCGGGTAAACTACAAATTAAGTCGTCCATATATAAGTCTCGATGAACAGAAGTCACGGCCTGAGGGTATCGCGAAGATTCATCTTCAGCCAATTGCTTTATGGTACGTAAACTTAAATATGGTGAAGACCTTACACCAAAGGTGACAGTATTTAATTGATAAATTGAAATAGGATCACTGGTATTAAACCTCCACAAGATTCTTTGATATTGTCGATGTGCTTTGACAATATTAATCTGACGATACATTTGCTTAACGTCAGAAACCATTGCTATGGGAAATAATCGAAAGTTTAGCAATATTGTAACTACATTATTCTGTAGCTTCGGTCCTGTGTACAAAACATCATTTAAAGAAATACCAGAATCGGTTTTCATGCTAGCATCAAACACTATTCTACAGGGTGTGGAAATACTTTGTTTGAAAATACAATGGTGAGGAATATAGTAGCAAGAGGACACATTAATTTCCGACTTTGCCACTAAAGACATGTGGCCTTGATCTAGATAATCTTGGATAATAGAACAATAAGTATTTCGAAGCTCCACATTTTTTTCTAATCGTTTTTCTAAAGAAAATAACCGAGTCTGAGATAAAGCAAATGAATCTCCTAAATGAGTCGGATCGGCTTTAAAAGGAAGGGCTACTTCATATCTCCCAAATGAATTTCGACTAACATTTTCGACAAAATAATTTTCACAAATGGAATCTTCAGATGTAGGAACCGGTGGGGTAAAGTCCTCTAGTTCCCACATTTTCTCAACTAGGGATTCTAAGTTTAAAAAAGAACAATATGTCTGTTCGGAGAAATTTACTCGAAGAGGGGGGCGGGGCCTAAAATTATGTATCCGAGTGTGGTTTGAATAGCAGTTGGTGTACCATCAGCTCCAGTTACTCTATGCGAACCTATAATTTGTGTGAATAACGAAGCTCCTAAAATGCCATCAATCGCCCCTGGACTATGGAAAGTAGGGTCGGCCAGCGGCAAGCCATTCAAATGTTTTAATAAATTGATATTTATGGGTACTTCTGGCAGGGAATTAGTGATTTTGTCGACTAACAAAACTTCAATTGGATATTTAACATTTGAGTCAAAATTAGATTGAATTATAAGATTAGCTCGACCTTTGAGCGGTTTTATTGTATCACCTATTCCTACAATATTCAGGGATATTTTATCGTATGGCAAACTTAACTTTTTACAGCAGTCAAATGTCAAGATATTAGACATCGACCCGCTGTCAATTAAAAATCTAAGATTTCGTTTTTTATTCCATTTATCCAAAACTTTGACAATTGCAGTACTCAATAATACTACTTGGGGTTTATTGTCCTCCTTATTATTTATTTTAGTACACAAAGTATGAATTACGTCATTTTGACTGGTAGATGGGACACTATATTCTGGATTATTATTATTAGTTGGATTACTATTAATTGTCGTTCTTATGTCCATGTTGTGGTTAATTTGATCATTTCTATGTAACAGAGTATGATGTTTGGCTTTGCACTTAATACAACTAAATTTAGAAGGGCATAAAGACACTTTGTGTTTATTTGAAAAACAGTTGATACACAAATGGTTCTCTTTGACTAATTTAAACTTTTCTAGGTGAGGGATATCTTTAAAAAATTTGCAATCTTTTAATAAATGAGCATCTTTATGACAAGCAAGGCATTTGCGACTACTATCATTGGTTAGAAATGTTTTGAAATTAGTATTTCTTAAGTTATTACTACTATTTAGGTTATGTTGAACTGGCCGAAGTTTATCATGTTTCACTATTACCTTACTCTGTTGTCGTATAAATTTAATTAACTCCTCATAATTAGGCAAATTTTCATCAGAACGTACTAACTCAAAATAATTGACAATTTCTTGAGGTAACTTTAACATAGCAATATGGGTTAAAATATGATCATCTAAATTTTCTAACCGTAGTCGTTTTAGGGCCATAACATTTGTATCAAATTTTTCAAGAAAAGTTTGTAAGCTACCAGGGTTATTATTGTTTAAACTACGAAAATTTAGCAATCGGTCCAAATACAAATTTAATAAAAATTTCTTATCGTGGTACGTGTCCTGCAAAAGTTTCCAAATGATCTCATAATTATCTGGAATCGCTTCAATAGCATTACATGTTTTTAGAGCTTTACCCTCTAAACTACCTAACAGAAAATGCAATTTTTCAGCATCAGAATACTCGGATTTAACATGAACTAAGTGTTTAAAATTTTCACAAAACAGAGGCCATAACGTTAAATCTTCACCACTAAACTTTACTAACTGAATATTAGGCATTTTTAGTTTTGGTGTACCTGAACTATTATTATTACTAAGAATACGTGGAGGAATTGGGTTAATAAATTGCTTAGCGAAATATTCAATATGATCGCATAAATCTTCAAAAGCATCAAGAATTCCATAATTAGGGGGGTCATCGGGATATAATTCTTGTTTAACTTCAACAATTTGTTGAACAATTTCTCGATAATCTAACATTGTTTTGGATAAGGTTATATAACGAATGTTAAAATCTTCTAATTTGGTTACATTTTGGCTATCGTTTTTTAAAGACTGTCCAACATCAAAACAACGCTGAACTCGTCTAAAAAGATTTTCACGTTTAGCAGTTAACCTCTCTAAGTTTAATTCGTGAGTTGGTTTTGGCATATTGAACTTAATTTTATATAATTGGCCAACAAAAATAGAATACCTATTTAAATATATAAATTAAACCAGCAAAAAAAGTATAAGTAAATAATAAATAATAAATTATGGTAAATAATACTGAGTTTAATTCATAAATAATTTAGATAGCGCATCAAGTTATTTGAAAATTAATTTATTTTATTTTCAATTTCCAATTACACATAAAAATAAATGGTTAAATTAATTTTCCTAGCAAATAATTTAATTAAAACGTGTAAACTCTCTAGAGTATCAAACTGTGATATTTTCAAAAAAAAGAAATGAAATAGTTATAAATCAAAGTATATTTGTTAATAATATGAGATAAGAGGGCAGAGCAGGATGCTAAATTTGTATGAAATAAAACTGATGTCTTTAAAACCACCGTTTTCTGTGCTATAAAACATCAAGTTTTTTTTTTTAAACAAAAAATTTAAAACTAGGTTTCAATTCTCTTAACTATAACGAAATTAAGAAATTATAGTTAAGTTTATAATACACTATTCACAAATGAATTAATGAATAAATATTGGATTTGGAAAATCTAAATTTACGACAAATTTATTCCGTTTCAACGCATAAATATGGTAGGTAACTAGGCTATTATCAATTTTCCGAGTGAAAACTGACCCGAAATAAAATCAGCCATTAAATAGATGCAAAAGAAAAAAAATAAGTCCAATCCGGCTCGTATGGAACCAACAATGTGGTGTATTTAAATTTTAGTAGACTGTATGGATTTCAAGATAAAGTATAAAATGACTTACCCTTAACGGCAGTTTTAATCATTAGTATGTGTCTCACTCGTGTAGTGGGAAAAAGGTATGGGAAGGAAATTTGGAACAAGCTAAATGAGCGAACACACTTCAATTTTTAGAATGCACAATATTTTTCTTCTAAACACTATTTAATTGCGGATGAATTTATGCGTTTTTAAACCGTCGGTTTTACTCACAATTATACGAATCTGCTTTCCTTTTCTGTCCGTCTCTCGGCTGAAAAAAAAGGACGAGTTTTTTGCGGCAAAAACACTCGAATAAAAAGAATAATCGCTATACAGAGTGTTTTAATATAAACGGCCAAAACAAAATAATTAACGAGGAAAATTGGCTCGTGTTTCATACCAGATTTTATCAATACAAATAAAATAGTGACAAAGTATTCACATATCCAGAAGGCACGGAGTTAATGGAAAAATGGGAATAAATGATCAGGTTACTATTTTGTTTCTTGAATAGTGAAAAGCATTTTCATTATTTTCAAGTATTTTTTTCATTTTACATTAATAAGGCATATTTTCTCATTATTATTTTATTTATTTTTTGCTTGATTTGTAGATGAGGAAACAGCAGTTCAAATAAGTTTTCTGTGGTTTGCTTATGAAATTTCAAAGGTGGGAGCCGAAACACATGTCAGCAATATTCTGTAGTTCATCGTCATATATTATTTTCTTCACAAATCCAGAATATATGGTTTCATTTTTATGATGTATTATCATTCTTTCACTAAGAAAGTCAAACATATCACTCATGTTTCTACAAACTGACCAGCTATAATCACAAAAGTTTCACAACATAATATTAATCACTTTAAAGAATGACTGAAACAAACGATAAAAGAATGACTGATGGTTAATTATTACAAAAAAAGTAAACGTAACATTAATTACTTATCTACAGTTGTAATTTTTGGAAATGGGATAATTAGAAGACATTTGTTATGTTTATTTTCTTTACATTTAGGCTATAACCAAAAGTGACATACCTATTCTGGTAGAAGTCAAGTCAGGGTTTTGTAGTTATAAATTTCATTAATAAATTAACTTACAGAAACTTAAGAAAAATATTCAACACTATGCATGCACAAAACTACATATTTTGTTTACAATTAATAATAAATGTATATTTTTAAATATCGTCCACATATTAAAAAAAGGCGCCCAATGTGCAGCTCTACTTATTGTAGGTCTTTCAATAATATAAGCCGTAAACCTCATAACTAATGAAACCTGATGCACCATCTAGTGAAAAATAAACAGAACTACTTACAGCTTCTCGTTACTCGAACTGAAACGTCATTTTTGCCACTAGAGGGAGACACGCTTTAAAAGTTTCAAGTTGCTGTGGTGTAATGATCAAATTACTTAGAGCTCGACTCGCTTTGTTGGCAAGTATCAAATGATGAATTTGCACGGTGTCAGTAACTCGCTTGAGTAACTAAAACCTAGTACCACAGCTTCTTCTGTGTCCCTTCTTCTGTGCTAGTACTAATACGCAATTGCCAGATGAAAATTGTTAAACCAATATCTTGCCAAACGTGATCAAAATTTAGGTGGTTCGGCCGGCACGGCGCGCATACCTAGATACATTGACGCTAGTTACCTACTTTATTTTCTGATTAATGATATTTCACACACTAAAACAATTATTATTATTAGGGATGGGCATAATCGGATGATTTCAATAATCGGATTCTACCGATTCAATTATTCTAATATTCGGGTGATAAATCGAATTAATTTTAATTCGGTGTAGCCGACCATGCTAAAATAACCCTTCTCGATTCTAGCGACTATAATAATCATATGAATTATGAATTATTATGAATTAAAATTAACTTTAATGAAGTCTGGCGCACCGCGACATAATATACCTAATTCGTGTCTATTCTAGTGATATAAAGAACGTATTCATTAGCCTGCGTTAGCATACTGGGTATGACCTATACTGCACGGCGCATACACACGCACCGATTACTAACACACCGGAAATCGAGATAAAATTGTTCACGTCGAAATTCGACCGATTTGGCGATCGATTATTTTGATTCGTTTTCATTCGTTCTGTATTTAGTATTAGTATTTCATAATTTACGGCCTGTATTTCCAGTTATTTTCCGATTATTTTTAATTCGAATTACGGAACAAAATAATCGAATTGTAAAGGTTATTTCAATAATCGGATTACATACAAAGGAAGTACGCCTGTGAAAAATATTTTGTTGGGAACAATAAATAAATTGTCATAGACTTTTCTTCACTTCCGGTAATAAAACTGTAATAAAACAAAAGCCAAAATTTGAAACAGATTTTTTCCCGTCAAACCGGCAGTGATTGCAAAAAATTTATATGGTATTTTTCTATTCTTTTTAGCTACTAAACATTCCTGCAAATTTTCAATTTTTTTCAGAAATATTTAAGAAAAAAATTCAAGTATTATCTTTCCACCACCAAACCGTAGTTCAGAAAGGAATTTTAAATAGAAAAGGTCAATCCTTGATGTCTAAGGTAACTTTCCGCCAACTTTCAAATTTTTAACGAGCCGTTCGTCAGATCATCAAGCTAGTTTATTTTCCAACAAAAGACAAGCAAGGCAGACTGACATACATTTGTTCATGCGCACAAATCTAACATGATCGACGACTTAAAAGTCAAATTAGATAAAAACTGGAGAAAGTTGTATTTCGACCTAATAGATTACTTTTCTTTTTTCTTTTTACTAAAATGAAGAAAAGTAATAATCAAAACTATCGAGTAATATTCAATGTAATTAATTAATAAATAATGACTGCTAGCGCCAAGCGTACCGCATTATTACATGTCTAAGTGGCGCCTCGGTAATAGAGTGCTCTGATTGACAAATGTATATTAAGTATCGCACGTCAGAATAACCACGAGCCTTGTTCGGTGTGGTCGTTATTATTGTATCTTTGTGCTGCGTATT
This sequence comes from Rhamnusium bicolor, assembly GCA_029963845.1. NCBI lineage: Eukaryota > Metazoa > Arthropoda > Insecta > Coleoptera > Cerambycidae > Rhamnusium > Rhamnusium bicolor. Next base: position 225,055 of record JANEYF010004439.1, read on the forward strand.
TGTTTACGCTTTTAATACATAAAAGTCAACAATGACTATTATTAACAATTTATAAAGACACATATTTTTAAAACGCAGAAAATCCTATTCGGCACCAGTAGCAAAAAGATGCATATACATTTAACATTGCTATCGTCTGGGGAAGCGTTTTCCATATAAATATATCTGGCAAGCCTATATAATTGTTAAGAAAGTATTACTAAACTAAAGGTTGAAAAAAAAATAATCGTTTTACTATATTCCTTATCATTAATCAAGAAACAAGGTACTACTGGCGTCAATGTATGTAAGACAGTACTAACCTAAAGGTTGAAAAAGAAAATAAACGTTTTACTATGTGTCAAATATTAACTAGAAAATAGAGTAACTCTAGCATTTTGGTATGCGCCGGCCCAGATTCCGAGATTTTGATCACGTCTGGCAAAGTGTTAGTTCTGCAATTTTCATCTGGCAGTTGTGTATTAGTGTCAAGATGGTTCTAATTCAAAGTTAAAAAAAAACATTTCACTATCACGTAAATGATCCTCACAAAAATGCAAGTTTAGGCGCGCCCGGCACACTCTAAGTTCCGAGGAAACTGTTTGACATGTTTTTTTTATACATAATCACGCCACCAAAAATCAGCTGTGCCAAGATGACGTAATTTCACTGTTTTTTTTTTCATTTTAAAAATTCGCCCACGCATCGTTTTTCTGATGACCGGCTGCTAAAATACGATTTTCGTGAATATCAGCTAATGCCATTTCATAAAAAAAAGTTTCAATCATTCCAAAATCTCGTAGGGAAAATGTTCACTGGCTCTCCGACTACAGTGATGCAAGTGTACGCTGAGAACCATAAACAATTGTTAATGGACATGATATAAGAGTTAAGTCTTTGTAAGTTACACGATGTTCGTCACCGAAGCCAGTCATTTACTTAAAAAGAGCCGGCTTTAATGATGAAAATCATTTATTAATTTATTTATAGAGGTTAAGGACATTGGAATAGTAATTTTACTATTTTCCATTTATTGTATATTTATTGTATAAGAAGATAATATTACTGAAGCATTCACGGCTATTTATACGTAACTGTATAATGAGTGTGGTCAGATTTACAATATGGCCTGTTTCCAATTATATCCACGTGTTGTCTGTTGATATTGTGTACCAATAAAACTGTTTGTTTCATCATCACTCATCAGATAACAATCATATTCACATGTTTCATCAAAAATATTTCTAATTAACCGGTCAATTTCATGAAATGAAAAGTTTTCTGATTCCATCTGATTTATAACAATAACAATAGGTAATTTATTAACCCAAAATTAAAATGTATAACATAAAAAATAAATACGCAAATAAAATGAATAAATGCATGAGATGTAAAAATAATATAATAAATGAATGCACAAATATGCATAATTCACTAATCCGTCAGATCCATATGATATATTTTTTGGAGGTATAAAGTAATGCGAGCTCAACAGAAGTTTTCATGGGTTTGTCCTTCGATAGACTCAAAAATTGGGACTCTTTTGATCACTCGAGACAAAAGATATAGGCAAAAATGTAAAATAATCAAAACAATTATTTTTTCGTTTAACTCGCTCTAACAAAAAGGGAACAATCTCTTAAATATTTACTGTTTTATTACTACATATTTGTTAACAAAATGTGTTGATATGAATATCAAATTTTAATAAGTGTTATTGTGTAGGGGAATACATACATTATGTTGTCACTGTTGCGTATTATTAAAAGTTTCTTGTGTGAATATTTTTATGTAATATGTAAGTTTAATAATTTCGTATTGATATTTATAACTATATTTGATTTGGAGCTCGGTAGCGCAATGGGCCAGATCGTTAAGTGACAACCGTGGCTGCTTTACTGCCTATCGACTCCCGGGTTCAAATCCCGATTTCGATTCTGACAAAGTCAGAGGATTGGTTGTATGTGTTCGCGTTTTTTTTTTAACTGTATAATCCCTTTCCGTGCAGCTTCGGCTTTGGTTTGGGGTTATCTAATTTATGTGGTGTTTCTTTTTCTTTCATTTTAAATAAACATAAAACGGATACAACTAATAATTGCATTATATGTGGCAAAGATGCTACATCCGATCGGTTTAGTGATGTGGTAGACAAATTTTCCCACATTGTTATACAAGACATCATAGAAGCTTCAAAAAAAAAGTGATGCATTGTATAGAAAATTTTGACCAAGAGACATACCATTTTCCAAATTAAAATTCCATAAAAATTATAGAAAATATTATAGGAACAGAGCAAATGTCCAATATACAACAGGTAGATATATAATAAATGCACGATGAAAGTTAATTTCACGAGCCAATAAATATTTTGAAATTTAGTATTATAAAATTTTGAATCTAACTCCATTTGAGATATGCAATTATGTTAGTAGAGACTTATGTCAGTTTTATTCCGTGTACACAAATATGCACTAAGGCAAGAACGATATTTTGCTTCCGACGCAATTAAATCAGTGTAAAACTTCTTACTATTATTTTCTCATCAACGTGCTGGATGGAGACATTAATTATTTTATTTTTTTCTCATCAACATGCTGGATGGAGACATTAATTACTTTATTTCGAATTTCACTAGATCGCACACCAATCGATGGTTTCATTCTAAGGTTCTAGATTTATCACATGGAAATTAGTGCTGGCAAAAACTGGAAAAAATGAAACCGGTTAATCGGTTTCCTCAAAATCCGGTTTTGGATAATGTAATATAGATTAAAACCGGTTAATCGGTAATCCGAAGACCGGTTAATTGATTATCCGAAAACCAGTTACTCGGTTATCCGAAAATCGATCAATCGGTTATCCGAAAACCGGTTAATCGGTTATCCAAAAATCGGTTCATCGGTTATCCGAAAACCGGTTAATCGGTCATCCGAGACCGGTTAATCGGTTATCCGAAAACCGGTTAATCGGATGCTTGAAAAACCGAATAATAAGAAAACAGATTAGATTAAGTTTATAATTTAGAAAACAAATAAATATAACATTTTCATTTCAGTAGATCAGTAAGTACTAGTATAAAAAACTCGTACAACAATTTTATTTTAGTTATTTTGGCGAGGTCGATAACATCCAAAATTAATACAAAGAGGGATGAAAGTACTGGTGAATGTAACACCAACACATACATGTATATTTAACTAGTGATCACAATATTAAAAGTATATTGTCTATAGTTATTTATTTGTAGCATCCTATAATATTTTTTTCTCACTTCCCGATCTCTAATTCTACAGTGTGGAAATTAAGTAATGCATAAATTCAGTAATTCCGTTGATATTAATTTTTTTGGAAAAAATCTCGAAGGGGTATAGCGATTTTAACTTCGGCAAATATTTTCTGTCTATTTTTAGTTTCTTATGTCATTTATTTTTTTAAGTTATGACGTCATAGACTTTTTTTTAAATGACAACCTATATTTTTTATTATTGATTTTGGTAGCAGTTTTATTCTGGTTCTGACCGTATAAAATTTTCTATATATTATATTTGAAAAAAAATCGAGAAAAACAGTCTTAAAGTTCAAATAACAAAAATTCATTAAATTGGGAAAATTTATCTAGTTGCCTAAGTTTGACGGAAAGTTATCGACGGCACATTCGTTTTTATTTTGAAATTATACAAATAGTTGAAAAATCGAACTAATGTGATCGATCCACCGGCAACTAGATAAATTTTCCCAATTTAATGAATTTTTGTTATTTGAACTTTAAAACTGTTTTTCTCGATTTTTTTCAAATAATAACATATTGAAAATTTTATACGGTCGGAACCGAAATAAAAACTACTACCGAAATCAATAATAAAAAATATAGGTTATCATTTAAAAGAAAAGTCTATGACGTCATAATTTAAAAAAATAAATGATATAAGAAACTGAAAATAGACTGAAAATATTTGCTGAAGTTAAAATCGCTATACCCCTTCGAGATTTTTTCCAGAAAATTAATATCAACGGAATTACTGAATTTATGCGTTACAAAGTTCAAATAATAAAAATTCATTAAATTGGGAAAATTTATCTAGTTGCCGGTGTATCACATTAGTTCGATTTTTCAACTATTTGTATAATTTCAAAATAAAAACGAATGTGCCGTCGATAACTTTCCGTCAAACTTAGGCAACTAGATAAATTTTCCCAATTTAATGAATTTTTGTTATTTGAACTTTAAGACTGTTTTTCTCGATTTTTTTTCAAATATAATATATTGAAAATTTTATATGGTCGGAACCGGAATAAAAACTACTACCAAAATCAATAATAAAAAATATAGGTTGTCATTTAAAAAAAAGTCGATGACGTCATAATTTAAAAAATAAATGACTTAAGAAACTGAAAATAGACTGAAAATATTTGCTGAAGTTAAAATCGCTATACCCCTTTGAGATTTTTTCCAAAAAATTAATATCAACGGAATTACTGAATTTATGCGTTACTTAATTTTCACACTGTATATAAATATTGCATAATAAGATACGAGATGTTGAGATGAAAATAAGAATTGCAAAGAAGAGAATGCAAAGGATTATTTTTCCTGCTTTTATTTAGAGCACGCACAAGACGCACGTCATGCATGAGTCATGTCATAACGAAAATCTAGTTAGACTTTTTAGTGTTGTGGCTCTGTACTGTCTGGTCGAGGAAAGAAGACCCGCAGAAAGAATGTGATTTTTGCCTTCCATTCACAATTAAGCGCAAATGAAATAAATGAATTAGTGCATGGCAAATTTTTGAGATCTTTTGCATCCGCACCTACTCATTGGGAGAGATATTATATTCCTAGTATATGGTTTCGCAGAAAGCTGACGACTTATCAGTAGAGTTGGCATATCGGTCCGCAAGTCATGGGCGGTGTCAGGTAGAGAAATACCCAAATATGTAAGCGAGACTTGTTTACTATTTTAGCAAAGACTAACATTTGATTTTAGTCTATTGTTATGCCACGTGGTATGTACAACGTAATTTATTCCTTTCCGTTATATTGTTGATAATTTTATTTGTTGTATTTTATTCTTGATATTAATTTAATAATAAAGTATCTATGTCAACCTGTCTAAGGGTAAAAAACAGCCATATGCTGACAAAGTGAATAAATTTATCAGTGAATTCCCAATTACAATGCCAATTAGGAAGTAAAGCTGATTAAGCTTTACTTCCTATTTTATACACATTTGTAATTAAGGCTACTTTTTATATTATTTATTTCATATATAAATATATGAAAACAAACAGACAATATAACATGAGGGACAAAGTTGACAAAAACTGTTATCCAGCCAAGATGACAATACCGTCCAGGTATGGCTGGGCCCTCCTGGTTGTCGATGTTGTAGCAGGTAATGTCATTTTTCACATTTTATCATGCATGGAGGTATTTTCCTGCACAGAAACAAACAATGCATTATAATTCATAAAACATAAAAAAAATGTTAATAATTAAAAAAGTCAGTTTAGAGAGAACATGTAGGTGATTGTATGTACACAGGAAAAATTTCAAAAAACCTGCTCAAAATAATTATTTTTTTATTTTGAAAATAAAAATTTACTTTACGTCCGAGGTGCGGGGTTTGAAGTAGGGAAGGTGTGTATACGCATTGTAAGGCGTGAATTCCCGAATTTATTCTACAATGGTGCTATAATAATTTGTAAGGTGTGCAAGATAGACCTGATGTGCCTCACGTAAATTCTGTGCAACATAAAACTAAAAAAAATGACTGGCCTTCGACAACACAGTTTATGTTCAATTTACTCCTAATGCTGATTGCCTGTGATGTTCCACTGCACATACTCGATAAACAACCATATCAGGTGTTTTGGAACAATTACAATCCCGAAAAGACGTTACCAAGTCGCGCAACGATGCATAACTATGTACCAACTGTACGCGACGAGATTGTAAATAAGATCAAATGTGTACTAAAAAATACAAGGCTGTGGTTATGTGTTGACGAGACGACAGATTGTAAAAAAATTCTATTTTAAATGATATATATTACGTGTATTGAACCCTCTTAAACCGACATTTCCACTGTTACTAGCTAGCAAAAGACTAACCGAGTGTACTGGCCCAACATTTACGCGAGTAGTGCTGGAGACGTTAGAAAAATTTGACCTGTCAAAAAGTCAAATGTTGATGTTTGTGACCGATTCCACTGCGACAATGCATTCGGTAGGTCGTTTCCTTCAAGAACACGGTTGTAGGTTGATACTTCATACGTACAAAGTGCGTGCTTTACACCTTGTAGCAGAAACTATTCGACAAGGTTTTCCAGAGGTGGATGCATTAATAGCAAGTACAAAAAAAGTGTTTCTTAAATATCCTAAACGTCTTTGCGCATTTCATAGCATACATGATGCTGCAAAGTTTTTACAGATCTTCTCCAGTTTGTGATAACCAAGTAAGTTGTGCATACATTGTTATAAATTGTAACAGTTTATTGCTTTTATTACTAGTTAATTTCTTTTATTGAACTTATTATGATGCGTGCGCCTATGTCCTGCGGCGCATTTTTGCCAACTCTACTTATCAGTTATCGGCAATACTTTTCTTTGCTGTGTGGGCCTTCTTTCGCCGGCTAGACAGTATTATTGTGTTTAGTTAATATTCGCAAACTACGACAAAAATGACAAAATACAAGATATATCAAGTTTCATGTAAATTCTAAACTAAAGAGGCGTCGATGACCACCAGCCCGCTGTAGTTTCAGATTTTAACAATATTTGAAAGAAAAGAAACGCATATTAGTTGATTGTCCGAAACGGCTATTCCAATAGCCGGTTCTTCGACTAACCGGTTATTTGAATAACCGGTTACCCGAGTAACCGGTTTTCGATTTTTTATAAACCGATAATAATCCAAACCGATTAACCGGTTATCCAGAAAACTGGTTTCAGTTGCCAGCACTAATAGAAACCAATAGAATGTCCTTTATAACAAATCCGTGACCCAAACTTGATTGTATTTGTATTTGCAAAAAAATATGTTCTTGATAAAAGATTGTAAATCATGTTTACTATATCAGGCGAATAAAATATGTTTTCCACGTACTTAAATAAAGCTGATGTAAACTGAAATTTTTTACACATTTGACCTCATAAAAAAAGGTTAGGATAAATTTAGCAGTTTGACATTTGAAATGTCTAGTTTAGTTACAAAAATGTCAATGTCAATAAGAAGAAATTATTAAAATATATGACATGAATTTTTATTGACAGTGTCGAATGACGCTAAAAATTAATTATTTAAAAATTTTAATAAAACATTTCAAGGTCGCTATTAAAATTTAATTGAGGTAAGTGAAAAATTAAATAAAATGATTGTTTAGTTCAGGATAATATATACTGGTATAAGAAAGTTATGTGCTGGCCACATCAGATATTTTTTTAAATAACATTGTGTCATCATCAAACAATACAAAGTGTTTTTTATATAATTTGGTACATCGTTTACAAATATTAAAAAGCAAAAGAAATCCGAATGCTGAACCATGCGGAAACTCGGATTTTACTATCCGTAAATGACGTTACTCTATTATATACAGTTATCTGATATAATGTCTTTGATTGAATTTACCTAATATCTAGACATCGGGAGGTAGCGATAAATTCCAGAGACGACTTTTACCTATATATAATATCATATTATAAACACCTAATGAAACAATCCCAAACAATATAATATGGTAAAATATGTACCTATTATGTTACTATTACTAAAATGGGAACAAAAAAAATCAAGGTTTTTTTGGGTAATTGGATGGCTTGCAACTATAAAACTAAACTCAATTAATTACTTACTGTGCAGTGACCGACTGGGAAATACTCGTTATTGTCGAGTGCCCAATAGCAATTCATATAGTCCGATCGCACGGCTTGGTTATCACGTTTACGCGCACTATCCCATGTTGAAAATGAATGTACACACTCTAAGTACGTAGTATTTATAAAACGTCTATGAGAATAACACGTAGATACGTAAACAGTGCAAAATTAAAGACAGCGGAGGTTAATTTTTTTAGAATTGTCTCGTTGAATTCCATTAAATGAAAAAGTGGATTAGTGATTTCCCCGAACTTTCAATTTAACAACATAGAATTATATTGCACAAACTGTAAAAAAGTGCTTTCTTACAACGTTAAAGCAAACATTAATAGACACATTTCCTCAGCATTCATAAAAACTGTGTGAGTAGTGGTATATTACTGATAGTGACAGGCAAACGAATTTATCTAGCGTTAGCCCTGAAATTGACGTCATTTATCGTTATATCCCGATCCCCACTAATACCATATAATATCGTTAAATGAAAGTGCCCTATTTATGGCTTCGTTATAATAATTACTTCCTATTGGCGTTCGCACTTTTAAAGTAAATAAGTATAAGTTGGGAGTTCTATTTTACTTACTAAAAGCAAATAAACAAGTTATTAAATTTAATTTTTAACGTATGAAAATACATAGGTATTATATTATTTAATATGTTTACCGCACACTGGCTCTTTTTTTATTTATAAACTGTACAACACGAGACAGAACATTATTTCGCTTGAAAATAAATCCCTTCTAGAACCCACATACATTACCAATGCGTTTTCTTGCAAATATGGGAACTAAAATATTAGTTTATGCGTTAGTAAAATCGCATGATATTTTTCCTAACGCATACATATAAATTTTACAATATTTTAAAAAAATAACGCTTACACGCGAGCAATTTATTATCAGCACTCCCACATCCCACACATAAAAAATAAAAACTATTATTTAGTACTGAAATTACTGATTAGTCGGTGGTGCAGTGCTTATACGTTAGACTGGAGTCCAAAGGATCCTGGGTTCGAATCCTGACTAGGTCATGAATGTATAGTGGGATTTTTAAAATACCGAGACGGTCACAGTTTGCTAGAGTATTGTTGTGTGGCAGAACACGGCTAGTCACTGCCTGTCTCTCTTGAGGTCGTGTCTCAGCTGCGGCATCTGGCAAATATCGGAAGGAATGGTTGTTGTGTGTGTATCTGTCCTGGTTGAGTGGTGGAATAGCAATGTGCTAAACTCCGCCATGATGTTAATATAAATAATACGTTAGAAAAAAGATTATTACTTTTAGTCATCGCCGTAAATAGGGATTTTGGATGTCATCCCAGAGACAGAATTTAATCCTAATACCATAATCTAAAAAATGCATGATAAAATAAATGTAATTTCTAACATTGTACTTACAAATTTATGAGTACATGTAAAAAGGTTCAAAATGATGTTATTTACGTCATGACGTTCAATTTCTCTATATGTAGTCATCACTATATGTATGATTTTTTTTCTAGGTTCAGCTAAGTGTTATTGGTCTATTACGTCGAGAAATATATGTGCCCTTATTTATAACGTGGACATATAATTCTACTAGGCAAACACACATGACACCAATTACTCAAAAACTCATGTCACATATCAGCGTTAAAAATATTAGTAATAAATTAATTTGAAATATAAAATAAATATCTCGATCATAACTGACTGTTCGAAAGCGGAATCCTGTGGGCGTTCATATTTATTTGTAGGTACATTACATAATATAATACAATATATTGTCTGTTATGCCATGCATCAGTATATTATCTTTTACTGAGGACATTTTTAAATAATAATAGAATTAGGTAAATGACACGTTACTGGTAAAAACGAATTTCATACATATAATCCCGCAGGCATTCAGAATGAAATTGTTATTGCGGATTTTAGCAATTTGAGTATTTCTATACATTACTTTCAGAGTGCGAATATTTTATAACTGGGGTCTCTTTGGTTATACACTGTAAACAAAATAATGAGGTAAAATATTTAATGCAACGCGGTAAACTCTTATTAGGCCAGTAATGACATCTTAAGTTTTCATAAAGGAAAAAAATTTCTCCGATAAAAAAATCTCTTTTTATTTTACAAGTATTGACAAAAATCAATTAAAAATTACGATCTTCCTGACCTTGAATATAAAAATAAATATGACCTAATTTTAGCACATTCTTATACGACTGTTATACTTAATACTCTCAATTCCACGGGTCATTGATGTCATCCAAAAGTGTGACACGTATCTTGTATGCTAGGACACTGAGGTCTGTTGATTCGGTCTTCCAGCAGATACATGAACAGCATGGTGCTAAGAAGGGCATGACAGGTTGTAAGGACAGCCTGCTGATATATCGCTTATTACATAGGAATCTGTGCAATACAAGCGGAATTTATCAATGGCCTGGATTGATTACCACAAGGCATTTGATACAACATCTCACGAGCTATTGCCACACTTGCTTAAATGCCTTGCAGTACCAGCATCACTAGTAAGATGCATTGAACAGTTGCTGCTGCTCTGGAGAAGGAGAGGAGTATTCCAAGGTCGTTCTTTGAGTTCTCTCTTCTTCTGCATCTTACTGCTGCCGGTATCTTTGGGCTCCGCCAAACTCTCGAATATCGATGCGGACTACCCAGAGACTGGAGGCATAAGGTCACCCATCTGTTTCATATGGATGGCCTTAAACTTTATGCCTCCGGAGAGCGCGACCTAAAGAACGGCCTTAGGGTGATTGAAGAATACACGCGGGCAATTGGTATGGAGTTGGAGTTCTGGTTGGACAAATGTGCAGTCGTCAACCCCAAGAGAAGACGATGCGGGGAATTCTCTGAAGATGCACATTTCGCAGGCGGAAACATCCTAAGACATCTGAATGCTAGAGAAACCTATACATATCTGGATATCCAACAAAGGCACATCCAGGATGTAAAACAAATAAAGGACTCGCAACGACTCGCAAAGATCTGGTCTTCCGAACTTTTGGGGAAGAACAAGGTATCTGCAACTAGCATGCTTACCGTTTGGGTTCTGCTCTACTTCTTGGGAGTAGACGAGCTGCGCCAATTATACAGGGATACCAAAAGATGATGAATATTCACAAAAGCATTCATCCGAGATCGTCCGTTCTTCGTGTTTACTTCCCAGGTCAACGGGGGGGGGGGGGACGACTCTTGAATCTGGAGTGTACGCATGGCAGAATAGTACTGAGTATGACATGTAACATCCTCAAAAGCTCAGATTCATATTGCAGTTTGTGAAACATCATGAAATTGTAGGAGTGAGAGCAGGATTGTTCAAAGCAGCAAAAAGAGCCGCAGATAAACTCAGTCTCGCATTTAACACCAGGTGAGGTGGCCGGCGAGGTGCTGATGTAGAGTTAGTCACTGAACTTCAGCCAAATTGTCTGAGAGCCTGAATCAGAGCTGCCGAACAGGAAAAACTGTTTCGGCAGCACGTCGATAAACCCCAGCATGGTGTCTTCTATTAGAAAATAATTGCAAGTCGTATCAAAACGATATAAGGTACACGTAAGTCTTTTTTTAAATAGAACACCCTACATATTTTTATATATTTGGATAGAGTTCCTTTTTCTAATTTCAAAAATATATAATTTGCACGTTTAGATTTCCAGTTTTATTTTTTTTAATAATATTTAAGAAAAATCGGAGCCGTCTATAACAAAAACAAGGTTATTTCCTTATGTCAACAATTAATTTAATAAAAATATGTATTTGAAAATAATGGTAGTCGTCCATGACAAAAACTAAAGCTATTTCCTTGTGTCAACAATGTTTTTCTTTTTATCTAAATGAGGAAGAGAAATATATTTAATATATTATATCACCAAAATAACAAAAACGCGAGTGCTTCTCGGAGAGAATATAGCCTATCATATCCAGAAACATTGATAGGCAGTTACGTGACCCGTCAGGTCAGAAAAAAAACAGCAGTGTCGAACTGATGACGATGAGAATGAATTAGCTATTTTCTTATATTATCAACTTAAAAAACAAATTTATTAATTACGGACATTAACTGGTAAACCTGCATATTTTGCATTAGCAGAATATCAATTGATATATGGAATTCCATTTTGGGGCGCATGAGGTGTATTTATTTAACTTAATATTTATGCTACAAAAAGGAGGGAAATCTATATACCGGGTCTAACAGGTTCATGGGACACCCCCTTTTCTCCTTTAGTTTTGAAGATAATTGATTGAAATTTGGGATATCCTTATATACATATATATATATATATATATATATATATATATATATATATATATATATATATATATATATAATAAGCGGCACTTCTTGACATACATGTGATTTTTTTTTCACTTCCGGTTTCGCCGGAAGTAGCACTAACTTTCGATTTTTAAATGGAACACCCTGTATATTACTGATTTATGAGCAAATAAAGTTCATCAAAATCGTTTCATCAAATGGAACCATATTGGTACAGTGGTACCATCTATTAATAAGGAATTTACTCATATATCGTATTAAAATGTGCGATAAATACAAACAAAATTACAGCTAAAAGAAAATAAGAAAATACAATTTTGTTCTAATTATCTTGTTATACATAAGGTGGCTTTGGAATACAAAAAATGAACACAAAACATTACAACAGTTGTTCAAAATGCTGTCCATTAACGTCAATGCACTTCTGAACTCGCATAGCTGTTTCTCGAAAAACGTTCGCCAATTGCTGGGCCGTTATGCTATTAATTGCGCATCTTACTCGTAGCTTCAGATCTTCACAGGTTGTAACGGTGGTTGCGTAGACAATATTTTTTAAATGACCCCAAACAAAGAAATCAAGGGGTGTTAAATCAGGTGACCTTGGAGGCCACCTCACAGGAATATTCGTCGAAATTACGTTTTCTCCGAATCTCCGTTGAATCAGTTACTATCCTTGAATTATGGGGAGAAGCGCCATCTTGTTGAAAATACATTCCCTGTCGTAAATGGAAAGGTAATTCAGCTAAACTGTCCTCAATTTCATTTTGCAGAAATCCCAAGTATCTGGCACCAGTCAGGGGTCCTTCAAATATTATTGGACCAATGATTCTACTACCGATTATCCCAAGCCCAACATTGAAACCGAACCGCACTTGAAAGTTACCCTCCAGTAATAAATTTGGTTTATCTTGTGACCAATATTTTGTATTTTGTCTATTAAATAATCCCAAATTTGTAAACCTAGACTCATCCGAAAAAATCATTGTTTGGCTGCACGTTATTCTGCAAAATCCAATTGCATTATTCCATCATACGTTCGTAATCATTTTCGTACAAGTACTGGTGCAATTGGTATTTAAGAGATTTATAGAGGTATTTGTGAAAAATTCGACTTACTGTTTGGTGACTGATTTCCAATTCAAACCCAATTTGCATTAAAGAAGCAGTCTTATCAACTTCTACTCGTCAAGAATGAAATTTTCTTCGGGATCATTATTGATCTCACTTCGGAACTGATTTTCAAGACGATTAAAATAATTTCTCGCTGGATATTGTCTATCAGTATATTGTTCGGCATAAAGGTGTCTAGCCGCAACGGCATTTTTTCTACATTCCCCATAAATAATTAACATGTCCACTTTTTCATCTCTTGTATAAATTTGCGGTATTTTGAACACAATTAACAAGAACTTTAAACAATTTTTAAAGACACAATAAAAACACCGGTAAACCAACAAATGTTTGACATTTAATTAGAACAAGATTGTATTTTCTTATTTTGTTTTAGCTGTAATTTTGTTTGTATTTATCGCACATTTTAATACGACATATGAATAAATTCCTTATTAATAGTACTAATAAATGGTACCACAGTACCAATATGGTTCCTTTGAAAAAATTGAGTTTGGCCCCAAAAACCATTTTGATGAACTTTATTTGCTCATAAATCGCAATCGTAATTTAGTATTTTTGACGGGATTTCGATTTTTCTAGCATTACATAGATCATTTAGAATAAATCGGAACCGTTATGGCACACTTAAGTGGAAAACTAAAAATTATATTATAAAAAAATATTGACGTTTGAAATGTCACTTAGTTGGTATCGTTGGATTCAAAAAATTATGCAGAATTCAAAAATGCAATAATATGCAGGGTGTTCCATTTAAAAATCGAAAGTTAGTGTCACTTCCGGCGAAAGCGGAAGTGAAAATAATAATTTGATGTCAAAAAGTGCCGCTTATTATGTATATAGCATATCCCAAATTTCAATCAATTATATTCAAAACTAAAGGAGAAAAGGGGGATTTACCATGATCCTGTTACACCCGGTATAGAGTAAAACACAAAGATTCTATTAAACCTTTTTAAACTATATATATTATTATTGTTATTGTGTGTATTGTCTTCATGACTGAACATGGAAAAAAGGTTAACATTTATTCCTGTGGCAATTCACTAAAAGTTAAAAAAAATGGTTTTTCGTAAATATCTCAGTTCCTTTCAATTTTTCGAATATGGACGTTATTATATGATCAAAAAATTAGAAAATTATCTACAATTACTAGTTTTGTCATACGATACGAGTTACAGTTTTCGAGAAAACCTGATATAAAAGTTATGACTCAAGCAGATACTTCGATTTTATTGCCCATTTGCAAAATTATATTTTGAAAATAAATTTAGGTGAGCACGTTTTAATACTTACAAAGGGATGATAGAGGTATAGAACAGACATTATTATTAGTACATAATTAATAAGTGACCCCGAATAGAAATAAGCAGTTGCGTATACCCTCTTTTATTTCGGAATATACTATGCTTTGGGTGCATACTTGCTCACCTCATTCTTGTTGGCAAACCAAACAGTTTTGGTTAGTTTTTCGGCGTTTGTAGACGCATTTTGCAGTGTTAGAAAATAAAGTCGCTTTGAAAATGGACAATTCGTGTTGTCGCCTGTTGATGAAGAAATATATTTTTTTAAAACCAAGCAAACGAACAGTGGAAGAAAAAATATTCTCTTCTCGAAGTTTTGACAAATATACAGGCTGCAAGGATCATATTTTATTTCTACATTCATTCTCCGGATGTGATACATCTGCTCATTTTCATAGAGGTAAAATAGCAACTCTGAAATTATTAGACAAACGACCGAATTTGAAAGATGCGGTTTGAATTTTCAATCGAACTAATTCTTCTCGAAAATTAATCTCTTCTAATGGAATGCGATTTTTCTTGGTCACGTATGGAGCTCCAATTAAAGAATATTACTTAAATAACTCTCTTATGCTTCTGTAAATTAGTGAGTAAAAATAAATCTGTCAAAGTTACATTCATTACCACCTATAACGAAAGCAGCTGAGAGCACCACTGTTTTTGAGTATATTATCAGGTGCAGAACTTGTTGGCGAATGAGCTCAACCCCCAAGATTGGGAATGGGTATTAAAAAATTATTTTTTTGAAGCTAAAAAACATTAGGACCTCCTACATCGGATTGTCGTTTAAATTTGATTCATTGCTCTATTGTTCTATTTGCGACATTTGTCACGGACAAACTTGTTTAAATGCTCACGATGAATGAAATCGGAGAAAATATAAGAGAAGGAGAAGAAGAAAATGTAGAAGAAAGAGATGAAAGAGAAGAAGAAAAGGAGGATAAAGAATAAGAAGAAGAAGGAGAAAAGTGCTGGAAGAAAGATAAACATCAGTTCTTGATAACGCAAGATTATATTTTGAATATTTATATTCAGATATTTCCACCACTAAATAAAGCAATCATGATTGATTTCATTAATTACATAAAACCTCTTTCATCAAAAATTCCTTGTTTTCTTTTAAATATACGAACCTAATTTAAAAACTTATTAAGCATAGAATAGAGCAAAATCAAAGTACTTGCTGAGTCATAACTTTTACATCGAAACTATAACTCGTATGATAGAACTAGTAAAGACCTTTTTTTGTAAAGTATTTTTTAATCTTTCGATATTTTAGTAACAATTATAGTTGTAAAATTAAAAATAACAGAGATATTTGCGAAACAAAACAGTTTCTTAACCTTTTTACACACCATAGAGAAGTGTGCGTACAACGGATCACCGGGGACTTTTGAGACTCTGTTTAGACAAGAAAATTAACGTGTAAAAAACTGCAGATTACTTGGATTTTTTTCTTTAAACGATATATTTATTGTGTAAATGCACTGGACTAATAATAGGAGTAATTGGAAATAGGTTTTATGAAGGACTTAATTTAAACAAAAGTAGTTTTTGATTCTACAAAATATACATATCTAGATCCGTGTTATTTTTCAAGTTACAGGTTGAAATACATGCAGAAATATCATCCTTTAAATTATTTTGTTATTTGTTCATTTTACAACAATAAGTTTCTTTTGTATAATAGTCTGCAGAAAATGGGCATGAAGTATATGAAAATAAAACTTTTTATGGTTCTTGATGCTTGTGTATATTATTTGACATAAATCTAAAATGGTTTTTGCTGAAATTAACTGAAACAAAAATATTTTTAATAGTATTCAGCACAGTTTGGAGAGTTTATAACCAACAGTATATCAGATATACATTTTCTTTTTCATAAGTTAATGAAGCCAAAAGATCAAATCATGGAATATGTGAACTTCATTCCATTCTTCAGATTAATGAGTGATAGGCTCTTAATAAGAAGCTATGATTTAGTGACAAATCAGGGTCATACAGTACAAAGTTTGAAATTAGATTTTAATAGGTAAGAAGAAGGGCATGTCCTGCAATAAACAAAAATACCAACAGCAATTTATTCAGAATAGTTTAGTGAGCACAAAACCAAAAATATACAACCATATTTTTGCTCATTTATAAGAAATAAATTTAGTTTTCGTCATCGCTTGAGTGAATCCATCGTGTCTTAAACACAATCATCTCCATACATAGAACCAATACCTACTTTTAGCAGACAGGACCTCAGCTATCAAGTTGTTCTATAAATTGTTATTTAACTAATTTTACTTGCACCAAACCTTTCTGTGCAGGAAATCTTAATGGAGTTTGCAGGATCAATTGACCAAGCATTAAGAACCATGAAAATTTGTTTTTACACTTTTCGCATACGTTATGCCCACTTTCTTCTACAAACTATTACATAGAAAAAATGCAAAATGTTTTTTGTAGAGAATTTTATCTTCTTTAATTTATATTTTTGAGATGTTTTTTCTGCAAAACAAGCAGATGAACAAATATTTTAAAATCTTATAACTTGAATTGGTGCAGTCCAGAGATGTATATTTTTAATATGTTGACCTAGGGAGATTATTCAGAATAATTAAAAATTTCTTTTATTTAAACTAATTCCAGCCAGACTCCATTTTTTCTCTACCTCCAATATGCTAATTACAATAGGTGTTTTACGCAAGTTGGCTTGAAAATGACTATTTTCACAATTTTATATGAATTGTATTACACATCTTAAAAAAAATCATCGATAATAATAGTCGTTTTCAAGTCTACCATAATAAAATTTGTCTAACGTTTTATTTATTTTTTTCTACGGAATCAGATTCACTCAAGAAATTCTATAAGTATTTTATTTTTCTAAGCTTAGTAATAAAAGCAAAGGAAACTGATTGGCAATGTTATGTAGGATACCCTGTGCAATAAAAAAACAATAAAATAAAGAAATTAGCGATATGTAAAAACTGGAAGATTGCAAAAATTTACGTTAAGTGGATAAGCGGATTTTATTATGCATATTGTTTTAAAATGTTTAAAACAACCAATTAATTAAACGTCACCATTTTTCGAAAGTTGTAATAATACTAATTTTTCCTTAATAATTTTAACACATAGAATTATTAATAGAATATATATGTTACCTGTGAATTTGTATGATATAACTCAGTTTTTTCCGAAGCAAAAATCTCATCCAGAACTCCATCGTGTAGTTTTTTTCGGAAGTGGAACAAACTGCGTGCAATCATTGCGTTCATTCCTACTATTAAAACAACCGGAACTATGAGAGTTATAATTGTGTCCACAGAATTAACAACTTTTGCAAAATTTGTATAGCCCGGTAGTAGTTGACATTCTTCATTGACAATACCAGCTATCCAAAAAACATATATGTAAGAAACAACGGCCACTCCTGTTAAACTGCACACTATTGTCTTTGCTCTGAACACCGTGCAAATATAGGGACGCCGTAGAGGATATTGTACAGCAATAAATCTCCACAGTAAAAGCAACTATTAACTAGACACTTAGAAATGAGCACACGTAGGTCAAGTAAACGCATAATTGACAGAATCCCTGTTTGTGGTACAAATCAAACACTTCTTTAGAGCTGCAGTATACTATGAACGTGCATAATAAATACCCAGTATCTGCTATAGCTAAAGCAGCTAAGTAATAACTTGAACTTCTTAATTTTAGGTGCGTATTTAGTAAGACCAAGGCATGATAAAAAATTTCCGACAAATCCCACTATTATAATTACTGGAATATAATACACGTGTAGTATATCTAAGTACTTGGAAAAGTTAAGAAGAATGTGGGAGCAATTATGATGAGCCTCTAGGGGACAACAGCAGCACTCAACAGAATTGTTATGCACTTTTGAAAGTATAATTGGCATTAATGGAATCTTGCGGGTCATTATAGAGATAATCTTCCGTGAAAAGTAGTTTTCTAAGATTTTTTAACTTCCCCGGTAAAGTCATTTTCAACAGGTCGTTGTCGGTGTGGAGCTCAGGGTTTCAGTAGCTTTGGAACCGCGACGCAAACTGAATGGAAATTCTGTTGTGAACGTTTGGAGATGAATTTACGCGCAAGCGTTCATTATTTGAAACTAAAATTTTTGTTCTAGTGTTACGAGATATTGAAAGATGCAATGACTTTCCTTAAGGGAAAACCTCAACCTAGTGGATATCCTTTTCAGCCAGTTCATACGTATATCCTGAACCCGAAGTCGATAACCATGGGCCAACTTTATGGAGAATTCGATTTACAAACACACGAATGGTAAGTTATCGTACCTAGTAAATATTTTTAATTTAATTTTAGATATGCGGAATTCGCAGGGGATTCATCAAGTAAATCGCTTACAGTCGATTTATATTTGTACGTCCGATATAATAATAGTTTATAATTAATTACTGGACCTGATTAGTGCAATATAATATGTTAACGGCGAGATGGGATTTGGGATTTGTCGTTTTTATTGTTTTTATCGGAAACTATTCAAGATATCAAACAATTCAGAAGCTAATAATTTTTTAATTCTATTATATTGACCGTTTTGTTTTTAAATTTTATTACAACAATTATCACTTTCCCTTGGTATTGATATTTCATATTTTTCTTTGTTAAGCGAGTGTCAGGTGTATAAAGTATAAGCACATGAGCTTACTGTTCATTAATAACGGTAATAGATAGATATTTAACAGACAACTGTACAGTGTGGGCAAATTTTGATGTTTGTATAGGATAACTCGGTAACTGTAAGATATACAAAAAAATGGAAGACACATTCTTGATCTTTCTTTTTTTGAGACAAATTCACTGGCGAAAACAAAAATTTGCTATCGTCTTTTGTTTTCGAGTTATAAACAAAAAGTTCGATTTTTTTACTTTTAGACACGTCAATATATTGGTTGTTTGTAAAGTTATAAAAAAATAACTTTTACATTCTTTAGGCACTTTTTTCTGTATAATATAGTGGCGTCAAGAAAATGTTTAAAAAAGGTACAATTTCGAGTTATGGCATAAAGTTGTACTTTTTTAATTGGGAATCATAGTTGGCTATGGTTTAGTTATAAAGGAAATTTTTTTCTCTTCCAAACTATATATCATATGTGGGGTCGCTTTTGATGTGTAAATATTTAATAGCGAAAATAATCTTTTAGTAGATTACTTTTTGCGTTTTTTTTATATTTATTCCAAGTAGGCGTGTGTCATTCACGACAGTGTTTATCCGTTTGTCAGTAAATCGTATATTAATAATTTTGTTTTCTTCAGAATTACACCCCATTTAATCATAAAACTGAAGATGTCTTACGAAAATTACGAAAAATATGATATGCCTTATTCAAAGTAATAACAATTGTGATATTGCATCCGAAATATATTTCAATCGCTATCCAGAAAGAAGACAACCTAATAAAGCTATTTTTTAAGAGGTTAAAAGAAAATCTCATCAATTGTGGGTCCTTCAACAAACCAAGACCAAAGAATTACAACAATGAAGATGCTGAAGAAACTTCTATAACTGTAATTGGAATGGCGGTTGCAAAACCTTCAATTTCAAGTCGTCAAATTGAAGCCGATTCTGGAATTTCAAGACGTTGAGCTTTGAAGACACACAAATCAGGCCCTATACAATAAGAAAACAACATCACCTGTAACCAACTGATCTTCAGCGACGATTAGAGTTTTGCATATGGTATCGTCAAAAAGTCAACAAGATTCATTCATCTCTAGAATGTAGTTTGGACAGATGAGGTCTACATTACCAGTGCAGAAATTTTCAACAGGCATAAAGAGCACTGTTGGTCTGATATAAACCCTCACCGTACCGTTGACGTACGATCTCAGGGACTCTTTGGTTTTAGTGTTTGGTGTTTTCTACGTGGCAATCGTATTTGGCAATCGTGTTTTAACATATGACATATATCAAGAAAATGTTAATAACTGTACTACGAAATCTTAAACCAGAAAATTATTGAGAAATTTGTTGACAATATACCCTTGAGGCACGAAAACAGTTCTTCCAACAAGATGGTGCACCACCTCACGATCGTTTCAGACTTATTAAATATAAATTTTGGAAATAACTGGACGGGAAGTAACGGATCAGTGAGGTGATCACCACAATCACCTGACAACGCCACTGGACTTTTGCTTTGAGCCACATTAAAGACAAATTATACAAGAAAACCAACATAAATGAACTCAGACAAAATTTTATAGACTGTGTGAATTCCATTTCAAATCTTCATATTTATAATGTAGTTCAGAGTGTTATGAAGAGGTGTAATTTATGTATCGAACATAACCGACATCAGTTTGAACATTTACTTTAAATTTGAATTTTTATTTTGTAATTACAATATTACTCTTTCCAGCATTTATACGTAATTTATTTTACATCAGTTGTGAATATTTTCCAGGTCCAGCATAAGGAGTCAATGTCACCCACGCAATTTATTGTGTTATAAATTTTAAATCATCAACATATAGCTGGTACTGGCAATACATATATATATATATATATATATATATATATATATATATATATATATATATATATATATATATATATATATATATGTTAGATTACGGTTTCCGTAAAGTTGTTTTTAAAAAACATTTATTTAATTAACATGGACTCAACGTTGAGTCTTGGTAAAAATACAATTAATTGAGTTTAATATAATTTAATGTAACATGTCGAAAGTGAGTATAAGAACTGAGTTAACAAATGATAATAATTTAATTTATAAGCTTGGAAGGCTGTACTTGGTCAGCATAAACAATGATTCCCAAGCTTATAACAAAGGAAATGCAAATTAAGCAGTTAACAATAAAATAAGCAGGAATTTGTTATCAGTCACGTAGTGAAATATGATATCCTGGGATAGTCTAGAATATATTCTAAGTTACTATACGGTGTCTGAAATATTATATAACAACTTCCCCCTTATAGAAAAGTTGGTGTTTATACAGCAACTTTTATAAAAATGTAAAACAATGTAAAAGCATAAAATTTAACATTACATAGTGTAAAATGTAAAATAGCAAAGCGTTAACATTGACAATGGTTATGAAATGAAAAAAAAAAAAATAAAATAATAAAATAATAAAATAATAAAAAGGTGACAAAATAATAAAATGATAAAATTTAAAATGCATCACAGAAATGAAATAATATTCACTGAAAGTCTTTTGCATTAAGTTCAAATAGAAAAACACATTTAACAGTCTTTTTAAGTCAATGCGATTTCTTCGGTTTCTTCTTCATGGATACTGGGTCTTTTCCTTGGAGGTAGAATGCTGGAAAATCTCCTGGAGACCTTACTTGGTCGTGGTGGAGGTGGAGGTGATCCGGATGGGTTGACAAGAGCCAGCGTCCGACTCCTTTTTCTGCATTTGCAAAATACATAGAGAAGAATAAGGGCAATAATTAATGTTATGGTCAGATATGTGAACCATGAGATGTGTTTGGTCACAAAAGGTTCGTTGATAAGATCGTCTAAATTTTTGGAATATTGGTCTAATTTGTGTTTGGCAATTTCGAGGTCTTCGGTGTTCAGGTGGTTTAATTTTAATGGTTTTAATTTGGGTAGTTGACTTTTGTATGGAAAGTTGTTGCAGCATTCATACGGAATTTGAATAGGATGGGTTTTATCTTTGACATCTAATATTTCCTTGGATTCGGCTTGAATCTTGGTAATGCCGATAAAGGCGTAACAACTAGGTTGTAATTTTATAATAGAGTTCTTCATGATGATTTCCGTTATTGAATTTCTCTTAGGGCAACTGATAGTAACGTGTAGAGGTTCTACATTAATAATTAACCATGTGTTCTCCTGGAGTTTTTGAACATTATATCCTTGGCTAATGATAAATGATGTTTGACAGTTTTCGGGTAGGCGATTGAGATGTTTGAACAGTCTTGCTTCACAAATTGCATTGGTGTCGATTGGATAAGCGAACAAGTTAGAGCATAATTTAGTTCCAATATAGAGTTGTTTGCATTCTTTCAGGTCCTGAATAGGTATAAACATTAAAGAATCATCATCTCTCGCGATAAATTTTTGAGAGGTTGACAGAATGTGGTGCAAACCAGTTCTATTATCCAAAATAGGGATAGGGTATAATTGATAGGTTGTGTAAGTTTGAGGATCTACTAAAGGTATCTTTAAGGCAAAAATTAAACTTGAATCTGTTTGAAAAGCTTGCAGTTCAATAATATCTAGGTACTGAGCAACTCCTGATAATTTTATTTGAAGTGGCAAGTTGTTCCTTTGCAAATTTTGTGAAATTTCTTGTAAAGAGCTTATTAAATCCTGAGGGGTAATTATAGAGGTATGAATGATTTTTAATCTTGCAAAAGTTATTGAATTTAAAATATCGTTTAAATGGTTCTCGATGTATAAATAGTTTGCCATTAATTGTTCACATATTTCGAGAAACTTTAGTTTTGTTTTAACTATTTGCATATCATGTTCGGTACGTAAGATCGCATCTTCGATATCTTTGATATCTTTATTAAACGTTTCCTCGTCAATCTGTAATTTTTGAATAGTTGAATTGAAATTTTTTATAACCGATGTTGTTACGGATATTTGGTTTTTAATTAAGTTTTCTAGTTGATGCTCGTCGTTGTTTAGTTTATTAATACATTCGGAATAGTATTGACCGTCTTCAGCATCTAAATTTCCGGTAATTGATTTAAATACTGTTCCGATTCCGTTTATAATTCCTCTTTTGTATCGTTTTGTATCAAGATAAACTTCGTCAACCTTAGATTGAATAGATTTAGAAATTTGTTTTAGAAGGCTAAGATGAGTCTTAACTTCGCTCATGAAAGTATTCATGTTATGATACGCAGGGTCAAGGGTGTTTAGGATGGTGTCCAGGATTTTGTCATTTTTGTCAGAAACTGTCTTTAGTTCGGATATATTCTTGTGAACTAATAGTGTCCACTTCTCGTTGGTCACAATTATTTCTGATTTTTCGTGGTAGTAAATTCCAATGGTGTTATTAATTGGTGTAATTTTGTATTGGGAAACTGCTAGGGCTACTGATCCGAACAGCAGGAGTAACCTGAAAAAGGTTAATTTTCAAAATAGGGTTTCATTCGATCAAAATTTACTTTACTAGTTTGATTAGTGTCTAGGTTAAGTAGAATAGCAGAATTTTGGAAAATTTCGATTATTTCGAAAGGACCGTTAAACTTGTTGTGTAGTTTATCTTTGATTTGTGATTCTTTGACGTAAACTTTATTGCCAATTTGGTAATCGGGTCGATTTTCGGGAATATTTTTGTCAAAGCGGACTTTTGCTTTTTCCTTTTGTAATTGCGTTCGTTCGCGCGCTAGTTTATAATAATGGGATATTCGATTATTAAGGTCTCGTACGTATTTAGTAATCAAATCTTTCTGGTTATAAAGTTTTTCGGGTGGTCTGTTTGAGGTATGCCCGAAAATTAGCTCATACGGTGTAAATCCGTGTGTTTTATTGATAGAGTTGTTGTAACAGATAACAGCATAAGGCAGTATAGTGAGTGGATGTTCGTTAGGGTTTTCTGTATTATGAACCCTTATCATTTCCGCTAATGTGGCGTGGAATCTTTCGAGTGAACCGTTCGATTGCGGGTGTCCTACGCTAGAATATGTCAGTTTTATGTCATATAGAGTACATAAGTCTCTGAGTAGGCTGTTGTCGAATTCACGGCCATAGTCACAGTGTACTCGTAATGGTGTGCCAAAATGTTGAAAATATAGCAATAAGGTATTGACAACTGATTTCGCCGTTTTGTCTTTTAAGGCGTATGCTTGAGTGAATTTTGTTAATTCATCTCGGACGGTTAAAGCGTAGTTTCTGTTCGGTGTTTCGAAAATATCAATATTTATACGTTCAAAAGGCGTTCGTGGGGTTTCTGTAATAACTAAAGGATTGCTGAGATTTTTTGCGGCAGACTTTTGTCTTTTGACATGTTTCGCAATTTTTTATGTAGTTTTCAATGTCTTTGGTTAAACCTTGCCAATTATATTTTACTTTTATTCTCCGAATTGTTTCGTTTATCCCACGGTGTAAGTTATTTTTACCTGTATGATTTTGGTCAATAATAATAGGAATTTGGTCATTATCTGGAGTTTTGACGATGTTTTGGCAAATTACTAGTTTTAAGTCTTTTTCCGCAAAGATAAATGATAACATTTCCAATGTAGGTAAATCTAAATTATTTTCTACGTGATACGTACATGAAAGATCGAGATCATTTTGATGTTTGAATAAAGTATAAAATAATGTTTCGTTGACAGATTCTAGATCGAAAGGTAATGGGATGATAAAATATTTTCGATTTCTGACAGTCTTACTTGAAACTATATTAATTTTATCGTTACTAAAATCGGGATGTTCTTCGAAAATATCCTCGATTATTTTATAGTGAAAGTCTTCCAGTTTATGTTGTTGGAAGAATGTTATGATATTTTTGTTTTCTTTGTCTAATAATTGTTTATTAGAAAATTTGATTTTAGAATAGTCGATTAGCGATTTTGTCTTGTACAAATTTATGAAAGTATTAAATTCTTGAAAAAATTGTTCGTCTGTGATTTTATCATCGGAATCTTCATTGTCGGAATTCTGTTCGTCATCCGAATTAGCGGCTAAAATAGATGTTTGAAAGGTGACACAATCTTTAACATGGTTTAGTTTGATTCTAGATAACGCGTCGGCGTTTTTGTTAATCTTACCTGGTTTGTATATGACTTCGTAGTCGTATTCTTCCAGTTTTAAGCGCCAACGAGCTAGCCTGCTTCCTGGGTCCTTTATAGAGAACAGCCAGGTAAGTGGTCTGTGGTCAGTAACTAACGTGAATTTTCTGCCGAATAAATATGGTCTAAAGTGCTTAACTGACCAGACTATTGCTAAGAGCTCACGTTCAATAGTAGAGTACTTTGTTTCCGCACTGCATAACGTTCTGGACGCATATGCAATAGGTAGGTCCTTGCCTATAGGGCCCTGCGAAAGTACTGCACCTATCGCGAATGCGCTAGCATCCGTGGTTAGTATGAAAGTATCGTTAAAATTCGGGTATATTAGAATCGGTGTGGTTGTTAAGGCTTGTTTCAAATTTTCGAAGGAATTTGTACAGTCATTGTCGAAATTAAAAGGAATGTCTTTTTGTAGTAATTTTGTCAGTGGTTTGGATATCTTAGAGAAATTAGGAATGAATCTCCTATAATAACCAGCTAGACCTAAGAATGACTGTATTTCTTTGGAATTTTTAGGCTGAGGAAAATTTTGAATAGCGTCAACTTTAATTGGGTTTGGCTTTACACCATCTTTAGTGATGAGGTGACCAAGATAGGCGACTTCTTTGCGCAAGAATTCGCACTTGTCCGGTTGAATTTTTAAATTTGCTTTTCGTAAACGTTGAAATACTTCGGTTAAACGGGAGATGCGTTCATGAATGGTTGGTGAATAGATGATAATATCATCCATATAAACCAAACAGCGTTCATTCTGGATACCTAACAAAATGTTGTCCATCACTCTTTGAAATGTTGATGGGGCATTTTTAAGTCCGAATGGCATTCGCACAAATTCAAAATGACCATTTTCGACGGTGAAAGCAGTCTTTTGAATGTCTTCCGTATTTATCTCGATCTGGTGAAAACCAGATGCCAAATCTAGTGTCGTAAAATACTGACATTTGCCAAGTTGATCTAGTAAGTCAGAAATATTTGGGAGTGGATATTTGTCGTCAACTGTCAGTTCGTTTAATTTTCTATAGTCTACTACGACTCGCCATTTTTGTTTTCCGGACGCGTCGAGTTTTTTTGGGACAACCCAAACTGGAGAAGACCAGGTCGAGATTGATGGTCGAATGATACCTTGGTCTAACATTTTAGAAACTTGTGTTTTGACTTCTTCTTTATGAATATGCGGATAACGGTATGATTTTGTAAAAACTGGCTTTGCATTATTTGTGTCAATCGAATGTTTTATTTCGTTCGTAAAACTCAAGTTATCTCCTTCTAGGTAGAAAATATCAGAAAAGTTTAAGCAAAGTTCCGTAATTAAATAACTCTCTTCGTCGTTAAGATGTTCTAAGCGTAATTGTTTTTTAATTTCGAAATGTCTGTCTGTCTGTTGGCAATCGAGATTTTGGGAATTCAAATTAAATATTTCTCTAAATTTCTCAACAGGTTCTAGTTTAAGATTTGAAAGATCTATTATTTTAGGTATTGCATTAGGATTTATAACTGATGTTAAAAATTCTCCATTACTGTCAATTTTGACAAGAGCATTTGGCAAACGTACTTTGTCCGATTCCTGAGCTAACAGTATAGCATCAGTATTTCGTAAATTACATTTAAGTTTAAAAATCTTTTCTATACGCGGCTCAATAGATATTAAATTTTGGTTATTGGTATTATCTAAATTTTGATTTTCTGGATGGGGTTTTTGACATTGATTTTGCGTTACATTTTTACAACTAACAGGTAATTGTACGCACGAATCATCAGTAACCTTAAATAGCGGTACAGTTTTAAAGTTCGTTATTAGTTTTTTATTTTTTTATATCTACCTGACATTCGTAGTGTTCTAAAAAAATCCGCGCCTAACAGTCCATCAAAGTCTATATCTAAATTATGAACATAAACTTTATGTGGATTGCCTTCTGTAAATGGTATAAGTGCTGATTCACTTATTTTTACCTTTTGGTCCGTTATACCCTGTATAATTACATTTTCGGAAAATCTTTGTCGATAATTTTCGGCTGTTTTAGGTTTAAAAATAGAAATACCTGCACCGGTGTCTATTAAAATTTTAAATCTGTTTGTAATATCCTTTATATAATAAAGATTTTTAGAGTTTACAGATAGTAATGAATTTACATGAATGTCTGTTCTGGGAAGTTTAAGTACGGGTTCAAGTCGTCTTGTAAATTCATGGTTTGTATTTGTGTTTGTAAATCCGCAACTGGGTCTAAATCTTGGTTGGGAGGATTCGTTGGATGATCTAAGCCTTGGTAAAAATCCTGAGGATTAGCAGTATAATCCTCATAGTAAGTATCCTGAGAATTAGCAGTATAATTCCCATAGTTAGTATCCTGAGAATTAGCAGTATAATTCTCATAGTGAGTGTCCTGAGAATTAGCAGTATAATTCTCCTCATTTTGTTCAGGTTGAAAATTATTGAAATTACAAATTTCATTTTGTACTTGATTATCAAAGGAATAATTTTCATATTGATCCGTGTACTGGTTATCGTAAGTTACGCAATTTAAATGATGGGTTTTTGGTTGATTATTGAAGCGATTAAAATTGGGATTGTGCTGTATTACAGATTGTCTTTGTGGATTATAATTAGGATTCGGTCTTATGGCTGAAGTCCTATTCTGTTGAGAAGAGCTTGGTTGTTGATTTTGAAATTGATTTGGATATTGGTTTTGTGGAAATGTTCTTTGGTAATGATTTGATTGTGCAAAATTTTGATAGTTTGAATTTCCTTGGAAATTTGGCCTATTGAAATTTTGAGAAGTTGAAGGTTGTTGTTGTCTTGTTCGGCATTCATTTATAGTATGCCCATTTCTTTTACAAAATGAACAGAATTTTTGAAAATTAATGTTTGGCCTTCTTACTTGACTTTGAATTGGATTTTTGACAACGTTATTTTTTGGAAATTTTTTGAGTTTCAAAATAAGATAGCTGTAATTCTCTTTTAATGCGATTTATAGCGTCTAGCATATTTTTAGGATTTCCGGCACGAATAATTTTGCCTAGTGTTGGTTCTAAACCTGTGAGTAGAGTAGTTAGCGTCATTGTTTCAATTAGTTCGCTTTGCGCTTGTTTTTGCTCCGCGGTAAAATGTTGTTTTTGAATTGCAGCATGCATTTTCGCATTATGCGTTTGTAACCGTGCTATAAATGTTAATGCAGATTCGTTATGTATTTGATGAATCCGCTGTAAATCTTGAATGAGGGATGTCAGATCTCTTGAGTCGCCAAAATGAGACTCTAATAAAAATTTTATTTCTGCCCATGTAGCTGGGTTACGAGAATTTACAATTTCGGCAGCTTTGCCACGCAATTTATTTTTTATATGTATGGTTAACAATAACTTTTGATCTCTAACAGCCATTGAGTGGGCATAAATACATGAATTAAGAAAAGTTTGTAGAGCGATGGGGTTGCCATCGAACTCCGGTATTATGGAAAAAATTTCAGATAGTTTGTAAGGTTCAACTTGTTCTGTAACTGCGTCTGGCATTTTGTTGCTTAGTATTTAGAAATTATTTAGAAAATAATTGATCAATTTAGGTGATCAAGGAAAATATTAAAAGTATTTCTTAATTAAAATTATGCACTTATTTGTTTTAGTGGTGCATTAACTTTGTAATGCGGTTTTTATTATTTGTAGAATAATTGTAAATGGGATAATAATAATAATAATGGATAATAGAAATAATTATGCACTTACATAAAATTAGTTTGGTCTCTAAGTCGAACTGTACTTCTTGCTCACCTCTACACACGTATATGTAGCGAGTGGATACAGTTAGAAATATCAGCCAACTAATATTTGAAATATAACGAATTTGGTCTTTAGATCGAACTGTACTTCTTGCTCACACCTACACACGTATATGTAGCGAGTGGATACAGTTAGAAATGTCAGAGCCAAATAAAAATAAAAATTAAAAGTGAAATAAAATAATAATAAAAATTGTTTGTTGCTTGATAAAAAAATTAAAATGATAGTACGAGATGATTCTTATAATATTTCTTACTCTATAGTTTGCTTCATGGAGTAGGTTCTTCTCTGTTGAAGAATTGGGATCCACCACTGCAGCTAAGAAGTTCTCCTTGTTCTAGTAGGTCCTGTCCACTAGTTAGGCACCTTTTCGAAGATGGACTCCTTGTTCTCTTGGAGGGTTACACGACTAGTTAGGCTCCCGAACTGCAATGTTTTCAGATCCTACCGACTGCGCCAATTGTTAGATTACGGTTTCCGTAAAGTTGTTTTTAAAAAAACATTTATTTAATTAACATGGACTCAACGTTGAGTCTTGGTAAAAATACATTTAATTGAGTTTAATATAATTTAATGTAACATGTCGAAAGTGAGTATAAGAACTGAGTTAACAAATGATAATAATTTAATTTATAAGCTTGGAAGGCTGTACTTGGTCAGCATAAACAATGATTCCCAAGCTTATAACAAAGGAAATGCAAATTAAGCAGTTAACAATAAAATAAGCAGGAATTTGTTATCAGTCACGTAGTGAAATATGATATCCTGGGATAGTCTAGAATATATTCTAAGTTACTATACGGTGTCTGAAATATTATATAACATATATATATATATATATATATATATATATATATATATATATATATATATATATATTTTTTTTTTTTTTTTCATTTAGATTTTAGTATTGTTTGTTAAATTAATATTTAACGTGAAATTTTGAGCATTTATGTGGACACATGTTTTCTTTATTTGCTTATTCAATAATATTTATAAATATGAGCTCACAGAATTTTTTCTGTATTTTTTGAGCACCAGATAGGGGTTAAAAAAAATAACAAAATTTTTAATTTTGGTCTTATGGCGTCATCCGACTAGATTTGGCGCCAAACACAAGCAGCCAGTGAAAACGCAGTATTACCAGTTTTACGTATTGTTTGAAAACCTGATTACTTATTCAATTAAAAATACGAATAAATTTATTCAGTCTCTCATAGATTTTTTTACCTTAGTACGAGAAGAAAATTTTATTTGTACCTATTTTAAAACTCAAAATTATAATCATTCTTATATATTTCTAACTTTCACCTGATTATGATGGTTTTATTGATTAGTATTAGAGTGTGAATTTTATTTACAAATCGTAAAAAATTTTACCGTTTTAAAAAGAATTTAAATTGAAAACAATGAATAGCAATGTCAATAAGAGAATCATTTTCTTCGCAATTCATTAAGAGAAATATAAATCTTAATAAAAACGACCACAAAATGCACAATTATTGAAAGTACCTATATGTACATAATACGTACATCAAGTTCAAAAATTCGTAAACACTTACCTTTTATTTTATATCCAAATTAAAATAGTCTTTAAAATGTTTGACATAAGACAAAAATTAATGTACAGAGTCAGGAAATCGTTCAAAATCACAAAATTTGTGATTTTCAAATAGTTTTCAGCTATCAAAACAATACTTAAACAAAGAAAATATGATAACACAGGTTCGACAATATCACAGGGCGTATTATTTCATTAGTTGATTAACTGGCGGCAATTGTAAATTAGTCCAAACTTATAAATTTTTTTGTAGTTAAATTTTTTTTAAAATCTAACCACTTATGGATTCTGATTACACACATAGTGTAGAATCATATACAATAAAAAAGAAGTCCAACTTTTAATTAATATAGTGGGACATCCCCATTGCAGCGTCAGCATGTGAAATATTTTCACTAACTACGTTATTAATTATAAGAATGCTGATGACCTCTAAAAGTATTTGATTGATTCTAATCAACAAGTTTTACACCATTTCCTATAATTTGATTGGCAAACTTTCTCTTTTTTTGCGAGAGACTCTCCTATATAGCCTTCAGTGATATTTGTCGATTTCTACCCGCCGTGCTGTTTTAGAGTTAAAATATCTCCACCAGCATCTACTAATAGAGTTGCTGAAGTTCTCCTGAAACTGTGTCCTGTACATTGTGCGGGATTTGGATGTTTAAGATATTCAAAAATTTTCTGTGGTACTTTAGATATGCTATTCTCGCCAACCACTTGATTAATACACTTGCCTGCTTTGAAGCACAAAAAAAATCGCGTATGTTCAGTTTTTAGGCATAGACATATTTTCTATAGATTTCTATAAAATTTGGACTACTATTTGTTTCAGTCGTTATGGTGATTATACGTTGTGTATTTGTTTTTGAGTTACGAATTTTCATGTGCAACTGTGAAAATCACATTTAAGAACTTTACTAAAAACATTTATAAGTGTGACACCCTATATAGCACTAAAGTTTGGTTATATTTAAATATTTCACCTTCAATAATAGAGATCGTCCGGTGTTTTGTTGCATGTACAACTGTGAAATTCACATTTAGGAACTTTACTAAAAACATTTATAAGTGTGACATTCTGTATAGCACTAAAGTTTGGTTATATTAGGTGTAACTAACTTTATTTTACAGCTTCTTGTCATGTAACCCTTATAAAAGGTTATGTATTTCTTTTGGTTATATATTTAGTAATTTCCCTTAGTTTATAATGTTTCTATTTCTTGATTTACTTAGCGTTTGTTTATTATGTTGCAGCTTTCCAATCTCTGACAATATTCTACGTTCTCTAGAAATTAAGATACACATTTGTTTTTATTATAATAACCTAACTAGTATATTCAATTATACTTTAGTTTTTAATGTATAATAACTAGAGTTGGCATTTCGATCCGCAAATCATGGGCTATGCCAGGTAGAGAAATACCCAAGTATGTAAGCGAGACTTGTTTACTATTTTAGTCTACTGTTATGCGTCGAGGTGTCAATAACGTAATTTATTTCTCTCCGTTGTATTGTTGATAATTTTATCTTTTGTATTTTATTTTTGATATTAATTTAATAATAAAGTATGTCAGACCTGCCTTTGACCTTTAGAACAAGTGTAACAAATTTGAAAGCTTTATCTCAAAAACTGTGGTTGCTCTCGCGATGCTACAGACATGCAGACAGATTTTTTTTTTCCATAAAGTTATGTTTTTTCATTATAATTTGTCGAGATTCGTCCAGAAATGTAATAAAAAATTTTATTTTTTTTTCCCGAAATTGTACCTTTTTTCTTCTTTCATTCATTATGTCTCTTCTGCTGGTACCACATTCACCAAATTTAATGTGTCACCTAAAATGTTGTTGACAATCTTAACTGCCAAATTTGGGAAGTCTCCCATTAGTATTTTTTGAGTTATCGTGGATACACACATACACACACACACATCCACACAGACACACACGCACCAACATTCGGAAAATAGTCAGAATGGATTCAGGAGGGTTCAAAACGTATAAATCAATCAGAATCTTGAGGTCGAAAAAAATCACGATTACTATACTTCCTTATATTATGTACCTATAAGAAAGTAAAAATACACAGCTGTGGCTATGTGTTGACGAGACGACAGATTGTAAAAAATTCTATTGTAAATATTATAGTACATATACTGGACCCTCTTAAACCAACATTTCCACTGTTACTAGCTAGCAAAAGACTAACTGAGTGTACTGGCCAAACAATTACGCGAGTGGTGCTGGAGACGTTAGAAAAATTTGACCTGTCTAAAAGTCAAGTGTTGATGTTTGTGACCAATGGTGCCGCAACAACGCGTTTAGTTGGCCGTTATCTTTAAGAACACGGTTGTAGGTTAGTACATGTTACGTGTAAAGTGCATGCTTTACACCTTATGGTAGAAACTATTCGACAAGGTTTTCCAGAGGTAGATGCATTAATAGCAAGTACTAAAAAAGTGTTTCTTAAATCTCCTAAACATATTCGCGCATTTCATAGCAAGTGTCCCGGTATTCCCGAACCACCACAGTTGATTCCTACACGTTGGGGAACATGGTTAGAGGCAGCATTTTATTATGCTGAATATTTACAACAAATAAAAGCAGTGATACTACAATTCAATCCAGACGAGGCTGCAGCTATTAAGGAAAGCCAGACAAAAAGTCGAAGATGTTTCTGTTAAAAGAGCTTTAAAAACTCTTCACAAGAACTATAAAGGATTACATGACGCCATACAAAACTTACAAAACAGTGCGTTGTCGTTAGCGGAGTCACTGCAAATAGTTCTCTAATTCTCTAA